>VWZX01005330.1:613986-1066390 GCA_013399015.1 Galbula dea
TGTGCCTCGGCGGGACACTTTTATAGCCTCCCCCGCGCCTCCCGCCCCACCCGCCGCCGCCGCCACCGCTGCCGCCAGGTGACACCGAGCCGCCACCGCTGCCGCCAGGTGACACCGAGCCACCCCCGCGCCGGCACGTGCACGGCCGGGGGTTCCAGCTGCCGCGCGGCGGCTGCGGTGCGGCGCCACAGCGCCCCCCGGCGGCGTCCGCCTTGCACGGCGGGCCCCATTCACGCCCAGCTCTCCCATTCATGCGCCCGGCCGCTCCATTCAGCGACGGAGGAGCGAGAGGGATCAATGGGCTATCGCTGTCTGCCGTTATGTGGTTTGCAGTGCTCGGAGAGCTATTTTTAGTCCTCCCGGTTAACGCCGTCTCTTAATTAGGCGAGTGCTGAACTCCTTTCCCCTCGTTCCCCTCCTCCCCCGTTTTTATTTAGCATCGCACCCGCACGGTAACGTGAGCGCGGCGAGAAAACCCCCATCGGGGAGCGGGTCGGTGTTGCTATAAAAAGCTCATCGCGAAGCCGTGCTGACTGCAGGCGGGGTGAGGGCGTCTGAGGACCCGGGCCCCGGGAGCACCACGTGCCGTCGCTGCACGGGGGCGGTGGGAAGGGGGGAACAGACCGCCTCGGCAGCCCCCCTTCCTCCCCCACCTCCCTCGGCAGGGCTGGCGAGCCACACACTGCAGCTAGGAGCCTGGTGGGATCTGCCTCTGCCGTTCCGCAAAAGGAGTGCAGAGGAAGTGCAGCGCCATTGCCCACGCCGCGCGGAAGAACCGGTTGAGTGAATGAGGTCCCCCCCTCCGCCCCTCGTGTAGTGGGTTCTCCGGTAAAAGACCCCAAAACAGGCACTTTCTTCTTAGTGTAGTGACGGCAGTGAATCTTCTCGCTTGCGTGGTATGAAGCTGTTGAAAACAAATTGGGCGTAGGAATTGCTCTCCCATTTAGGATAACAGGCTGGAGCGTGGAGCGCAATTTACGCCCTGCTCCGCTAAGCATAGGGCTTTGAGCGATGCCGAGGCTGCGGGCGACTCCGCGCACCTTCACCCCATCCGAAACGGTCACTGGGGTACTGCGGCTGGAGGGTACCCGAAATCTCGGTGGCGGGGGAAGGAGTCCGCAGTGGGAGCGCAGGACCTTTTCTGGGGCGGCGCAGCCTCCGCGGGGCGTCGCGGGGCGCAGGCAGCGGCTTTGCGCGGAGAGGGCGAAGGAGCGGCTCTTGCTGCTGCTGCCGCCGCCGCCAGGTCGCACACCGTGACCTGGGCTTAACAAACTGGCGGTTACCGTGTTAGACTTGTACTGGTAGTCCTTGGTACTTGGTAATTAAACTCGTCGTTATGAGGAGTTAAAAACGTCATGACCGCTCCGACGGCCACGTTATGTACCGGCGGCCGTTGGCACCGCGGACGGGTCCGGTCCTTGCCCTGGGGACCTCGGTGAAAGCAGCAGCCACTGATCGTACCCCGATGCACTACTGGTGGCTGGGCTTCCCCCCTCCAAGGACTGAACCCCTTCTCCGGGCCCGCCGGGAGCCGCCAGCCCGCCTCCAGTGCAGCCGCGGAGAGGCTGCCCCGCTGCCCTGGTCCGTACCGCTCGGCAGGGCTGGGCTATAGAGGCGGTGAGCGCAGGGGGAACCCCGAGCTCCCGATGGACCCAGAGGTTGCTTGCACCACGGCGGGCAGCTATGCCACAGCGGCTCAGCCTCCCGCTGGGGCGTGAGAGTATTTTTCCATGGGGCACGCTGATTTATTTGGTCACTTACTGGCTTAGAAAATGTTCGGTATCCCAGCAGCCTGTTTCTCCCGCCCGCCCCGATAAACAGCGGACCTGAGAAGATGTGTTGGCACTACAGAGCAGCTCCTCCAACTACTCCCCTAAAGAGAGGAAAGCCTAACGCTGGAGATGGAGAGCAGCAGCTCGCACTAACGCGGGAAGTTGCAGTAGCTCATGTCGTCACTCCCCCGCCCCACCGCGGCCCCTCAGCCCCTGGGCAGAGGGTGCTGGTAAGCACACTGTCAGTCACCCCTCTCCCGCACCGCTTCACCTCGTCTTCTCTCCCCTCTTAGCAGCTGATCCTGCAGAGAGAGGAAAACAAGCCTAAGTGTCTGTGTAGGTGCGTAACAAATAGGTTATCAAGCTGCACGAGGAGATTAAAATTAGGGGGAGCTGGTATAAGGGTGCCATCAGATCAAGGGTAGGCACACATGTAGACAGGTAGAGCTGCCTCGTCCTCAGTTGACCTCATCGGGTGTTTCACAACCAGGCAGCCCAAATAGGTTTATCTTTACATTGCCAGTTAGTTCTTTACCACTGTTTTAACCACTTCCTTAGGGCATTTGCTACCATCTATGGGTCGGTGTAGAGGTAGAGCGCTGGCCACTTTTCTCATTCAGCAATGTCTAAGGCCAGCTGGATAGCTTTTACCTCTGCAAACTTAATTTGATTCACCATCTCCCTCAGCTGCTTCTGCAACTTGTTGTGTGGGACTCCACACAGCAGTTCTCTGTCTCTGATGGTTTTCTACAAGATAGGAAGATCCATCAGTAAACAGAGCATATTGCTTTTCATTATCTGATAGCTGATTATATGATGGGCCTTCTTCAGCCTGAATCACTACCTCTTCTGGTAGCATTCCAAAGTCTTTACCTTGTGGTCAATCCATGATCACGTCTGCAATTCCTGGACGATTGGGATTTCCTCAGCTCTCCGTGATTAATGCAACCCATTTACTGCATGTAGCATCATTGACATGACAAGTGGAAGGAATCTTACCCTTGAACATCCAGCCTAGCCCTGGTAACCATGGTGCCAGGAGGAGCTGTGCTTCAATACCAGTCACTACTGAAGCAGCTCAAACTCCTTCATATGCTGCTAATATTTCTTTCTCAGGTGGTGTATAGTTGGCTTTCGAGCCTTTGTATGCTTGACTCCAAAATCCCAGGGGTCGATTTCAAATTTCCCCTGGTGCTTTCTGCCAGAGGCTCCAAGTAGGACCATTACCCCCAGCTGTGGTGTAGAGCACATTTTTAATGTGGCCCAAGGGCTACTGCATGTCCAATCTCTCATTTGATCTGCTCAAAGGCCTGGTTTTGTTCAGGGCCCCAATTAAAATTGTTTTTCTTTCAGGTCACTTCATAGAGAGGTTTTACAATCTGGTTGTAACCAGGAACATGCATTTTCCAGAAGCCCACAGTACTTAAGAAGGCTTTTATTAATCATGTCTGTTGGAATCTGGTGATGCCTGTCTTGCCATTTAACTCCCAAAAACTTGATCTCTCCTGCAGGTGCTTTGACCTTGCCTCTTTTTATGGCAAGCTCGGTGTCTAAAAGAAGTTAAATTATTTTCTTAACCTTTCTCAAAAAATTCTTGTGCTGTGTTACCCCATATGATGATATCATCAAAGTACAGCAGGTGTTCTGGAGCTCCACCTTTCTCCAGTGCAGAATGGATCAGTCCATGACAAATGGTAGAACTGTGTTTCCACCCCTGGGGTAGTCAATTCAAGGTGCCCTGGACACCTCCCAAGGTGAAAGCAAACTATGGCCTGCACTCTGGTGCCAAAGGGATAGAGAAAAATGCATTAGCAATGTCAGTTGTGGCATATCACTGAGCTGCCTTTGACTCCAGTTCATACTGGAGCTCTAGCATGTCTGGCATGGCAGCACTCATCACTGATGTGACTTCATTCAGGCCACAACAGTCCAGTTAGTCTCCATGCCCCATTAGATTTTCACACTGGCCATACAGGACTATTAAAGGGTGAGTGAGCTTTGCTAATTACTTTTTTCCTCTCTAGTTGTTGGATTAGCTTTTTGATGGTGATGGGAACTACAGCATCTCAGCTGGTATGATATTGTTGTCAATGCACCACTTCAGTAGCAATAGGCAACTTTTGGTCGTCAACCTCTATCTGCCCCACAGCAATAAACTCCTCTGAAAGTCTAGGTGAGATAGTCAACTGCTCAACATCAGATTTAGCATCAACATAAGATTTAGCAGTGACCTTGGTTTGCATACCAGTCCCTGGTAGTAAATCTAAACATTAGGTCTTATCACTGCTAGAAGCAGGCAGTGTCTGTAAAAACACAGTTAGTTTCAGAAAGTGCAGTTACTTAGAGGAGCTTTAGCTAAAAAGTAAAGTCACTGAATAAAATTAGTTCTGTTCTACCCCAAACCAGGACAGGTGCCCAGAGAGACCTGTGAAATTTCACAGGGTTGGGTATTTTTAACCAGAAGGTAAAATGGCAGTGAGGATCAGGCCAGGATTTTGCTTCAAAGAAGAGGAATCTGGTCCACCAGGGAACTGCTGTCATTTGTTTCATTCAGCCACACATTTGCAATTTAGACCCACAGGAGAATGGAGACATCACTTAGTCCTGCTTTAGTCTTGTGACAAGAGTGCACAATGGGCACAAAGGCTGCCTGTGCTGGTGAGAGCAATGCTTACGGAAGGGTATGAGCTGGAGAGGTCCTGTCAGAAAACCCTACAAGAGCTAAGGGAGACCCAAGCACCAGCAAGAGCCAAGATACATTGAGAAGCCTTGTGCTGTTGCTCTATGTGCTGACTTTGCTTCATGGAGGGTGGGAACTGAGCATCAGTCCATGGGTGAGGCTCCAGCCAGGACTACCTTCCCATTCCCCTCAGGCTGTCCTCTCACCTTGAAAGAGACACCTTATACTAGAAAACATGCTACTTTTTAAGGTTTTACAGGTGTTTACTCACCTTTTGGAGACTTGGAGACTCTAAGATGCCACTCAAATAAACACACTGTGAAAGCTGCAGAGGAGCAGCTTAAGCTAGTTCACACCAGTCAGCATTCAGAGTCAGTCAGACAGTCTTAGAAGGAGTTTGTCTAGTACTGTCTGTTACATTCTCTGGGGCTGGTCTCTCCTCACGTTTTCTACACTATTTTTTCTACATTTGCATTTTTAAAGGATAGGTGAAGTTAAATTATCTTACATGAAGCAAATCACTAGGGCCAGGCACCCCTTATAATAACTGTTTAAATCAGGATTGACTTCACTGTAATCAGCAGTTAGCAGAGGTCCGAATCTGCTTTTTGGTGAACTACCTTTGTTACGTGAAGAAACACAGAACTTGTCTGGTCTGTCTTAGAAAAGCCCTGATTTGTCTTTGCTTGAGTAATGTTGTAGGTGTGCCTGTTTTCAGTCTTGTTTCCTGGCTGACCTTGGACTGATGTTGTAGACTTGATTTTAGTCCTGTCTCCTGTTGATCCTACCCCATTTCTGGATGGGCCTGATTCATCTCTTCACCCTGTCTAGGGCTGCCAGTTAAGCCTATTTTCAGCATCTGGCTTTGCCTGCTGCTCTTATAGTCTGTGGGACAGTGCTGTGGTTTCCCTTAGCTCCTGGCTTGCCTGCCTTTGTGGAGAAGCTCTTACTGCTATGCAGCAAGGGATGCCATGTAAGTGGGGGGAGGTAATGAATCCATACTATCTGTCTGGAAAGATAGGTAGAAATGTAGAAAGCATGAGAAGAAATTAGCAATTCAGCTGGTTCTCTCACTAAGAGAATGGAGGCTACCTGGCAGGTGGGTCTGGCATTTGTGATGGTCAGTAACAGGACCAAGCACTGGGAGTGTCTGGCAGATGATGGAGTGGGAAGGCAAAAGACTTCTCCATCTAGAGAAGTCTTTATCAGGGTAGTGCATGTTTTCCATCCATCAGAGGGGACAGCTGGGGAAGCTGATGACACAGACATCATACCTGGGAAGGGACACAAATCCAGGAGGAAGCCCTTGGAGGGCTGTGCTGGGACAAGAAAATAGGCAAGGTGTGGTGGCTGTGGCAGTGAAGCAGCAGCTTCTGATCTCCTTTATGTTTTGGTGCCTTTTCTGCAGAGAAGCCCAGGAGCTGCATGAAATAAATAAACACAGGCTGGTGGGCAGGGTTAATCCTTCCTGGTGCTTTAGTTCTCCCCAACAACTTGCCTTGCTTGGCAGCTTATGTTCAGTACACAGTTCTTGCTGATGTGCTTGTGGGTAAACATGAGAGATAATTCCACTTCTTCCACAGTATAACTGGCATGGCAATAAGTATGTTGCATCTCACCCCATGGTGGGAGATAGCTGCTTTTCATTGCCTAGGACCATTGGTTGTGATGCTGCATGACAAATTAATTTGACTGTTGTTCCTTCTGTCTTTTAGAGGAATGATTTTGGTTGCTGAAGTTTCATCATGTTTTATTCTGTGATCTGCAGCTCTCTTTCCCTGCCACACCTGTGTGACAAGTCTTTTATTTCAGTGGGGGTTTTTTCTCACAATCTGTGGCATCTTCTACTTACATGTTTTTAAGTCCTAAATAACTGTGTAAATTACATCCTGTCTACAAGTACCATTTTTGGACGAATGATTTAAGAGCTTGATGGGAAATGTGCCAGCTTTTTAGTTCTTCATTCAACATTGCCATAGTGCACAGTTTTTGCTTTCAGAGAGAGCTGTAACAGTTTTTGTGTGGCATAGGCTGCTTCTGGCTTTGGGGTTTCTAAGGTGAAATTTTCCATATGGTTAGGAGAGGGAGAAATGCTCTGTAGTAATGGAACTAGGACTCTTCTCTAAATTAGTACTCTCTTTTCCTGCAACATGAAATGGGCTGATGTAGCTTCTCACTGTGGAATAGTATGAATTGTTAAAGCATTCTACAGCATGATTTAGAAAATTATCTTTGAAACTTCGCAAGCAGAAAAGAGAATTAATCTTGGCTCATCTGCATTTTAGGGTAGGAATCTGCAGTGTTGCATATTCTAGCTGACTGTCTTAAGCAGGCTACCTCTTCCTTTTAAAGATTAATTGGGAGCTATCTTTGAACTTGGGGGTATGGGGATGGGTAAAGTTCAGGGCTATAAAGCCTGATGGGAAGCTGATACTTTCTGAAGCCTGACACCAAAGTTGCTGAAATAAATGGTTTAATCTTTGCCGTCAGTGGCTCTAACTCTGTATCAAATCAGTGCTTCTGATGGTAGATTACACTGAGGGCCCTAACTTGTAACATGTAAGTGTAGAGTGAGGTCACTTACCTCAAACTGTACTTACTAGGACCTGTTTCCTTGCCCTGTCCATTTCTTTGTCCTGTGATTCTTCAGGATGTCGTTCCCTAACAACTACCTTTGAGAGCTGATTGATGTAGATTGTCCCAAAGTATGAGCAGTCCAGTGAGTAACAAGCAAAGCTGCTAGACAAAGCTCTCTGAAGTACTGCATACTTGTGCACTGAGGGGGCAGAACTGTTCTCTTACTTGTGACTGCCTTCTGCATCTGAGTGAAATGTTTTCTTTGGCTTTCCTTTTGTTTAAACATGGGGAAGAGAGTGGAAGAGTGGACATGGTTTGAATTGAAATCACTGAAGTAAAAGGGGACTACAAGAAGAATTGACTGCAGTAAAGCTTCATGTATTAAAATCCAGCTAGTACAGTTCTTAGCCAGAGTAGAAAGGCAGAAAAAATACATACAAGCTCAAAGGACACATACAGAAAGTTAACACGGACATGGTTGAAATTAATGGGAGGTACTGAGATTGAGAGCCTTTGGCATGAAGCTAAAGGAGGATGAGCCAGTGTGGGGTAAGGTAGGATTCTGCTTCTGGGGGAATGGAAGAGGTTAAAATGCTTACAATGGAAAAATGTGTGATTGCTGTGTATAGTCAATATTCTAGTTTTAGGCTGTTAATACTCACTGAAATCAGTGGAAGATAACTTGGTTGAAACAGCAATGATGCAATTTCATATGTAATGCTATGGAGCACTTGGTAACGGTCCCTTAAAGAAATGTGCAATTAGAATTGATGGAAAACTACTAAGACTTAATCTGCTTTGAAATCATTAGAGGCAGTAGCAAGTATTGAGGTTTTTTGGATGATATAGAACCTCACAAAAAAGGAATCAATAGCATTTTAAAGTTTATTCAGCAAATATGGGCTGAGCCACTTTCTTCATTTGAAGAATTATCAGTAAAGTAGGAAGAGATCTTTAAACAGTTTCCTTTGTCTGCAGTGTTTCCAAAACCCTTTTCAGTCTTGAGTCCACAAATAACAACTTAGGGCTTTGGGGTTTGGTTTTTTATTTGGTTGGTTTTGTTTTATTTGCCCCAGCAAAGGTTTCTTAATCTTCTCAAAGATCTCAAAGTGAGCAAGTGTGATGTTTTCCTCAAATGACTAAACGAGTAACACATCAGAGGTCTCTTAGTAAAGATTCAACAAGTTTAGTATTGTTCAGTAATGAAAATACACTTTCCTTTTTCAAGTGAATCCATTGCTCTTCAGTGAGAGGAGGAACAGCTCTGAGAAACATTTCCTGTATGTGGAAAGGACTGAACACACACAGGGGATAGAAATGCTGTCTCTATTGCTGTCGTGCCTGAGTGTATACTTCAGAGACAGTGATGCATGAGAGGGCAATTCTGCCTTCACAGCAAGAGCCTGACATCTTTTCTGAAGCTTCCAACTGGAATACCCTGCATGATGATGGCTACATTGAAGTAGTTAATATTATTCTGGATATGTAAGAAGAGACTGTCTCATTTCCTGTGTGGATTGCAAAAAAAGCTGGAGTGGTGCTGGGAGGCCATAAGAACTTAGGGAAGTCAGTGGTCAGCACTACATCACTCTGCCACCCTTGGTCCAGCCTGTTCCACGTAACACAAACTGCATTTTGTGACTCCTCATGCATCCTGTTCAGGGTTGATTGTATTCATTGGATCTGCTGGTTTATGCATCCTTGTGCCAAGATATGTGTGTGGGTGCTTGCTTATCTTACAGGTAACATCTTGCTGCTTTATTTATTATTTATGTTATCTCCCTCCACACATCCCCATCCTCTTGCTAAGAAATCCCATTTGTTTGCCCAACTTTGCTCCAATCTTCATGCTTAGCCAAAAAGTTCTCTTCAATTTTGAACCAGTCTCACCCTGCCATGTAATTTCTGCACTTGCAGTTTTTCATTTAACTTCCATCCTTAAATCCTTAGCCTGGGATGATAAGACAGGGGTATTTATTAACTTGGGATCTCTGTTTCTTCAGAAGATCTTGTTTCATGGTAGTTACTCCCCTTTTCCAACAACCTCTAGTATTTGGACAGAAAAGATGAAGAAAAAAATTAGAAGACAGTAAAACAGAGAAAAAAAATCTAGTAATTAATCAGTCAATGAACACCACTCACAGTAGACACAGTCACTAAGGGGATACCATTGGCTTAAAATTTGACATCCTTAATCCATGATTAATCCTTGAAAAAATGCTTCTAGTTTCATTGCAACTGTTTTGCATTCTAAAACTAAAAGAGAAAAGAGACAATAGGCAAAACAGCCTGCAAAGACAATACCTGTGGTGATGAAAATATCAAAAGCCATCTGAAAATCTTTGCCCCTTGAGAGATGTGACAGTTATCATAAAGTGTATTTATTCACACTAATTTATGCTTTCAAAAGAAGTATCCAGTTAGTCTGTACTCATGAAAAAGCTAGGAACTATTCAAGGCTTCCAGGCTACTTTCTTATGAATTGTTTTATTTAACATAAGAATTTGTAATACCTGTAGCAACCTGTCACACAACACTTAATAACTTGATATGGTGGAATGGCTCTTTGTAGAGCTATAAATTTGTTTCCAGAGCTCTTGAAAATATGCATGAACTGTTCCTTCCCCCTCTGTGGAAAACCTCAAATAGAAGGTACAAGAAATCTTTAAGGAATTACTTAAATTCAGGGGGTACTCATAAACAAACTGTGAACTGATACTTTCTTATCATTTTTGGCTTTCACTGCTCATATTAAACTTTTTATTTGTTTGTTTTGGCAAGATAGGAGGTTTTCTCAAATACAGTAGTTGGACCCTACTCATGTAGCTTCTTTGTTGCATAATATTATCACACAGAAGAAACATTTAGATTAAAATCTCACATCATCTTTGGGCAAATTACTTTACAACCCACTTCTTTTTTTTCTGTCAAGTGTTCAGGATATGTGAATAAGTTCAGGCTTTGAAACTAAGATTCTGAAGTTTGTACTGCTGTACTCTTGTTACTGGACTCTCCCAAACTTTAAATGCAAACTGCTGATATTTGATTAAGGCAATCTTCCTTGTTTTCCTTGTAATGCTCTTCTGGTTTTGTAGGTTTTCCCTTCATGTTTTCTCACATTTGGAAAGATACATTCTTCTTTCCTGATCCATAGCAAGAGACATAGAAAGAAATCCTTACCTCAGGTCTTGTTTTAGCTTAAGCCACTTTCCATTGCCCAGGACAAGTTCTTTAGTCTCTGCATACCTTAGTTCTCCATCTGTAAAATGGAGATAATTATACATTTCTACATCTTATCTATTTTAGCTGTCAACTTCATAGGATAGGCACAATCTCTTATTAAATGTTTGCATTGTACTTAAACTGGAATTCAATCTGACTGGATCCTCTAGGCAATACTTAAATATAGCCAACTACTAATGTGTATTTGACTATGACACAAACAAGGTCAAATCAGGACATTTAGATGAGCTTTTTACCATTTCTTAATCTTATTTAACCCCCTCAAAACCAAACCAACAGCAAATACAATACCCACCCCACCTTCCACCCCCCAAAAAAACCAAACAAAAACACCAATAAACCTTTGATTCAGTAAAGTTTTAGTCTCAGTAATGACTACTAAAAATTTCAGAATTTCATCTACACTTGGTGGAAAGTAAGACAACTTCATTACTGCATCTGTATCCTGTGAGGCACTTACTTCTCTCTCTATAACTTTGAATCATAGAATGACCCAGGTTGGAAGGGACCTTAAAGATCATCTAGTTCCAACCCCCCTGCCATGGGCAGGGATGCCACTCACTCGTCCAGGTTACCCAGGCCCACATCAAGCCTGGCCTTTAACACCACCAGGGATGGGGCAGCCACAACCTTTCTGGGCAACCTGTTCCAGTGTCTCACCACCCTCTGAGTAAGGAAACTCCTAATTTTTAGCCTGAATCTCCCATCCTTCAGCTTATATCTATTCCCCCTTGTCCTGTTGCAATCTGACCAGCTGAAAAGTCTCCTCCCCCTCTATCTTGTAATGCCTCTTTAGGTACTGAAAGGCTGCTATGGGATCCCCCCAAAGACTTCTCTTCTCCAGGCTGAACAACCCCAACTCCCTCAGCCTGTCCTCATAGGGGAGCTGCTCTTGTCCTCTGGTCATCTTTATGGCTCTCATCTGGACCTGCTCTAACAGGTCCACATCTTTCTTATGCTGAGGAGCCCAGAACGGGATGCAGTACTCCAGGTGGGGCTTCATGAGGGCAGAGCAGAGAGGCAGAATCACCTCCCTAGACCTGCTGCTCATGCCTCTCCTGATGCAGTCCAGGGTACAGTTGGCTTTCTGGGCTGTGACTATACTGGCACAACTTGAACCCACTCCCATTAGCCCTATTGCTAGTAACAAGGCAGAAGAGGCCAACACTTGCCTCTCTACAACCTCCTTTCAGGTAGCTGAAGAGAGCAATAAGGTCTCCCCTCAGACTCCTCTTCTCCACGCTAAACAACCCCAGCTCCCTAAGCCTCTCCTCATAAGGCCTGTTCTCCAGAGCCCTGGTCAGCCTAGTTGCCCTTCTCTGCACCCTCTCCAGCACCTCGATGTCCTTCCTATACTGTGGTGCCCAAAACTACACACAGTACTCAAGGTGTGGCCTTAATAATTAAATGAATTAATAAAGAGATTGAAGAGCACTGGTCCCAAGACAGAGCCCTGAGGAACTTGACCTTAACTCCTTGCAGAGAAAGGCCATGCTTTCTTTGAGGACATGAAACATGATTTAACAAAGAAAAATGGAAAAAAAATCAAACAAAAACCTAAACAAACCAAAATAAAGACAAACTACTTGTTTAGATGATGAGAGAAGTGGGTTTAGCTTATGACAAGAACAGTTGTAAGTGATCACAGCTGACACTAATGGAAACTCAATTGCCTTGTGTATTTTCTTCTCCCATCTCTGTTAGGTCTTAGGAGTGTTTGCACGATTTCTTAAGCTTTTTTAAATATATGTATACTATACTTAAATACTGTGCACCTGTCTAGCAGTAAAAGGCTATAAACTATTGTAATTTTGGATTAATTTGATTTTGGAGGACTGAGCAAAGGCAAAATGAGAGATCCATCTGGAAAATATTAAAGACAGGCTTTGAAACATGGTGCTGAGAATAGCTTATCAGCAACTGAAGGTGTGTGCAGGCTTTGTGCAATTACCATTGCTTACAGTGGTGTGAAGATGTACAAACACAGGCTTAAAGCCTGTGCTGGCAGCCAAAAAAATAGCTCTTCAAGGACCTAAGTTGCTTACTAGGTGCCATGGGCCTTGTTAGGGCAATTTGACAAAACAATGGGCAATAGCTTTCCATGTTCACTCTTTTCTTTTGGTCTACACACATCAATCATACATATCCTAAATTTTTTGATTGTTAAAAAGAGCTCTTTCTCAAATGGTATGAGTGACTGTGACTGCTAACATTTTATTTTGACAAACTATTGATTCAGTACATCTCAAGTTGCTGCTTGTTATGTGTTTGAATTTATCAATATTGAAGAGGCTACAGGCAGAACAAGGGCTATGATGTGTCTGAAGATTATGGACTTGATTCTTTTCTCATGAAAGTGGGTAGCTAGCCTGCAATTAACTGCTGTGGTTCATTATCACATCTGAAGTGCTAAAAGTACTGTGAGTCTCTGCAAACTGGACCAAGACAGAGGTGGGTAAAGTGTGGCCTGTCTTTTATCTGTTAGGAGTTGTGAAGCTGTGGCACTGACAGGCTGAGGTATCATGTAATGTATTTAGTCAAAGTTTGAGGCAGCTCTGTCTGTGGAAGTCCTTCAGTGCCTCAAGTAACTTCTTAGCTATATGGAGACCATCCTGTGCCTAGGATGAGTGTCCAGTACACTGAGAGAGAGAGCATTATGCCCAGAAACTTTGACAGATCCTCTTTCACAAGAAAGACATTGTTAACCTGCATTGCCTCTGCATCAGTTGTGAAAGTAGGGAATCATAGCACAGATTCTAGGCAAATGTTTAGCTGAGATCAATAGCAAATTGCAAAAACCTTTCATTTTTCTTTTACTTGTATCCTTGTAACAGATGAAGGTGAAGAGCACCTTATATCCTTTGAGGTTAAAAAACAAAAATAGAAAACTCAAAGGGATTTCTTTTTCTAGTGAGTCCTGCACTGCTTAGTAATAAGCTTGAAAAACAAACAGCTGTTGCAACCCAGTTTTTGTCTGTTTGAGGCTAATAGTAGTTGAGGTTTGCATGCTTAAATTTTCTTTGTTGAAGTGAGTGGCTTTAAGAAAACTAAGCTGTACGTGGTCATTCCTTTAAATAATTCACTTGTCTGTTATTTAATAATCAGCAGGCTGATCACAAGCACCTTTGACAGTTCAAGTCCTTAAGGAGAATATGATCAGTGTATTGATGATATCTGCTGACACAAGAAGAATCAGATTATGGTATACTTTATGTTCAGTTCCTGATATGTGAAATGTACTGGGTTTGAATGTTGTCAACCCACAGCAGCATCAGGAAAGTCTGTTAAACTATGCAGTCTGAGAAGATTATCAAGACCTCTGGATTCTTGTAGTTCTGAAAAGAATTTGTGCTGCTGCCACTGTGTCTAGTGTCAGAACTTAACCTCCTGTGTAAGGCCATATGAACACCCTTCTTCATTATTAACATCTTTTGATCCTCTTCAGTATTCTTAAAGGGGCAAGCAAAACTGATAAATTCCAGTTGTTACAAAGATGCTGGCACCAGTGAAACCTGTGGTACAGTTATTATATAATCAGGTAAAGGGAAAGCCCTGCACTTTGATCTTATGTAAACAGTTCTTTGTGAGCAAATTTGTCTTGAATTCTTACACCTAGCAAATAAGTCAATCCCATAGAAGCCAAACTTCTAGAGCAAGCTTTTGGTCAAGTCTCCTTTGGCTAATGAGTCCATTACACCCTCAATTTTCTGCCCTCAAACAAGCTGCTACATATGCACAATCTTAGTCAATCCTTAGCAGCTCCAGTCAAGTAGAAACAAGTGGAAGTACCCGAAGTTTTTCTCTCTTGCAATGATACAGGATAAGTTGAGCACATTCCTTTCCCCCACCCTCCCAAGATTTACTTAGTATTACTGGCTAGTTTGGGTCCATTAGATTATCTTTATTGATAATATATCTTGAGGAAATTACCCAAAATACAGTAGGTAAAAAGCTGATTGCTGAATAAAGCAAAACTAAACTGCTATAAAACTTGCCAGTACAAGGTTTGGGGATTTGTGTGTTTTTATTCTGGTATGGTTTTTTTCTGATGGCAGTTTGAGAAAACTGACTTTGATTCACAATTTTAAAGTCTTTAATTTTATTTCTGTGTGCACTTGTACAAATAGCCCTTCTATTTTAATCTGCAAGATTGCAGGTGCTGTCATTTTTCTTTGTATATCCTTGCTATGATACAACATTCACTAAGTTAGTGTCTAAGATTTTTCTATTATTAATATTCCTTAATTTGGTATAGCATCTGTAGCATCTAAATGAAACAAGTGTCAGGCTTAGTTCACTGTGCATTTGTCTTATTCTTTGCTAGTAATCTTTTAGTGCTGGTAATGCCTCAGAAATCACTAAGAAAGTTAAATACATAGCACTGAGCTACCTTAGTGTAGGGGCTGCTAGGTCTTGTGATACTTAGAAATTTGTAAGGAGGAAAACAAAGAAACAGTGAAGATAGGGTTGTAATTTAAATGAGTGACTCATAAAGTCCTTGGCACAGTTGTGGATAGCCTTAGTTGGTGTGTATGCCTATTGCCTGGTTAACAGGTATATTGAGAGTAGCAGGAAATTAAGTGCAGTTGATGTCACAGTGTTTATTCCTATTTCAGTGGTTTTCATCATCTGCCATGTGATTTGTTCAAGTGAAAATTCCTTTCCAAATTTTGCTGTCACTCTTTCAGTGGTTACTAGGATCATTTTCAGATGTGTCTTTCCCCTTGTAATGCTTTTACTTACAGAGAGATAAAACTGTGAGCAGTAGCAGAAAGGGCAACACTTTTCTAACTTAAAAATTCTTGAATCTGGAAGCCTGGGGTAAGTATAATCTCTGTTTCCAATCTATTGAAGTCTGTACACAACATGCCAATAAATCTGATGGAATTGATGCCTGTGTCACAGAACTGGAGCTAAAACATACATGGCTCTTAAGGGAGAAAGAAGAGACTTTCCTCCACCCCTTTCTTCCCCATATGGTTTTTGCAGCTGTGGCAATCACTATCGTGTGCAGTCCTACTGGGCAGTGCAGAAAGAGCAATAGAAAACAGTTGAGAGAATGGTTAGGGCAAAATTGCTAGCTCCTCCTCATAGACATATCCCTTGCTGATGAGTCCAGAGAGTATCTGTGCCTTATTTTAATCTGTGCATGGGAGAGACAACCTAGATTCAGACAATTCAGCCTATGGATGTCATGAGCATATTTTACAGTATGGTCAGGCATGTTCTAATGCTTGTTCATGAAATTCCACACTTACAGTCAGTTTTTCTCATGGAGTCACCAGCTGTTTAATGTCTTTTCTCAGTGGGACTTTGTTCAGATTAACCTGTATTTGCATGACCATGTCAGGTATATTATGTGTCATTGCCTTCAATGAACAAGCATTGTGTGCTTTAGTTGCACAGCTGACTTATTTCAGAGACAAGTTGGAGGAAGCAGCCCAGAAAATAGGTTGTCTCTGAAGCACAAGGTGAACTTCAGTGTAGTGGAATCAAAACTTATAATGAAGATGATAATACGTATTTCCAGTCAGTTGAAAAACAGAAGGAATACATAACACACTCTCTACAAAGGGTAGGGATGGCTGGGGGAAAAAGGGATTTTTATTGATCTAGGTATGTTGGTTTTCTCCAGATTCCATGCTGAGTTTAGGCAAAAAAATACAATGTGCAAATGAATTTTGTATGTGTACATAGACTTGCAAGCAGAAGGGACCCCCAGGGTTATGCAGAGCAGGTTGTGGATCCTGGCATTTGGAGACCAGGGTAAGAGGAGTTATTGTGGGAAAGAAAGTGAGGAGAGGTTGTGCAAGCTGAGCTTCTTCCTCTATCCACTGGAAATGGATTCAACAATATGGAACTAGCTTTTCAAAGCAAAAGGTGGCACCAACTGCTATTTTTCCTATATTACTGACTTATTCTGCTCTTTTTCCTCCTATATATACTGTGATTTCTGGGCTTCTTGCAAACTTTTTTTTTTCTTTTGTCCTCATCTACTTATTGTTAATGTTCTCATGGTAATTTAGTTTGGTTTGAAAAGACTGATATATTTTCTTTTCCTTTTTTTTTTCTCAAATGTATCTCCTTATTTCAGGATTTACCCATTTCTCCTCTGCAACAGTTGAATTTACCCATTTTTACTTTTATTTTTTATTTACAATATATTGCTCTTTACTTCCAAAACTGGAAACCATTCACCCTTTCTTTCCTTCCATTTCCAGACACTTTGCAAGGGTGACTGATGGCTTAGGGGTTTTTTTGTATAATTCTCAAATGACAGCCATTACTTCAGAACTCTCCTTTTGGAGATCCAGCAACACAAATGCACAGTGAAATCTTGGGTGAAAGAAGAGGCTGTAGCAGAGTCTGTACTGCCAGATGCTTTGCTCGTTGTGCTTCTGGGGAAGGTCTCTTTCTGTGGAAAACCTAGCTGCCAGAGCCTGGCAGTTTTGCTGAAATCATCTTATTTTGCTCTGTGGAGCTGATGTACAGGTGAACTAGCCCATGTGAGGTAAGTTCTCCTTTTAAGGTCCTTTCTGCTTGTCTAGAGTCTGTCTGGAGTGGCAGGTTGAAAGATGTGGAAAAGCTGTCTGCTCATATGTGCTCTGTCTCTTTATAATGTGTCTTTCATTTCCATTTGAAATCATTTTGACATATAGTAATTTTCTTTTGAGAGACAGATACTCTTTTCAAACTAGTGTGAAAAAGACAATGCTCAATAGCTGAACAAAAACATCTTTGTCACTGGCTGGAGAAGATATAGCTCACTCTTCCTTTTCTTTTTACTCATTTCTGATTACTGCAGCATCCTCAGAATTGCCAAGTGTGGTGGATGTTTCTACTGTGTTTGAATGAGCTCTACATACCTGCATAAAGCTATGCTCAATAAAAGCAGGTATAACCCTCCCCCAAAGTAAGATGATTTAGGTGACTGGACATTAAGGTGACTTTTCTGTGGACACTACTGCCGGGAGGACCTACTTTAGAGGTAAAGGAGGCAGATAATACTCTCAAAAATGTGCAGTTCCTGTCATGCTGCAAGGGGTGGTATCTGCTTGGGTGGCATGTTTTTGAGACCCGAGCACAGTTCCATCAGGAGGTCAATTGTACTCACGTCAATATTGCAAGAGAAGTAGTGCAGTGAGGTAGAAGAGGAGAAATAAGCCCTGGAGAGGTGTCATGTCCTCTTGGATCTTTCTGGCTTTTCTGTTGTATTATTCCGAACATCTATCCTGTTGTTTTTGCTAATAGCAAATTAAGTAATGATACAGTTAATATCTTCTGTGTCAAGATTCATGGCTTTAATAGCAATAAAATGTTTTTACTACTAGTGTGAGAGCCTTCTTACGGCTCTTCTTCAGTAGGCTACTCATGTCTTGGTTTTGTCTAGAACAAAGGATTTTTTAAATGGAATTTATATGCATGACATATGAACATGTTGGGAACATGCATCATGCAATCCTCTCCTCTAAAACACCTCTTGCACCCTGGGAACTGAAAAACAAAGGGTCAGAAAAGAGTTGGAAAAGAAAATCCTGTGCTGTTTGAGAAAGAGTTTGAATACCAGAGACTTACATGCATCTGACTCTGGACAACTTTTGTATTTAGACATTTCTTAAGTCTGGAGGGAGAAAAAAATAACAGAAAAATAAATGGCCAACTGAAGGAAAAAGACTTAGCCATGTAAACTCAAGTAGACAGCACAACCAGGGAGGTGAACCTAGTATTAATGTATATTTAATAGATAAGACAGGTGTTTTCCATCTCTTATCACCATGTTTGTTATTAGCCTTGTATTTTCCTCCAGGGCTCTAGAGGAGATTTTAAAGTACACCTGATAAACCTTAAAGCTTAGATCAATATGCACAACAGAACACTTAAGAAAAGTGTTTAAGCTAAGCCTTAACCTTATTGTGACATGTACTAGAAGAAACACTGTTTGTATTGGAAAGGTTATTTTTATGCTTCTATTAAATTGTTTTTTGTGTAATATGGTGGATGCTGTTAAAGGCTACCTGAATACTTTGAGGATATTAAGTGGACTGCACCAGTACACATTTGTTTTTCAGTCTGCTTGAAGAACAAATGCAGTCTTAGCATCTATGAATGACAGCTTGTAATTATAGGAGTTCATAAAGACAGATAACTTGTGTCACCTTCATTTCTGAATCCTGTTATCAAGGAAGTAAGGCTTTGTTCTCTGGTGTATACACTTGTCACATAATAATTAGCTCTCAGAAAAAAATCATATAAATATTTATTAAGAAAATAGTGTCCTAAAACACTGTACAACTTAGTTTAGCTTGTAAAACACAGAGTTCCTTCTGATACCTTCCAGAATTTGTAGCTCTCTGCAAAGAAATAAGCTAATGTGAATTCAGAATGAGAGGTGTTAACATCCAGGCAGCAAAGTGGTAGTGAGACTTAGGAGAGAAGGGTATCCAGGCCAGGCGCTCTTCTGTGAGAAGTGTCACATGCAGCAAATAACACACCTGAATCCTATGGGGTCAATGTTGTTACTGTAACTGCTCCCCAGGTGGAGGATCTGCATGGCTGAAGAGATGAGCTAAGCAGGCAGTAGTAGAAGTGTGAGGAACCTGGTGAGAAAGATGTGGGTGGATATGTCTGTGTGCTGGAAGGAATGAAGCCTTTGGGATATAGCCAGGCTATTTGTTTTGAGTGCATTTTAATGTCTTCCTGTAGTTAAGTTTCTACATTTCTGGAGCCTTGTCTTATAGGACAGGCATCTATTAGCTTGCAAAGACAGTGCAGGGTAAAGTCACATTTGACTATGGTGAAGCAACTGATGATTTGCAGATATTATGTTCAAGGAGGAACAGGATATTTTCTTCCACAGCAGAAGAATGTGACAAAGACCTCTCATTAATTACAAGGTAGAAGACAGAAGAGCCTGAAATAAGGTAGATGTAGAGCGGAGAAGAGAATACATCTTTTTCTAAGCAGATACTATGGAAGGTAAGAAAACAATTCCAAAATCTTTGTGGATTACAGGATGATAGCATTGTCTTGCTGGTTTAGAGAGTGCCACAAAGACCATGATGTTCTTCATAAGGAAAAATGGGCATTCCCTTTTTGCCCTCTAAACACCCTTGTTCTTTTAGCCCTTTCTACCCTTCTGCAGGTAAGTAGCAAACTGGCTTGGGAAATGGAGGACTTGGTTTTTGTTGATAGGTTCTGCTGTTGTCTCACATGGTCTCCTTGGTTCAGTTTGTTGTCATGCTGAAGGCTGTGCAAGCACAAGAGAGGGAGAGTTGGAATTAGCAATGGGAGCTAAGGGGAAGAGTAACAGAGCTAGTTTGTGCTGGCTGGGACTCAACTGTGGTATTCCAGCATAGTGCACTAAGTATCTTTGGTGGCTGGAGTTCCCATGTGTTCTTGATTGCACCTTCTGGCCACATCCAGAACTGTATTTGTCTTTTGTTTTTTGTTGATTGTGGGATTTTCTTAGTGACTTTGAGGTGCCCCTGGAAATGTAGCATCCTTATATCTTGTGAGACTGTCTCAAGATGCTCTTCTAAAATAGCTCTGTATCCTTTCTTATAGGGAAAGCCTGTCAGGCACTATTTAACTGTAAAGAAGTTATATGATAGCCAAACTTTAAGAAAAGGATGTTTTCCCCTACTTGATTTAGTTGTCCCTTACTATATGTTACCAAGAGTTGGTCCTCTGGAAATGTTGCCCCGTTTTTCTGTTTTTCCCTATGGATTTAATATTAGTGGACTGTCTCTTGTTACTCCATCTTTTGATGTGCTTTTCAGGATAATTTTTTCTCTCTCTAAATGTATTCTTTGTGCACCCTTAAGTGTGCTATTGCAATACAGTAAACAGATCTCCTTTGTGATGGTACTTCAAGAGTATTAGCACTTACAGCAAAGAGCCAATGTGAAGCCCTGACATGTTTCTCTCCTTAGTGAGCAATGCAGCATGTTTAAAAACCAAAATGGTCAAAGAAGATAATACAGACCAAAGAAATGGCATCACACACACACACAAATACTTAGGGGGAGGAAAAAACCTCCAGAAACATATAATATTTTATGTCTTTTAAATGAAGCAACCACTTCAGAGCATGTAATATTTAAGTACCATGTTGCTTACAACTAGTATAATCTGATAGCAATGAGATTGCTGTTTCAGGAACACTGTTCAGCCTTTGGTGTCATGTGGAACTGGGCAACATATCTGGTGTGAACGAAAAATGTGTTGTTAAGACCAATGAACTGTGTGTTTTAGAAACTGAATCAGTCACAAGAGACTTGATGTGAAGACTTCTGAGGTTTATTTTCTGGCTGCCAGAGCTGGAGAACTTTCAACCTGGTTCTCAAAGTCAGGGTATATGGCAATGAGTGAACAAGGTTGAAGGTGAACAATTTAAGAAAGGGAACTCTAGACAAATAGACATGTACATTGAAAAATATTCTTATTTTTGACCTAAATTAATCTGAGGTAAATATGAGAAGAGAATTTAGGCTAGATGAGCCTAACAAGGGGATTTACCTGGGGGAAAAGGATGAATCTTCAAGGATAATGTGGTACTGCTTATTGTTCTGTGAAGACTGCAAATACACAGTGGCAAAAAGAATGTGTTCAACCTGGCTATTAGCCAGGATAGGAATTCAAACAGTGGGAGCATGGTTGAAGGAAATACTCAGGGAGTTTAAGCAAACTACAGCAAATATATTTGGAAAGGAAGTAAGATTCTGACATCAACTTCTGTCCATTTAGATGACTAATAAGCAGAGGACTTCACTTTCACACTGCATGTTGGTATGAAAGGGTTAATAGAAGTGGGTGCCCTCTGTCCTAGACTGCACCTGAGGGTTGGGTAGGATTAAGGCTATGAGACACAGCTGTGGGGAAGGTTGGCAGCCTTCATTTGGAAACAGGCAGAGCTGAGAAGTTTTGCTGTAGGTAACTGCTGTAGCAGAAGTGAGTGGCAAAAGGGCTGCTTGTCTTGCTGGAGTTGTGTGGGAATCCTGCAAGGAGCTGAGCTGCTCAAAGGGCTGACTTGAAGGAAACTGAGGCAGCAGCTACGTGGCAACATGAGAGGCAAGACTACCCAAGGGGTAAAATTTCTGTGTTTTCTAATTCAGGTTTCTGAAAAGGAGATGTGTCTAAGGATGATGAAGGAATGGATATCAGTCCAGATCTCACTGTGACTTGCTTCTCTTGGTCCTGAAGAAGATATGCCATTATGTTTTTTCATATTGTTTGATTAAGCAGAATCTGGACTGGCTACTGTTCCTTCTTGTGCCCCCCTCCAGTCAGTTTGTGCAGGAGTTGGAACTGTGTGTGGCAATTTTATGTCAAGCCTTTATTAATTTGCTTTCCTGTTTAAATCCTTGTTACCTCAGATCAACAGAGTGATCACTGGTTTATCCTTACTAATGCCTAATTCTCTAGAATAGGAGGAGGGACCTCCCTCTGCAGCTCCACCAGTATTTTAGTGGTATGTGAGCAGCAACATACACTGAAGTTCAAACAGAACAATGATCTGTAATTTTAGGTCTTGTAAGTAGTGTGTTGGGTATTTCTCTCACCTAAGAAACACTGAGCATGGCCAGACATGTAGACCAAAAGGCTGGGTGCAGCTCCTTCATCCTGAAACGCTGACAACTCATCTGGACCAGCTCCTAAGTTGATAGGAAATGCAGAATAGTAGAGGTGCCTTTAAGCTGATACTTTAAGCACAAGGAACCAGGCTGATGTTGTCATCACATCTTGAAGGAGAAATTGCAGTAATTTTGAAACCTATTTACATTTTAATTCTGGCTAGGAATAAATACTTGTTAGATGTTTCGGAGAACATTTGTGGATCAGCTTCATACCGCTGTTCCTGTACCATCATGCTGCTTTGGTAATATAACTAATCAGAAAGGTTGTATTGCTCTAGGTGGATCAGACCAGATCTATGTAGTGCTAAATGATGAGCTCTCAGCTGATATGATGTCATCTTAAGATCTGAAACACAGTTGTGTGTTTTCATCTGTTCAGTGTCAGGTCTTGACTATGGCTGCAGCTCTCACGTGTGTTATTTTTGGCTGAAGTCTTTGTGTTTGTTTTCTCCTTGCTAATTTGTGTGCCAGGCAACCATGACACAGCCTTGCTGTGTAATATCCGGTTTCACTAATTCAGGCTGGCATGCCAGCTGCACTATTTAAAGGTCAGTTCAAGTGTTACTTGTAATTCTGTGGCTTCTTGGTAAGCAGAAGCAGCAGAATGGGAGCTGATTCTTCTTCCCTCATTACAGTAGCACTAATGTAAATCCTGTACGAGAGGGGAAAAAAAGCATCTCTCACCTGGAAGAAACCTATGTATAGCTCAGGAGCTGCTACTGCATTTCTGAACACTCAATTTCATTGCTCTGATCTCATTAATTTTCCTTGATGTTGATGGAGGCAATGCTTTCCAAAGCCTCTTGTCTTAATTAAGTTAACAGCGGCCCCTTGTGATTGCAAGAGCTTTGGGCATCCGGTTTTCCACGTAAGCACCGTTGGGTAAACAGGCTCCTGAGCTGCTGCTGAATGGAAGCGAGTATGAACTCTGGGAGATAGCTCTGCTTGCTGTTTGCAAGGTCTCCAGCTGCATTAGTCAGACTGAACAACAGAAGGAAACAGGGCTGATGACAGAGGGAATCTCAGAAGTCTGTCTGGATGCAGTGCCAGGCCACTGTCTTCTTCCTTGCATGCTGGGATGTACCCCAGGAAGGAGCCTAGAGGTAGAATTAGGGTAGTGAAGCACCTAAACAGGAGACAGAACTGGACTTTTAGAGGAGAGAAATGTGAGCAGAGGTGTTATCTAGTCTCATCAAGAGAAATGGCTGGGGAGGAAGTGACTAGCCAGCAGTGAATGCTGCATCAGGGCACTGGTCCCTCCAGAAGCATGCACAGTAGGTGTCACAACTAGAACTGAACCCTGTAAAAATCTCCAAGACTCCTGTTGGGATTTTTATTGTTGGTTTTACTGATCCGGTAGCATGCTTTGAAGGAGAGGCACTTTGTAGTGGTGAGATGTAATTTATTAAAGGAAGATGCTGTTGGAGAAATGTTTCTTCTTTCCAAGCATAATAAATATTTCTCCACATACCACGATTGTACCTGTGTGTTTTGAGCTGTATGAGATGCTTCTGTAATTCTCAGGAGGAAGCACCAGCAATAGATCATGAAAGAACTGGGCTTTGAAAAGATAGGAAGATCTTTGGATTTGAGTGCCAGTGTGAACAGTTGCTAGTTCCAAACCTTTAGTGTCAGTAGTGTTGTATTGCCCTGTGCTGCTGTTGGATGCTCATCTGAATTTGTCACATCTTTCCTTTGAATTAATGTGGAGCTGAAATAGAAAAATATTGGTGGAGGAAATATTGTCAAGTGCATCTAATATAATATTTATCATCAGTTGCCTATAATGGAGGTTTGGCTTTGTAAATCCTAATAAAAAGACTTTTCACTGAGTTTGAATTAGTGTCTACTGTATAGTAATCCAAGTGCTTAGAAGGAATATTAGGTGGAAACAAACTCTTCCTTTAACATATGATGTTCCCTGGAAGGGAAAACAATCCTAAATCAGTTTTATTTTATACATTCTTATAATTTATATACTTTCAGATTCTGAATTACTAACTTCAGGCTATAGAGCTTGATATCATCTTTACCTGTTGGGTTTGGGGTTTTTTTTGGCCTTTGTAATGATTTATATCTAAAATTAGTTGAAGGAGGGGTAGAACAAGGAATGATTAGGGCTAATACCTGAAATAGTAACAGGGCTGGTCATGGGCCGAAGCAGAACGTGCCACCCCTGCTCCTTTCTCAGTGTCTGCATGGTTGTCTCTCCCCACTCCACTACTTTCCAAACCAAAACTCCCAAACCAAAAGAATTTGTCCAACAGGATTTTCCCCTCATAAATATGTTACTGCTGAGGTGCTGATTGGCTTAGCCTTGTCCAGAGGCAGGTCCAGCTTGGAGTCTGGGGAGCTTCTTGAAGCTTCCTACAGGAGCCACACCAGTAGCCCCTTCCCCCTGCCAGGCAAAACCCCAACATATTAAAATATGAACAAAACTACTGAGGAGTGTGCCTGTAGCAGTGATTCCTGCAAAGCTTTGTTTCTAGTAGAGAAAATAACATTTCTTCAGTGCTGTGTTGCCTTAGAAAGTGTAGAAGGAACTTCACTATAGGACATAGCTGACAGTATTGCCATATAGTAAAAGAAATGAGAAGCAGTTTCAGAAACAGGGCAGTACAAATAACTTCTCTCTGGTTCAAACACCAGTACAGCAGCATGGAAGCTCCTGTATCTTACTGAAATGAACACTAAAATAAAAATAAAATAAAACAACCCCAACACACCCTTGGGTCAAGTGAAGCTGTAGTTCATCTTCAAAGGAAAGCAGCTTGTTTCTTTTATGTAACAAAACAGTGAAGGAACAGAGCTGAAATAACACCCCAAAACTGGGAGAGGCTGCTGATGCAACTTCTCTACACCTTGGTTCAGTGCTCCAAACTGCTAAGAGTCATCTCTTTTGTGGGAAGCCTTGGTAACATCTCTGCTTTACATAAAGGACTTTAATTTCAAAGTCAGAGCTGGCTGCTGCTTAAATCTGCCTTTCAGAAAATACTCATCTGGGTATCTTTGGGTAATAATGCTGATAAAGTGTCGTTACCTGACACTGAATTTCTGTCCCTGTTCCATAGCAATCTGAATGAAAGAATAAATGTGCATCTTCTGTCCCCTGATGTTGACTATGTTCACTACATCACAGTGCCCATGTGAGATCTGCTTGTACATTAGATAAGGCCAAGCTGCTTGAATGCATGCTTTTGATAATGGGCATGTTGGCAGGTGCTCTTTTGTCTCTTACGTGTAGGAACAAAGAAAACATGAAAGGATTGTACAGAGAATCCACAAATGCCCAGACTGCCACTGTGTGATTTGACTCAGTTCACATTATACAAGTAGAGGAGAGGTTGTCTGGTTTGACAGTCTCAGTTTGCCTGCTTGATCTGCTTCTGCTATTGGTATTTGCATTATCTCTTAAATGCTACATCCATGGGGAGCTGGAACTTGGTTCATCTTGCTTAGTATCCTGTCTTTGTCAAAGGCCAGTCTCTTGGTCCTGAAAGCAGTTGTAGGGGGCTGTGCTCCAGATAAGATGGTCCCTGATCCTCAGGTGCTTTAGAAGTGTTGAGTCTGTGCTCTGTTGTCTTTCATAACATTTCTTCTCATTTATTAATATCACTCTGCTGTCTGATTTTCATGTTAAGACATTGGAAAGCAGTGAAACATCTCAACTTTTCCAACAGTGGACATGGATACAGTGGGGAAAACATCTGGTAGTCTTGAATTGTCCAAGGTTCCTGTTACACTTTGATCTTCCACTCATTTTATATTTATAGATTCCCCAGCAGAACTTTCTGCTTTTAATGTGTTTTAAACCAAACTTTGTTTTGGTGTCTGCAGCTTGTTCTTCAAACACTCCTGGATAATCTTATGCTGCACTCTTCCTGCCAGGGTTTGTCCTTATTTATTTTCCTTGCTTTTGTACAGCTTCAGCCTCCTGAAGTTCATAGTCTTCCTTGCTTTACTGTTGTCCCAGGCCAGCTTCCTTTCAGTCTTTCAAGTCTTGTTGAGATAAATGGTACAAGCTTACCAATGTGGCATCTCTGTGCCATCTGTGCTAAGAATTGTCTTTTAACTGCCTCTTTCAGCTCTCCTTAAACTTGCTCACTTTTGTGCTGTTTGGATGGTTTTGATCATAGCAGTCAGAAGTTTTGGCTTTTGATGCTGCTACAAAGTTTAATTTTAAACCACTTTTTTGTTGTGCCTTCAAAAGTAGTATCACTTCTTAGGTACTGTGTGCTGCAAAGGGCAAGGTCAGGAGCTGCTTTTGTTTTTGAGGGGCTCATGGTGTGTTTTACGCACTGGAGGAGTCACTGACAGGGCTGAGGTTGAAAGTTGCTGTACATCCTGTGATTGTGCATGAAATGCCAACACAGATGGGGATCTGGAAGGGGGTAGGTACCCTGTCTATCTTGAGGCAAGGTACCGTAAGGTTAACTTTGTGGTAAATGAAAAATACAGTGGAAACAATCAGCAATTAAGATACTGTGAAATGCTCTGTTCATGAGAGGATTCTGTCTTAAATGTTCTCATGTTCTTTAAGAATCTGTAGGTGTTTGGCTATTAATGGATGTTGATATGTTTAGCTATTCTTCATGGGAAAGCCTACTTCAGCACAGTATAGAAGTGTTTTCAACCTTGTACACTAGTCACTAGACATGGGTTGAACAATTCAAAATACTCTCCATACCTAAAGCATCCTTTTTGAGTAACTTTATAAAGACACACATGAAACTTGTTTGTTGCAACCTTTCCTTCAGACTCTAACCCTGTTGTGAGAGATGAGCCAAGTTGGACACTTCTCAGTTTTTAAACTGAAGGCTATTCTTTTCTGTATAGGGTCCTAGGATAGATTAACTTAAACATATTTCTGTCAGAATGGTCACATTAAATGTGGGGAAAGATATTTCTACTTTTTCCCAAGGAAAAAGACTGGTTATAGCCAAAAGGGGAAAAAACCCCCAAACCTTAAAGATTAGGGGTGCTTAAAACAACATGCCTCCTTCCAGAGACAGGGAAATTCTCTGGCATTTAAAGTACACCATAACTGTACATTTAACTTGTTTGAGGGGTGACTCAGTAGTATCTGAGTCCAGGTACAGTCTGAGCTGAATGTCACCACCTTAATGGGAGACCTTTTCTCCACTTGTTTTAACAGCAAGTGTGAATACCATTGCCCTCAGGGAATATAAATCCAGATCTCCCTCCTGTGTGCCTGTGCTGTGAGGCTGAGCTGCAAACTGGCTGTGGACTGTTTAGCAGGGGCTTGGCAACAGGATTTATGAACCTCAAGTGGAACTGAGAAAGTGAAGGGGAAATGAACTACTGTCCCCATAGGACTGAGGAGGCTTAATCTTGAGCCTGCCTCTCTTCCTTATGTTAAAATACTGTTTGTGAGATTTTTAGGGTGGTCAAGAGGAATTTGTGGCAGCAATGTGGTGATGCATATGGATTCTAATAGCCCTGTTAAGAGGAAATTCCTTTCCTTCTTAGGAAGGCTCTCCAGGGTAGCCCAGAAAGGCTTTCTACCTCTAAGGAAAGGTGGTACTTTAACTTGAGGAGCATAGCTCTGCATCTAGCTCTCAAAAAAGCTTGCACACTGAACAAGAATTAGCCCTCACTAAACCAGAGGAACCCTCTAGGCTACAAATATAAGTGCCTAAAATACTTAAGACATGACCTACAAAAAGCCTTTGAAACTGTTATTAGCATTTACTTTCTAGGACTTAAAGCAAAACCTTTCTCTGCCTCAGCCAGCCTCTGCTTTCTGTAGATGTCTTCTTGCTGATACTCAATTTCTCACATTTTGTCTCTCTGCATGCCTGAACTGGTAAATTTTGTTGTTGTCATTGTGGGTTTTGTGTTTCTGTGTGAAGGTGTTGTCCCAAATCTGGGTTCTTTACCTGGTGTGCAAAGACCAGTTGACACACAGATTCGAGATGTTTGCTTTATACTTGTTTTGAACAGGAAAAGGTGCTAGGGTATAATTTGCAAACCTGGTACACCTCCAGGAATCAAAGTCTTGTATACCAAAAGGTAACTAAGGAAAAATCATGCTACAATATCTAATTGATTTCCTATGATTTCAGCACAAAAGTTCACCTGTGCATGTCTTGACTCATATCTGACTCATTATACTAAGGTGGTCCTACATTTAGATATGAAATCTCCTGCAGGTTTGGTTTTTAGAATTATAATGTATTATAATCAGCTTAAGGTAACTAAAGGTTACATTTTGTTTCTATCATCTGTCACTAAGTCCTTGATTACCCTTGCATTCTGTTAGTTTCCACTCAGACTTTATAAATTGAATGCCCAAAGTCAATGCCAAAACCAGTTAAATTAATGCTTATAAATATGTGAAGGGTGTGTGTCAGGAGGATGGGGTCAGGTTCTTCTCAGTGGAGCCTAGTGACAAGACAAGGGGCAATGGTTGTAAGCTGAAGCATGGGAGGTTCCATGTAAATACAGGACAAAATATTTTCCCAGTTGAGGTGCCAGAGCACTGGCACATAATGCCCAGAGAGGCTGTGGAGTCTCCTTCTCTGGAGAGATTCAAAACCCATCTGGATGCACTTCTGTGTGACCTGGTCTAGGGAATCCTGCTGTGGCAGGAGGGTTGGACTAGATGATCTTTTGAGGTCCCTTCCAACTCCTGGCATTCTGTGATTCTGTGAAAGACTAATTACAGCATCTTGTTCTTAGGGCCCTTTGTCCTAGTTTCCTTGGTTTCAAAGCAGGCCCTTCCTTGTTGCCTGACTTTGTACTTCTGTGGTTGCCTGTGCTGGTAATTTTTAACCTTTTCCCAACATCAGTGGGGTTGGTTGTTTTGTTGTTGTTTTTTTCCTGCCACTGTTGGTTTGTTGCTCCTGTGATGTACACAAAGTGCTTCTTTTGTCTTTGTCTTTTCCTATTGCCCAGGCTACATGGCTTTCTGGCTTCCTCAGCAGGAGCTCTCTGGGTCTAATCAGTAAAAGATGTGAGTTTAAACACTTTAATGTCTAACTCAGGTGAAGTAAGCTTTGTTCTCCTGCTTCCTAGGTGTTACACTGAATTTTTGGAGGAGTTCTGTGAAATTTCAGTGGGACAGAACAATGCTTGGCTCTAAACCAAAGAACCCTGAGTTCATGCATTGAAGCTGCAGTTATTAGGCTAATTATGTTTTTAGCCTTTTTCTCAGTGAGTTGAGGTCCTTCCCCCCACACCCCCCCCCCTCAATGAAACTCAAAGCAGAAATTCCTTTTATCTACATGGTCACTGTAAAGTATTAATTTTTTTGAACAGGAGGGGTTTGTACTTTTGTGCTGTAAATTACTGTCAGTGCTTCAAGTTCTCTAGAAAAAGATCTAAAGTGAGAAACCAAAGTTTTTCCTACAGCAGCACAATCTTTTCCTATGTGTTTCCTTAAAGTTAAATGCAAGCTCTGAGATCAATTCATCCTGCTTAAAATGTTTTCCAATTGGCCCCCTGGGGATTAATACTAGTATGACTCATTTACATAATTGGGCTTCTTGGTGCTTTTCCTCATACTGAAGGCTTCTACTCCAGACATGTAAGGAAAACTGCAAAATGATCATGTGCAATAAGAAGTTTAGAAAGGCATATGGCTTAGCTTTAACTCTAGATGAACCTGTTTGGTTCATGGTCATAATGTTGTGTTCTTCCTGACAAGGCTTTACTAGCCTTGACTTCTGCAAACATCTTTGTGTGTGAAGTTTTAGATTTGTGTTATGATTGGAATGCTTCCATAGATCACATGTAGCAGTGCATATTGGGCATTGGTAATTAATGGGCTTTTATTTAGCAGCAAGTTCAGAAATTCATTTACCTTATATGAGTGGAAAATAATTCTAATAAGCTTTCTCTTAAACTTTTGTGTCTCAGAGCAAAGCACAGAGAATTTTCTGGCCTTGCAGCTGTGCTGGATACATCCACTGGTTTTTCTCCCCCACTCCAGCTATGGAAGAATGAGTGATGTTGACAAAATTCCGGTTTGCTTCAGGGGTTTCATGGGGACTCATCTTTGTACTATTTTTGCAAAGGCTTGTGTGGGCTTGAAAGCCATTTAATGCTGAAAATTGGCAAGAGCTATGAAAAGCAACTGAGGCACCCACCTCTTGGCTGGCTGGTTCCTGTGCATGGTGTGCATGCATAGCTGTGTTGTGAAGACTCCTTGTGTGGAGGCTTTGGGTAGATTAGTGTGGCAGTTAGCAGCTAGCAGTGTGCAGAGCTGTGATATGGACAGAGTCATATACAACAGTGTCAGACTTTGTGAAGTCAAAGTCAGGAGTCATCCTAGGTGCTTTGGTGAGCTGCACCTGTTCCACACTGATCTTCCTGCAGACAGGTATCAGCCATGGCCCCTGAACAGAGAGCAGAGACTAATCCCTGCAAGTGTCTTCAAGGGCTTTACAGATAGATTCAAGGTGGAGGTGGTGCATACCTTCTTCCTCTACCCTAATAAAAAAGTGGCTCTTGTGTCTTGCAGTTAGAGACTGATTCAATACCTTCTTTTGCTTGAGAGGATTCAGATTTGTATCCTTTGGGCAGGCAGCACAGGAACTCTCATTAGACTTCCTTGTTTGGGACAGTACTTGTGTCAGGGAGGCAATGAGTAGAGTAGGGAACAGTGGAAAACCAAGCTAAGTAAATATCCTTGGAGGAGGGACCAAAACCTGGTGCTTTAGTCATGTTTCTTCTTGTATGTGTATACCTCTGTCCTTGAGTACTCAGACCACATGAGTGTTAAATATTGACTGAAAGAAGTTTGAGAGGATTATGTTGCTGTTTCTACCTCAAATACTATTCATCAGGTAGAATTGCAGTCTTCCTCTGCTCCAAGGCAAAATGGTATTTCATACACTCCAAATAAAATGTAGATTGGACAGAAGAGCAATGAGATAGGCTAGTAAATTTTTTTATTGAGCAGATTTTAGCCAGTCTGTATTTTAAAATAGAGAAAAATCACTTCCACATTCTTCTCTACAAGAAAGACAGGGAGATAACTACAGTCCAGCAAGATGATTAGAGGACTGGAGTCTTTCATATGACAGGCTGAGAGAATTGAGACTGTACAGTCTGGAAAAGAGAAGGCTCAGTGGGGAACTTACTAATGTTTATAAGTACCTGATGTGAAGATGTAAGGAAAAGAGAGGCTCTTCTCAGTGGTGTCCTATGGCAGGACAAGAAGCAATGGGCACAAACTGAAACACATTGAACTACATCTGAACATAAAAACTCTTGCCATGAGGATGGATGAACACTGGAATAGGTTGCCCAGAGAGGTTTTGGTCTCTGTCCTTAGAGATAGTCAAGAGATGCCTTCCAACCTTAACTGTTCTGTGATTCAGCATATTGCTTTAAGAACTTTTAATACAGATCTACTAGCTACTCTAAAGCTGAGATGAAGTTTGTATTTATTTTTAGCCACTTACTCTGCGTAAGGAGTGAAAGTATGTTAATGGTAACTGTGAGGACTTGGATGTATGACTTCACTGAAATTCCCCATTTTAAAATGTTTGGCTTATAAATCATCTGGCCAATGCTTTTGAATGGCTTGGACTATACTGTGGAGTCAAACAGGAATGCTTTGCTCTATCATTGTTTTAATTGGGTTAAAAATGTCACCAGCTTGGTCCTTGGCATTATTGCAGCTGTGTGTGGGAAAACAGGTTTAATTTTACTTAGTGGATGTCAGTTAGGTGATAATAGCTCCTGGTACTTCTGCAAAGGGAGCATTCCTTTAACGTGGTCTTGGTTTACCAACTGCAAAGCTATTGTGGAGTTGTAACTGTTACTTCCATAAGTGACTGCTATGATGCCCTCCTCTGCTGCGAAGTAGAACCTGGGTGTTGCATGCTGCCTAGCAGCACAGCTCTTGTGCAGAGAAAGGGGGGGGAAAAAGATATTCTGGTATTTTCAGCATAAGGTTTTCTTCAGCTGACTTGGACTCTTTGCAAAGCAATGAGACACTTTTCAGCATGACTTTCCTACCTTAGACTTCAGTTCACAGTACTATGACTAAAAGTACATTCAAGTGTTGATATTCCTGTCCTTCCCACTGCTCAGGTTTAAAAATGTTTGCAGACCTTTCTGCTGTAAATGAGTAACTTAAGGAAATGTATCTGTAGGGCAGGCTTAGCCTTACTGGGAGTCTGCATCAATGGAGGAAGGATGCAAATCTGGGCAGTGTTGTTGCATTTGCTGACTTCTGAGGCTCATTCTTACTGAGAAGCAGATACTAAGGAATCTTGAGCAGAACTGCCACTAAGCTTACCCCTCACTCCTTCCAGATAGACCTTAAGCGGTGATCCTAAATCCTGTAGAGTGCATGATACCCTTTCCTAACAGCTTTGTCAAATTCTTCTAAAGCTATTAAATAAGGTGATGTTACTGGTCCCCATACACAAAAAACTCTTCATTATTAGGGTGAATATTGTAGTTTACAGCCAGAACATGGTTTTAAACCCATTGATTTTAGCCTTTTTACATATGTCATGAGATTCTTACCTGTATAGAGGCAAGTTGACATTGAGGAAATATCTGTGCCTGACTCTTGGCTCTGTCTTCTAGTCCATCCATTTCCATTACACAGCTGCCAAGCTGGGAATTGTTCCATTTTGTGCATAAACAGCACCCAAGTACAAAGCCAGTACCCTGCTCCTGTAGGTGGTGGAAAGCCTAGGCTTAGATCTCATGCCTGAGAGAACCTAGTAGTGTACCTCTCCAGGCTACAGGATTTTATGGAATAGTAGGAAAAAAAAAATGGGAGGTGGAGCTGAAAGGATTCCAGGCTGTATTAAAAATTCAGTAGTGTGCTATGAAAGCTGTTCCAAACATAAAGCATCCCTCATGCAAGAGGCAGAAGACAGTTACCTTATTCCTTTAGCTTACCATCAGGGCAAACTGTGCTAGAAAAACCTGTTCTTTCTCTCATCAGAAAAGCAGCTAGATAACATACAAGCAAACTGTGTATCCTGTCTTGACTTCTTCAAGGTAAACTTCTAGTGTGAACTTAATGCAAGAAGCTACAATTTAAATGTAATTGTGTAAAGCCCCAAATGCATGTATCATGAACTCAGAAACTGGCATAGAAATGTCATCATGCAAGTGCAGAACCAAGGGGACAGCTAGCCATGAAAATAATTCTTCAGGTGACTAAGAAAGGAAGAAACTACTTTTAAAGAGGCTGGGTTTTTCTGTCTGTATTTTTGGAACTTCAGGAAAAAATACTCAGTAATTTACATAGCTGGTAGTATATGTTCAAAGAAAAATGCAAACTACCCAGAAGGTTACTGAAGTTTGATACCCATCAATCTTTATTCATACTGGCCCAATTACTTTGTAAAACACCATGAAGTAGACACACACTGCCATCTAGTTGAGCATCTCTAACATAGCTGCAGTTTTGATTTCTGAGGAGAGGAAAATGTGTTGCCTGGAGCAAGGAACTTAATACAGTACAAAACATATACAGACTTAAAAATGCTGCATGGACTGCTTTGTCAATTGTCTATTATATAATAGAGATACACAGAGCAAAGCTAAAGTATTTTATTAATAATTTATTGTCAGTAAGAAAGACTGGCTAATGGTAATTTTCAGTAAAAACCTTTACAAGACCATTGGATCACAAATATACAGACACTATAAAAACTGTGTCATGGTGGTTTTGGTTCTCAAGTGGTAGGCAGAGGGTCCCCAACACACTTTTCAAGAAGGAAGAAACATGTTCTCAAATACAGCAACCCATTGAAGACATTTCCATCTAGCTGACCCAGAAAAATATCAGACCTAACCTATGTACAGTTGGGAATTGTGTGAATATGTTGACTCTTTTATAATGAAATGGCAAGCCTTAGTTTTCAGGGGAATACATACAATGATGCCCTGATTAGAAGAAGTCAGGGTGCTAGTTTTTAACAGCATACTAACACCACTAGTTTCAGTGGAAAACAAATTCACAAAATTATCTACAAAATCTAGTTCAAACTATTAAAATCAAAACTGTACAGAAAATTTACAAAAAAGTAGGAGAAAATTAATTGCATTAGAACTATATAAATATATGCATCATGCTAACATGGAGAAGTGGTACATGGTTTCTTTAATATAGACAATGTAAGTACAAAAAGGATGTTCAGAAATGGCACAGCCAATGGAAATCTTGGAACTGTTGAATTCCAGTAGGTCAGGAAATGGAAAGAGGCTGATTTAGTGATAGGAACTGCATGATCCAATGCCACCATGCCAGTTTAGCTCACTGAAAACAAAATAAAAAAAGCATTTGCTGAGGCTGGGAAAGAAAAATAAAAATAACCCTCTTGGAAGTTGTTCTAGAATTGATAAAGTTTGTTAGAGTCCAGGCACTTTTGTTGAGTGTGTCAGACTTCTGTGTGTTGCTGGGAATCAAGTGGAGGAATTTTCACATCTTCAAAATGAGTATCATCTCCACTCTCATAGTCACTCATCATGACTTCAGACTCCATTTCACAGCATGCTGACACATCAGAGCATGAAGCTGTGGAAGCATACACAGACATGGACATGTTGTCTATAGTGGGTGCTTCGAAGTCTCTGTTGTACCCTAAAGTGTAAGGAGCATAAGGTTCTCTGTAGCTGTCGTTGACACCACTGCTTGTGGTCTGAGGTTCTGACACGTCTGCGGGGTAGTGATGGGGAAGGTACTGATTCAGGTTAAACCTCTGCCTGCTTCTTGTAGAAGAACCCAAGCTACCTATAGCTGGCATGTCTCTGGGTGGCTGTATGGACTCAAACTGGTCGCTGTATTCTGGGGGTAACGGTGGAAGTTCATCGGGTGCAGGGAAGTCATCGGGTGGAGGTGGAAAATCACTTTCTAGGTCATAGCCGCCAGGGTAGTAGTCTGTGTCGATGGTGTTTGGGTCTGTGTAGAGGGGAGCTGACTCCTCAACCACTTCATAATTGGGATATTCTTGGATACCTGGCAACTGAACACTTGGCATCCAGTCTGATGTATCCCAGTGATAACCTGAGAAGGTAATTTAAAAGAGAACAGTAGTATTAGGATCTTGTCTTCCAGTTAGTCTGAACTGAGAAGTCAACACATGTATTAAGGTAATGCAGTCACTGTGATTAGGACACTACTTGTTAATTAGAGAGCAGTTTGCTCCAGTTCTATGAAAGACATTCGACACAGTGCAGCTTTCCATTATGCCATGCATTAGGTATCGCATCATTCACACTTGAATTTGTACATTCTCAGCCATCTCCCCTCACACAGGGAGAGCTGTAGGTGACCTATGGAATGTGTTGTCACAATACATAACGGTATAGAACTGTTCACTGGAGAGCAAAGAACCAACAGCCTCCCTAGTGAAGCTAAATTCTTAACCAGTTGTTGTTAAGTAGTTGCTGTTAGGATGAGAATACCTGCTTGTTTTTCTTCAGAATATATTTAGCATGCTTTTCTTACAAAGAAGTAATTTCTAACTGGTAAAGTATCCAGAGCACTTGAAGTGACTTTACTCCTTAACTGAATTGTAAAGTTACTGCAGAGCTAACAGCATTTCATGAAATTAACTGCCACACCTCTGAGAAAAATCTTTGACTATTAGTAAAGACATTCCACATTCAAATACAAGAACAAACCAGGAAAAGTCAAGCTTTATCATGCATAAATGACCAAACTTGATCCTCTCTTGTAAGCTCTCCTTGAATAAGTTTGTATTCATCTGCTGGAAACTAGACATAAGCTTGATTTCATTACAAATTAATTTTCTCATCTGAGTATCAACACGGAAAATAGAGAATTGCAGTAAGGTGCAAATCTAGTAAAGGGTAATCACTGCAGACAAATGCACAGCAAGCAACTGACATTAAACTGGTGTTAAAACCAAGTATTAACAGAAATATTTTGGTGAACATCAATGAACTGCATGCAGAAGTCACCTCTTGAATTGCTGAGGTCAGGAACAGCAAAAGATTCTTTAGGTGGCAGAATGAGAAGAAAAAAGGAGAAAACATCTGTTGTTAGGAATCCAATAGCAGAACCAATACGAAGATAAACAATGACTGTCACTATGATGTTCATGCTGCTTTTGTCCAGTTTACTTAGCAGTACTGAAATTGGCTTTGGGGTTTGTTTTTTGAATTCTGGGCTCCTTTGTTGTTAGGCTTGAACTGTAAATAGCTACTGAGTTAATGTACAGCCCATGTGGGACATGGCTGCAGAGTGGCAAAATCTGCATTCTGCAGTTTGCTGAAATCCTCATAGCAGATTTAGGACCTCTGCTGAAAAGGATAACTAGACTTTATCTGCTTTGTTTATTTATTTATTTATTAATTTCCTTGTATCTTGCTACAGGGCTGCAGCTATTAGGACTTACACTTTCAAGTACTTCATGCAAAGGTGGGAACTCTCCCTTCAGTATCTAGCTTCTACACTGTGCACAGGGAGACCTGCCTCCCTTTGGACAGCAGTTTCAGCAACTCACACTAGGCAGTGTGTTAGCCCACAAGTTTTAAACCTTTCTCTCTTGAAGAATCTATATTCCCTGTTCAGGTCTGTAAGGATAGGTGCCTATTGTAATACCAGAATTGTCTCCTAAGAACTGATACTTTTATCTACTTGTGGAAGGCTGGAGGGACAGAGGTTGACTCTTGGGGGGGTGTAAGAATGGGGAAGTCTCAGTCCTGTCCTCTTCTTCTGAGGCAAGGACCCTTTAACATAAAATACAGAAACACAAACTAGAACTTGATGAGCTCAACCTTCTAGGTGATACTCTGCTAGACTGAAGTTCTATTTCTTCTTGCTCTTGTTGATTTCAAGAGAGCTGTAACCTTCCCTGAGGAGCAGGTTAGAGAACACAGGCCTACAACTGTCCTATAGCTACAGTTCATGCTTCCAGGATACCTGTTGGACAGAAGCACTAAGGGACACCAAAGGAAAAGATCATCTGTCCCAAAACTTGACCTTGCTGACAGCTTCAGCAAGGATCTCTGCTTCTTGAACTGGCACCCTCCTGGGGCTGCTCAAAAGCAGAGCTCTTTACCTAAGATGCTTCGAAAGAAGGAACGCTTATTAAGAGTAGAAACCTTCAAGTGTTAAGAAGTAGCTGAGCAGGACATCTTTCATCTTTATGGATATTCTGCAGTGCATAAAATATTTGTCTTTAGTGATAGTAAACTGTCTAGCAAGATTTATCCATCATTTTTAGCTTCTACCAATTAAAATCTCAGAGAAAATCTGAATAAGTCATTAAATATTCTCCCAATACATTTTGCCTTTTCTAGTCTTGTAATTCTCCCTTGTGTTAAGTACTAAGTATTACAGTCTTTTAGCACTGAGGACTATGGTCTATTGGTATACATTAATTAAATACTCTCCTGTAATTAGAAATCTTTCATTTATGTCTGCATACATTGGGTTGTACTTCAAATAACAAACCAAAGAGAATCTTGAGCTATTATCATTAATTTTATGTTCTTACTTGCATACTACTGAACTTTAAGGATTTTTAAGTCAATTAAAGCAACAATTAGCATCTGTACAGAATCACACAATCTTCAGGGTTGGAAGGGACATCTGGAGATCATCTACTCTAACCCCCCCTGTCAGAGCAGGTTCTCCTAGAGCATGTTGCACAGCATGGTGCCCAGGCAGGTTTTGAATGTCTCCAGAGACGGAGACTCCACCACCTCCCTAGGCAGCCTGTTCCAGTGCTCCAACACTCTCCAAGTGGCACCTTTAGTACTACTATTATTTTGTCATTATTTTGTGTTTTCCAGAGGGTCAGAGGGCAGAAAAGAAATAAAATTCCATTGAAAATGACCACTTCACTTCTTTCTAACTTCCAAATATGTATCACACACACAGAAACATATGCATGTGTACATATATACACCAACATCTAAAAGGTGTGTTTGGGTGTGAGGCTGGGTAGTAACTAACTACTTAAACTTACAGGGATGTGTCTGCCTCAACTGCATACTAGAAATCAGGTTTTTCTGCTGAAGAGTCACATTGATCTGAAGACTAGGGAGGTGAGCTCTGATACTGGACTACTCCCATGTTGCTCAGCTGGACAAAGTGGCAATAGATGTGGGTAAGAGAAGAAAACGAAGCAGGGGCTTGCTGCTTTTTCATCTACAGTACTTTATGGAATTGCCTTTGATGCTGGCTTAACTCTGCTGGAAGCTTTAGTGTGACTATTTTCAGAAGAGGCTAAGCATCAAGACTTTTTCATGCCAGTCATTATTTTTCTAAGAAATCACACTTTGAAACCTGTCCATGGGGGTAGCTACAGCATACACCTAAAAATATGAACAGATACACAATATAAATATAGTCTTTGCTAAGATTTATCAGAAAGTCCAAGCAGATAGTAGTAGAATTCTAACTCCCATCTGCTGGGGCTACACTACAAGAAGAAAAACGTGCATTATTCTGCCAAAGCAGTAGAGAGATATGAAAACAAGTATATACCTTCATTTCCCACCGAGTCAACGACAGCATTGACAAGGTGTATTACAGTCACTAGGGAAGCTTGTAAAAGGTATAAAAGGAGCAAATTAAAACAAACCTGTAGTTAGTATCACTTTAAACAGCATACAGATATATTCAAAGAAAACCCAAACCCACCCCTGTATAATTGCATTCATTACTATTCTGCAGAGCAAGATTATTAGCATACATGTCCCATTTAGACTCTATCTAGAGAGCAGTTGCATATAATACAGAAAACACATTTCTAAACCTGACTTTATTCTTGATAAAAATGGCAAAGGACCCTGAAGCAAATTCTGCATGAGCACAAGACTGCTGCAGTTGTGCTAGAATTTCTGAACTGTTGCCTGAACATCCCATTTGCATAATACTTAAAGGTATAGCAATACACTAGGCTTTTCTAAAGGCTTGTGTTGGGTGAACTAAGGAGTAGTGCATTAGCTTTCCCCTTTTAAACTGCATACTATTTTTCCCTCTGCTTCAAGGGAAAGACCAGGGGAAGAAATTTTCACTGAAATGAGCTAAAATACTAGAGTATGAAAAATACCTACTGAAAACTTCTGTTGCTGCCCCACTTCAGTTGTGTGTGAACAGTGGTGTAACAACAGGGATACCAAATTCAGTTTGACATTCTTATTTATAAACAAACAGAACGAATATCTTTTTTTATGTCTTCCCTTTCCCAAGATAACTTTGGTAGAGAGAAGGATTTACTGACTAGTGTAGGATGAAGTAAGCACATGCAATCTGTTTGCATGGCTCAGGGATACATTTGCAAATTAATAAATTCAAAATCTACCAAAAATGAAGGAACAATATCTATGGTGCTACAGCTATTTTTCTTAAAATGATGTATTAATGAGTGATCGATACATGACAAGAAATGTAAGAATATATGAAACACATGAGATGGAGAAGAGGGGGAGAACAACATGTACTGCACAACACTTAATACCACAGGAAAACAGCTGAAAGTTGATATCAGGTCTATTGATAAAATGATGAGTACTGTGAGCATATCATTTACTTTCACCAATCATTAACACAGATTTTTCTTTTCATGCTGTGAAGAACAAATCACTCTGTTCAGAAGCAGAATGTTCTTCATTCCTATTCTAAAGGAATTTAAATTCTTTTTACCACACAGAGATAAAAGCAGAAATTCGCAATGTGGGTCAAAACACCTTAACTTAGTGAATTAAGTTGAGACAACTGTGGTGTTGTCCAATTGATCTGAAGTATTTCTGCATACATAGATGCATTCACATCAACTGTAAGAGCATCTGTGATCACAATGGAAAAGTGAAAGACTTCCCACAAATATGTATGCTGATTATATTTTGATGGACTGTTGTGATCAAAGATTTATTTTTATACTGGCTTTTTTTGATGTATGAATTTTTTTCACGAATTCATTTTAATCATGGTGAAAGCCAAATATACTGTTCAGCTATAACAAAATTCCTTTTTGTGCAGCTTCCTTCATTACTAAAGTAATCAAACTTACAAGCAGTCCCTTAAACTCTGCTCTCACTCAGAACTGATCTGATCCATATGGGAGCTGAGGTCGCAGCAGGAAAAAGAGAAGGAAACAAATGAAACTGTAACACCAGAAAGCTTTATACTGAGAGCTGAATGTCAAAGTTCTATTTGTGCAGAGGCCACTTTTTAAAGTCACTGTATTCTTGTGATAATTAATGATTGCCTAAAGGAGTTTCTCAAATTTGAATACCCTTTTAATACCTTATAAACACAAGGCTCTGAACACCTTGTGCTGCATTTTTACTGTTGACCAGCAGAATGATTGTATCTGACTTTAGATATTAACACAAGCTGTAAGACAGGCAAAATACTTTTGGAAAAATAACATATCTAGGCATTAACAAAAGTAGATACAGATATATATTAAATAAGCTATTATTTAATATATATTTGATATATGCAAGTCCTATTTATACTTAAGACACAGATGCAAAGACAGAACAAATGGATGAAATTGGCTGCACAAAATGACTGTATTTTACGTACCGTTGTCATCACAGGATTCAGACTGGAAGGAGCTGAGAGACTGGACCTCGGACATGCTTTCCCTAGCACTATAAGGATGGGAGTTCTTTTCATCCAGAGGCTTTTTTGAAAGGCAGGGGTCAAGATCTACTACTTTAGCTGAAAGAAAAAGTTTCAGGTAAGACGATTCGTAAGAGTTTACACATTTTACAGAACTTAAGAGAGCATGATGCCCTATCAGACTCAAACCCCAGTCATAATGTCATCATCATAGAATTGTCAGAGTTGGAAGGGACCTCAAAGATCATCTAGTTCCAACCCCTCTGCCTGGCAGGGACACCATCCACTAGATGAGGTTACTCAGGGCCCCATCAAGCCTTGTCTGAAAAGCTTCCAGGCATGAGGCTTCCACAGCCTCTCTGGGCAACCTCTTCCACTGTCTAGCCACCCTCATAATGAAGAATTTCTTCCTAATATCCAACCTAAATCTCCCCTCCTCTAGCTTACACCCATTTCCCCTGGTTCTATCACTGTCTGACCTCCTAAAAAGTCCCTCACCAGCTTTCTTGTAGGCCCCCTTCAGATACAGATAATGGCTTCTGTAGCTTAACAGGCACAGACAGAGACTTTGCACTGATCTTAAAGTTCTACCAGCACACACCTTTAACAGAAAAGTAATAAAATAAGAACATTTCTTACTGTCATAGTCAAAGTCCCAGCTGGGTTTCTGTATGGAGTCGCTGTCTGAGGGCGAGTTGGAGGGAGGTGGAGGTGGCAAATTTGGTGCTACGCTGCAAACAGCTACAGCCTTCCGGTGACCGTGGACAGAATCTGGGTTAAAAGTGCTGAACTCTGGGTGCTCAGGGATAGCAGAGCCCTCAAAAGAATTCCTGTCAAGATTGTTCCTGGAGTCGCTTGGAATGCTTGGAGTGTATGAAATGGGGCGAACGGGAACCTGGGGTGGGATGTCAGAATAGACATTTTTATTCAGTTTTGCATCAAAATAAGGTCTTTGCAGGAAAGCTGCTGTAGCTCCCAGTTGCTTGTCTTCAGGTTCTGGCTGCTGCTTCTTTTTTCTGCTAACCACTTTGCGGCAAACCACAAAAATGACAACTAACAGGAATATTCCTGAGATGAAAACAATAATCCCAATCACTTCAGCTAAGCTGATGTTCCAAGCTGTTGAAACATATTTGTTAAGAACAATATCTGTGCAGTGTTTTCCTCCAAATCCGTGGCTACAGTTGCAGTGATATGAGCCATAAGAATTCTCACAAAGGCCACCATTGAGACATGGGTTTTCTGTGCACTCATCAACATCAGTCAAGCACCTATCAGAAACACAGCAGAGAAATAATGGTTAGCTCACATCAGCAGTCTTTGTTGTAGTCTCCTTGTTCTCAGCATTTCTAAGTATATTTAATATAGAGTACTGTATACCACTAGGCAATACTGTTATTTTATCAACGTTCCAGATTTCAACTAGTCTGAGCTGTTCACTGTTATGCAGTACTGTTAAAAACTCAATGTATGTGCAATACTGCCTACCTTTCTCCACGAAAACCTGCTTCACACTCACAAACAGGTCCATCCAAACTGTCAATACACTTGCCATTGTTTTTACAAGGATTGTCTTTGCAGTATGGACCCATCTGGCACCTGCAAAGGCAAAAAAAAAAAGAGGGGGGGAGGTGATGGATGGGGAAAGCATGAATGAACCATTACCTTACTGCAAGTGAGTATATAGTGTGGGATTCAGGGCTGTAACATAGGGGCTGGCATTAAGTTCGACTAACTCCAGTGGGTTTCAAAGTCTAAGCTTTAAGTAGGAATAGATAAAAAAGAAACCACAAAGTATGTTGCACTTATAACCTATTCTCTAAGGGGTTCATTAGTACATTACACTCCACAAACATACCTTTGTCCTGTGTATTGTCCTCGGCACTGGCAGATAAAATCATCACTGACTGGAATACAAGTACCACCATAAAGGCAGGGGTTGGAAGCACATGGATTGACACTTACATCGCAGTGAGTTCCCATAAACAAAGGTGCACACTTGCAGTAGTAACCTGAAATCCAAAACAGTCTTTTGAAACACACATGGCTTTACTGCATTTAAGATAAAATCCTCCCTGCCCACCTACCTGGTCAGAGAGAGAGGATGGGAAGAAACAGAAGTATTTTTGTCAGAAAATGAAGGAAAGTCTAAAAGATTTTCCTGAATTGTGATTCAAGGTAACTTACATTTCTCTCACAAAACTCGATCTTGTCACAATGATTTCTGAATTTGTAAAGGAAGATTCTAAAGTAGGCAGTTAACAGGATAGACTTTAGGTATTGACACTGAAGATTAAATCCCCACTTTTTCTGATGGACTTTGTCTACTTCATACCCCAAGGAACTGAGTCTAGAAGACAGGTAGACAGCCTTCCTACCTGCTAAACAACCAGCCTTCTCTGGGAAAGCAAGAATTATTCACTAAGTTTTGTCCTTCAAGACAGGGAATTGGAAAAGCAGTTTTGAAAACTAACAGCAGAAGAATGTAACACAGCTTACCTCCATTTGACAGTGCATTGCAGATGCCTCCATTCTGACACGGGCTGCTTGAACAACCTTCTGTGGTAGTCAGTAAGCATCCAGGAGTCACATCTACAGATTCTTCCATGTACGCATGATTTCGTGGCTTACTGTTTAGGGGCAGCTCTTGGCCATTAAGTACAACAGAATCCATACAGCCTCTAAAACCATTGCTAACCTGAGGACTTCTACCATGTGTTGTACCTTGCTGCCGAATGTGACCACCAAAAAACACATGATTATCTAGGTTTAGCGTCCTCAGTGTACCAGGAGCAGTACCAGAGGCAGTATGCACCCTATCCAGAACAAGGCGTGCGTAGTTTCCATCCACCTCAAGAGACACCGAATGCCACTGGCCATCGTTTATCTGAATGCTCTGAACAGAGACAATCCCAGGTCCACTGCCACAGTCAAATTTATACTGCAGCCTTCCATGGTGAATCTACAGAGGAAAGCCACAACATCAACAAATGGTTTACACACTTGAATATCAAATACTGATGCCTATGAAAGTGTATGTTTGCTGGAGAGACAGGATAATGTTGGTGTTCATAAAAGGTAGTTTAATAACATTGTATTCCAAACAGCCACAGTGATTTGATTCATTGTACGTGCTTAGTTAATATGTATACTTTTCCCCTCTAGTAAGAAGTTACAGATCATCATCAAGACATGAGAATAGCTTGTGACCTTATGTCTTGTGCTTTACCTGACTTTTTCTGTATGCACTTAATGAGTATTATTAACAAATGAATTGAAAGTTGTTATTTAAAAGATAATTCAGAGTCATCCTGTACACGTTTGTCACCTGGGTGTACAGCACACACACTGGACCTTGCAGGCAATTCTCAGTTACAACAATTCTACAGAGAGATCATGATTCAATCTTTTAGTTTGGCACAAAAAATAGTAAGAAGATGGTAAGAAGAAAAGAGGAGGAGATATACACTAGAAGATTTTAATATACCTCCAAGATACTGTAGTCTGTCCCTCGAGCATACATAACCACTGCATGAGCAGAGTAAGTTCTAAGTCTCATTGTCAGCTTCATCTCCTCCTTGTTCTCATTTTCCATGAGACGGTATTTCACATAGCTGCTCCCAGTAAAGGTCACAGCAGAGCTACCTGATGCTTAGGAACACAAGAAAGCATAAGATGTGTTAACACAGGACTGGAATCAAATCTGTATTTGAAAGTAATATGGTTTTATGCAGAGATTTTTAGACTTAATTTCTTACCAGGACACTGTCCAGCTTTGCTATCTTGGCAAACACAGGTGTATTTTCCTTCCTTTGGATCTCTTACACATTCAGTACCTTCAGGGCATGGGTTTCCTTCACACACATTATTCACCAGGGGGCATTTGCCTTCTGTAGAACAAAGTATACTATTTCTCTTCTGTTGGTGGTAATGGTATTTTGTAAATAGAGACAATTAAGTACAGTAGCTGAAAGCTGTCAAAACCCCAGACTAGACAAATTGCCTATTCAGTGACTGATGTTTATAGTTATCTTGATTACTCAATTCAATTGGTAACATTTGGAAACTGGTGTTGCAGTTTAGGGTTTACCATTACCACCACAAAAACCAACATTTAGATATTAAACATGGACAGAGTGGAGAGCAGGAGAAGACTGTGTCAAATACACACAGGAACAGGCTTTAAATATTTGCTTAAGATGTGTAAGTTCACCCAGCAATACTAAGTCATGTTTTTAAAAAACAATGTTGTTTTCCTCAGAAATAAATAGAAATTAATTTTCTGTTATAAATCTGTATAATTCTATTGTGTCTCAATGAATATTCATTTGCCAGTTCACCCAGCCATTCCCAGCTGTGGCTGGACACTGTGTGGGCTATTCCTCTAAGCAGAGACAAGGAAGCATACAGGTACTTGGCAAGAACTTACCTTTGTGCATGCAAGACTGAAAAATGCTGACAATTTAAGACAGGCAACAAAACCCAGGAATTTCTTTCATAAAAGGGAAAATGAAGGTGTAAGTATAAAAGAAAAAAAATCCCCTCCCATAAGTTTATATTATGTACACTCTTAAAATGAGGTAATGAGACAAGAAAATAATTACTCCTTACTTCGAATAAAATCAGGCAAATACTGCAGTGAGGGTTACAGGACGTTCTGAATCTTGTCCTTCAATAGAACTTTTCGCCTGTGGATGATGGCTGTTCAAAACTAGAACAATCTGTTGAAGGATACAGGTTTTCTTCCTGCTTTTCTTACCTTTACAGAGACAAACTGCTGTTCTGTGATGACGAGGAGTGACAAAACTCAGCCTGGCTGTGCTGTGGGTTGACATGATGTTCTCATCCACTGCCACTTTTTCTTCACAGAACTTCAAAGGACAATCTAGGCCTGCACAAAGCTTATGGTAAACATCAATTATCCGAACCCCTAAAATCTCCTCTAGGTCAGGTACAGAAGAGTTGATCTTGTGGAGCAAAATTCTCACTGGGTGCTGGGAGCTCCCAGACTTTTCAATATTCAAGAGGACATCAAGATTTGAAGGAGGATCAGAAGGCTGCAAGCTAACAATCTGGATGTCATTTCTCCTCACGCCCAAGATGTTTCTTAGTGCTCTCTGGAAGTTGCGCCAGTAATCGCCGATGAATTCTTCAGGGGCCAGGTTTGCAAAGCGGATTGCAATGCTGTGGTTTAGGATCTCCTGTGTGATTTGTTTGATGTGTACAGTGATATCAGCTGCAGCTGTAAATTTTCCATCTGTAACAGTGACATTTAGAAGGTACTGTCCTACATCTAACCTTTTATGTGCTATTAGTTTGCCACCCGTACTGGAAACAGAGAAGGAGGATTCCATTTTGGGGTCCAGACTGTATGTCAAAGTATCATAAACATCTTGATCAGTTGCATGAATTTTTCCAATGACACCACCTGAATATTCTTCCCCAAAGGCTGTGATAAAGATTTCTAGAGGCAGAATTGCTGGAGAATAAATGCTTTCCTCAATAACTCTAATATCGATGTAAGTCAAAGATGACAGTGGTGGTTTTCCATTATCTGCCACCTAAAGGAGGATGAGGATAGAGTTAGGTTTTGGTTTCTTCTCAAATTCTACTGTAGATAACTCTACTTTACACAGCAGAGCTGTATTTTTCTACAAAAAAGAAAAGTTCCTAAAGAAAGATGCTTTATGTAAACTTCCTAACACAGGTGCTGACATACAAGTTAATATTGACAATTTGAAAAGCTTACCTAAGCAGTCACACACAGACATGGTTTCATTTCTCCCAAGATTAAAAGGTTACAGTACTACTAATACCTGGAAATGCCAGGAAGCCACTAACACTTCTAGCAAATAGAGAGGAAATGCACAGTAGCTGATTTCAGACAGCAGATGGTGCTTGAAGCTTTTTTATTTCAAGCCTGGAAACATCTTGCAATCTTGAAATGAGTCATGCACTAGAAACTTAAAACATGCTTCACTACAGGTTTTAGGAGATGGTCTTGAAGTCACTCTAAATGAAGTATGCCAAACTACTTCAAAGGAAAACAATACTTGTAGAAACTTACAATTAATTATGTTGTCTTCCATGATTTGTGATCATGGAGAGGAAAAAAACCCCACACCTGCTATTTGCTTCAGACAGAGTAATTAACAGAATCAGCCTAATTCAGCTATAAAGCCTTTTTAAACATCAAGTCCCCTGTCCTCCAAACAAAAGCAGACACTGTTGTTGCATGAAGAAGGGACAAAAAGAGTAGAAAACAGCCTTCCCTTTCTGTTTCTCAGTTCATGTTTCCCTGTATAACTTTTTCCCCCAGAGTTGGAAGTTCCCCAGTTACTGAAAGTAAGACTCATGAATTGGAGAGATGTGAAAGGACACAGGATATGCAGGGATCAGAAGGCAGACTATGTCCTGCACTGTTCAAGAGATTTTACAATTATTTTACAGTGACTACAGGTAGTTGGTAGATCTGTGTAGAAAAGCAGCTTTTTACTTTTCATACAAATTTAAGCAAATGAGGGAAAAACTCCAGGCAGAAGATTATCTGTGGATGTGCACATAATTGTAGCATTTTTAAAAGGTAATGCATGACTCACAGAACATGTCCTCATCCCTCAACTCCAAAAGATGGCATGGCTAAAAACTTGCCCTCTAGTTACCCAAACATAAATAACCAGAGAGAGAGCTGAAGTTGGCAAAGTTTTGTTTTGCCTAGATTTCTGCCTGGAAACAAGACAAAGCTGGCAGTTTAGCTGTAGGAGATATATCCAAGGGAAACAAGAAAGGGCTTAAAACAAACAGAGAAGCAAAATTCTAACAAATGGACAGCAAGTAGGAAAGAAGGGCCCCAGGAGAAATGATTAGTAGTGCAGATATTTAAAGATCTGCTGTGGTTTTAAACTGAAGACTTCAGAGTGTGGTATGAAGGACTGTCTGACTCACAGCTGAAGATTTCACACACTAATGCTGGGAGACATTTGTTAATGGATAATCTATTTCCTTTGGAAAGAGGGAAAAGCAAATGTGAGTGGCATATACACATGGGCTGCTGCTGGGAAAGAAAAAATTCCTTATTTCTATTAAAATCCAAAAAGTAAAGTAAAAGGAAGGCTCATGTTAAGTAAAGTTTCGTGGTGGTAGTGGGAGTGTGGGGTGTGTATGGGAAGGGTTGTTTGTGGGCTTTTCTTGTTTGGTTTTGGTTTTTTCCCAATTAAAGTGTGCATGTAGCAAAAGCAAACCTCTGCCTCAGCAATCCAGTCAGCAAGCAACTAAAGTAAAAACTGTTGATACTGAAAAGCACAGCAGTGAAGGTCATTTAAAAACTGAAAATGAGCATCAAGAGATGGAACACAGCCATGAACTTGGGAGCTGCAAGATGAAGATGCAGAAACTAAAGATACTGTAAACTTAAGAAGATGCCTCCCTATAGTCAGATTTGAAGAGTCTGTCTTTTAAATGAACAGAGGAAGAATATTTTTCCACACAAGTCATGTATCTGGTTTTGTGTGTATCATTAGAACTGAAGTCTTGTGATATGGAAATGCTAGTTTTAGATACCTTCATACTCATGTATAGTGACTTACTAATAACAGCCAATTATAGCACTCCATCTATTAACAAAATAGCTATCATAATATAAAGATAGAATGGCAATTAAAAGACAGTGAATCCAGGCAGGGAACTTGTAAATCAAAGGATTAGACAGGTCCAAAATATTGAGATAGGGTAGTACAAACCACAAAAACTGCACACTAGTATATTCTGCTGAATGATTTACTAACTCTGAGAAACACTTATTCTAAATGAGTACATTTGTTTTAAGACACTTGTTTAGCTACTGGATGCCATTAAAGTAGCCCTCATCTATTCCCCAGAAAAGAGGCACTTTTCAAGTGTTGTGCTAAAGAGAAGATAGCTAAAGTACTGACAGGCTGTCTACAAGCATCCAACAGCATAGGGAATGGCTTTGAAATGAAAGAATTGCATGATTCCACCCAGAGGAAGGTGTTAGATTGGCACCTCAGAGTTAAGAAAAGGCAGGCACATTAGGAAGGTTCAAAGGTGCAGCTAAATTGTGAAATGTGACAGTGTAACAGCCCACAGAAATCAGACATGTAATTGCCTGTATGTGTAGTCACAGGAATATATTTTAGAAGCAAAATAAATAGAAATTAGTTACTGAAATTGCATATGCAGGAAAAACAGTCCTAGTTCTTCCCTATACAAAAGGCAACTCTGGTACAAAGTGGTAGAGAACTTGGAAAGTCTAATAGGCAAGTGTGGCAAAGCTCTACTGCTGTTTCACACTCAGGCAGCTTAGGAAAGCAAGAGCCTTCCTTAGGCACCTTGAAGGCTAATCTGTCTAACCACTAATTAGCAGATCACTACTGAGAAAAAAAAAATGGCTAACACAGGAATGCTCTATCTCCCTGCCCCAAACTAAACTACATTTCAAACCTAAACTAAACTCAAAACCTAAACTATATTTAAAGGGAACATTTATCTATGCTGTTTCTTATACTAATGGCTCCTGATGGTTTAGTGACTTAACCAGCAAATGACACTACCTGGGTGAATTTTTCTTCCCCCAGAGAAAAAGAGAGAGATTTTCTGTAAATATGTCACAATTATTATCCCAATGTGGATTCAGTACACATTGTTGCAGAAAACACTGCTCTAAAACTCTGCAAGTGCATGTTTAGAAATTGCCTGCAATATTATGTATGAGAGTAACTTGGTGAACTAAAGAAATTCTTCATGTAAAAATAAAGGTAAGAATTTTCTTAATACATGAATCTGGAAATGAAGTTTAAGAATTAAGGCCAGCTATTTTTAGCATACCAATTTTAAGTCCCTTGTTCACAGCTGCTTAATTTGTAACTGAATTAAAAAGGACTGCATAAGATTAAAAAAAAAATTGGTTTGAACTTTTCTTACATTAGGTTACAAAAAAGTATCTTAGAGAACTTAACTATGTCAATGTGACCTGGATTTCTGGACATAGTCTGGTCTTTCTGCATAACAATGGCAAAAGTACGTATGTATTCTAGCATTTCAGGGTAGTTTTTAAGTTTTAGGCCACGTTTTCCACTGCAGGATTCTGAGATCTCCAGGTACTGCATTGCTAGTTTCAATGCTATGACAAAGGTCCACCAACCTGGTTTTTCTAACTTAAAAAAAAAAAGATATTTTCAAATGCCATTGGAAAATCAATGTGAGATTATAGAAAACTCTTTCAGCACTGCCATGATTTGCATCATTCAATACCCCTGTTTCTGTTGTATCAGTGTAGTTTGTCCAGCTCACAGCTTCAAAGTCGAAGCAACAGAGGTAAGAGGAAGTCTGTAGCCAACAGGAGGTGGCTCACAGGACCTGTCCTCTGCTGGCTTTTCTAGCATCCCATGTGAAGGCAAAGGGCTTATCAAGACCTCTCACTCTGTTAACATTTCACTTATAGCTTACCCTTACTGTGAGTTGAATTAAGCTTACTGTTTAAGTCAACAGATTCTGTCTCTGTAGATGTTGCTTCAAGGGACATGCCTCAAATGACTGCTTGGCATGCCACTATCTTGTAACAGAAAAACAAGGGGAAAGCAGGAAAAAGTGGTGTATTGGGCATGAGTGGGGAAAGTGAACTGAATGCTTACACCTATCATACAAGACAGGTAGAGGCAGCACATCCTCCCTTACCTTCACATGAAGCAAATAGTGATCCCTCACTTTGCGATTCAGTGCAGCAGTTGTTGTCAGCACTCCCTGCTGGCTAATCTGAAAGGTGTTCTCTTCATTGCCACTCAGGATGGTGAAGAGAAAAGGAGGGCCATTGTGAGAAGAATCCTTGTCTGTCACCACTAGCTGTAGCACACTGAATCCAATGGGCTTATTTTCCTATAAATGCACAATACAATCACATTTGTATTGGGATAATTGAGGATACAGCCTGACATCGATTTCTTTTTCACAACAGAAAAAAATATAAACACAAAATTACTGTCAAAGCATTTCATCAGTATAAGGGAAATCAGAATGACAATATTGTTTCAAGTAAGATACTACCCTCCAAGAATAGCAATGAAAAAAGTAAAAGGAGAAAGCAGCACGTTTTTCAACTTTGGGTTTCTTTAGGCTTTGAAGAGTAGCTCAGCCTTTAAACTTTGTTTTCTACTGTTGGTCTGAATTAAGATTGTTGTAGATTAATTATCAAGTCATCAAAGATTTAAAATTTAGCTAAAACATCTGTTAAGAATAATCCAATGCCTTTGCTGGGAGGACTATAAAAACACACTCTGCCATCAGACCCCTTCTGCCCCTAATTAGTGCTCTCACTAGAACTGGGGCTGCTACAGTCACAGTTTGTTTCAAATACAAACCCCAGGGGTTAAAATTTGCATCATAAAATCCCTTTGAGTTTGCATCATGCAGATGCCTGAAATTTCATGGACACTTCACACACTTTGCTTTATCACGTATCTGATATATACAACCTCATCTAACACTTTTAACAGCTCTCTCAGAATATTTGTGCTATGCTGTACTAACCAGATATTTTTTATAGACATATATATTTTAAATACACAAAAGGAGAAGCATTATTTCTAAGTACAACAATAACAAAATGCTATCCTTTCACAATTGCAAAACCTCCTAATAACAAGCATACTATTTGTTCTTGAGAGAGTAAGTCAAGTTAATTATCAGATATTGCTGTGGAAGCTTTTTTTTAACCCCTCAGCAAAACAGACAAGGATCATCATTTTAAAATACAAATATTTACATTTGGACTTCCAAAGTAATTACATTTTCATAATAGCTAAGCACATTTCCAACTGTGTCCAAATACATCCATCTCTACTATGTCAAGAAATGCACACCAGCATTCTTGGGCAAGTTCTCCAGCTTTTCCTCTGCTACCCTCATACTGGGACAGGCTAAAAATGGTAGATCCAAGACATCTTACTTGCATACCCTGTATATGTATGGATAAAGATGAATCACTCTGGCCTCTTTCAGGAAGCTACTTTTACAAATCATGTACACGGTCTCCAAACAGAAGTGGTATGTTAGGATGGCAGAGTGCACTAGATAACATTGCCTGATTCCCCACTTATCTATTGTACCAGGCCAGGAACCAGCAACAGCAACAGGACCCAAGGGATTGAGCACACTCACATTGCTAGTATAAAGGCCTTAATACAATTCATAGCATCACAGAGTGTTAGGAGTTGAAAGGGACCCCAAATTCCTTTGTTCCCTTCCATTTATTCTCCGCTGGATTCAGGAAGACAAGAAGTACAGAAACTGCTCTGTTATCTTTGTTTTAGCAGGGAGTTTTCTGAATCAGACAAGTATCTGCCAGCTGTTTGAGAATCTGGCTCACAACTACTATCCTAAGGTGCAAAATTAGTGAAAGGATTGGTATGTGGCAACATGAAATAATTCTCCTGTTTTAACTGCTTCTGATTCCAGAGGAGGCCAACAGGAATTAAGTCTTGATCTATTGTGTCACAGTGCACAATACTTGCTTCACAGTAACAGGTCCCTAAAATATCTTTTCCTAATTAGTAAATCTAAGATTAGAAGAAATAGCAAAATTATGATGTATTTTAACCTATCTATATGATGTATAATTTACCTATGTGTACACACACAACATATGTGAAAAAAGAACATGCTCAACTTGCAGTGTAAGTTTCTCAACTGACTGCACAAGATGAACTTTGTAACCTTAAACACTTATTCAGGCAAGCAGTCTTACTCACAAATCTTAATATTTAAAAATACAGGAAAATAAAATTGAAGCATTAGGTTTATTATATCTTGCAGAGCTTTTCAAGTCAAAAATTCATACTTTAATATAATGTTCTTGATTTGAATACTTCACTATCTGTATTTACCTGGATGATAACACTATAGTTTCCTTTTGAAAATACTGGAGGATTGTCATTTACATCAGAAACATCAATATTAACTGTGGTTGTGTTAACTCTAGCTGGGTTTCCATTATCTGAAGCTTGAACTGTCAAGGTATATCCTGAAATCTAAGAAATAATAATAAAAACAATTAAAACATTCACTAAAGGAGAAAATTTTACAAACTAAGTGGGTTTTTTTAAGGAAGAAATATCTGAGTGAAATCCCCCAGTAAAGCTTGCCTTCATATATTTAATCCTTTATCCTCCTCCCCACCCCCCAAAAGCACTGACATAAATAGATGCTTTCACTTTATTACAGCTATATTAATTTTGGAACATGAAATGGTAATTTACAAATGTAATTAAAAAAAATGGTGGTCATCAATTATGTATAGCTAAATTAATCCCAACTCCTCAAAAAGCATCAAAAGCTTACCTTTTCTCTGTCTAGAAGTTTAGTCACTTTTATTTCACCCCTGGTAGGGTCAATTGTAAAAGGATTTCCTTGATTGCCATCTATAATTGTGTAGTGAATGTGGTTGTTTGAAGGTCCATCAGCATCATCTGCCATAACCTAAAGGACATCATAGTCTCACTTAAAAACCTTTCAGAGAAACTCATCCTGAAGGTGAGTGCAGCTGTTTTGCTCTAACACACAATTCACAGTCCTCAGGAGAAATGCCATCCAAACAGAACATACCAACATCACTCCACTTCCTGAATTCCTTCTGAAAACCAAGTCATGCCTTCATGAGAAGAACACAAATAGATCCCAAAGTATCATCTACTGTCCCACATCTCACGTCTCTGGTTCTGAAACTCTTTCAAACCCAATTCTCAATTCACTCAGTGGCAAACTTATTCATTAATGCCCACCTTCAAATCAGAACTTACACCTTCAAGACTAGAAACATGATTGTCATGACAGAGAAATTCAAAGGAAACAAAGCCAAGCATACATACTGTAATGACTGATTGTTCAAGCATAGCATCTTCACTGATCACTGCAGTGTAAGTGTCTTGGCTGAACACTGGAGTATTGTCATTGATATCTGTTACATTAACATTCACTGTGACAACATCACTTAAGGAAGGTGTGCCTCCATCTGTGGCTTCCACTGTCAAGTAGTACTCATGAGAACTTTCATAATCCAAGCTATCAATGATAAAAATGGCTCCTAGGGGGAAAAAAAACCAACACACACAACAGCTCACACAAAGTCTGCTATTACTGCTATGTTATATATTGCAAACTTTTGATTTTGGTCTGAAAAATAGCTTTATCGGGGCTTGATTAGCTACTGTAAAGCTGGGGTTACACATTGATGAGGCTTTACACATAAAAGCAAGAAGGTGAGAAATTCCTGCCATTACCACAAAAGACTCACACTGCCAAACCACCTGGCTCATAATTTGTAAGGAAAAAAAGTGTTTTAAAAAAAGTCACTTTCTTAATTTCCAGTTTAAAATTAAGCAAAAATAGACCTTTAACTTGACTTTCCTTGCAAACAGCATTAACATTAGGCATGGAGCATGCAAAGGTAGCAAAAGAAGTATCTGACCATGAATTTCAATTATCTGAGATAAAAAGTTTGAGGTTTTATCTGACTAGTTAAGATAGTGCTGATGTGCTGCTAGAAGAATGTTTTCTGGGAATCTTTTTCCTCCTTTAAAAAATGTGAAGTTAAAGTGACAAAGTACTTCTACACCATAGTCCTACCATGCACACTGGAAAAAGCAGCTGGAAGAATTATAATTTCAATGACACTGGTATAATTATCTACTATTAACTTTTGGGTAGAAATCTTATATTAAAAACCCAAACTTTACCAGAAATTAACTCTAGAAACTGAAGAATTATATAAGAAAACAAAGTTAGAATTGAGATGTATATTGTTTTTTAAACAAAGAATGGTTATTAATAGGGAAAAGTTCTCCACAAGAACCTAAATGCTTCCTGATACTAAACCTGACTAACATGCAAGCCCAAAATCTCCACTGTTATGCTGGACATACAATTGACCAGAATATTCCAACCTTTCTTTAATGCTGTATCAAACACCTCTAGGATTGCTGTCTTTGTAACCAATGACTAGTCTTCCCAATCAATTTCATTTCTGATCTTCATTCTACAAAATCTGGCCATTCTTTCACGATTATGCAGCTTTTGTGAAAAGACTATATGGTTCAACCAGTACAGAACTGGGTATTTCCATTCCCTCTGCACCCAGGGTGGGGAATATTCCAGCTAGGACACCCTTACTGTTGCCAGCTAAATGAATATAACCCAAATAACAATAAATAGGAGCAACAAAGCTCTCTATCCCACATTCCACTGCACTCCTCTAGTAAGCATTCTGGCAAAAGGAGTGAACAGACAGCAGCACTGGCTTTACAGTAAGGATGGTGCATGCACATATAACCTATTTGGTTGAATTACTGTAAGAACACACTGTGGCATTGCGTTTGGTTAGCCTATAGTATATTTACAGTTGTAATCTGTTACCTGTCGTTGAATCAATGCTGAATTTTCCATGTTCATTCCCACTGACTATTGAGTATGTGATTTCAGCATTGGCTTCAATGTCCCTGCTTGCAGCATAGATCTGGAGAACTTCAGTTCCAACCAAAATGTCCTCTGATACACTTGCACTATACTCCCTGTGCTCAAATACAGGTGGATTATCATTTATATCCAAAACAGAAACTATAAGACTACTTGTTGAAGACAGTCTTCTCAGTAAACCTTCATCTGTAGCCTTTAAAGTCAGGGTGTACACAGACTGTAACTCCCGATCCAAAGGCTTCTCCAAACGAATGATCCCAGAGAACTCATCGATGGAGAACTGGCCCTCTGCAGAGTTCACCAGTGAGTAACGGATTTTATGGTTCATCCCTGCATATTGAAACAGATGTTAAAGTACACCAACATAATAACAGACCTGAGAGCTACAGAAATAAAATAGTCATGTTGAACATTATCATTATATTAAGGGAAATTTCAGCAAGAGTTAAAGGCTCTTGTGAAGGGCAGAATGTCTTCCAAAGAGATGTAATCAGATTCAAGAAACTTAAGCTAAGGCTTCATTGCACCCATATTCTGCCACACAAAACACATGAAGCATGATTCTGCTTCAGTCACAGTGCTAGCTAATATGAAAGGATTAGTAATATTATATCATTATTATCTTTAGAATAACAGCACCTGCTTAGCAGACTTATTCCTGACACGGGAGGATATGGTAGTTAGGCTGCATCAAATAACTAGACTCAGTAAGTTTAAGAACCATGCCCAAAACTAACATGCACATAATTTCTAGCAACCTTTCTGCACAAAACAAACAAAAAACTTATAAGTTTTTTGGTCACATATTTTGCTCCTCCTAAGCCTCAGAGACTAGTGAAGTGTGAACATCTGCTTGTTACCTTTCATCTCAGCAACCCAGCTTGATCACAGCATAAAGCAGGTTTGTGCTTTCACAAGACTGAGGCAACTATTAACTAATACCATTTGATTCATAAACTGTTTACACATGGAAATCATACACCTTTAAAAAGGCCTTATGCTGTTTTATTCCTCACAAAGCCTATGAACAAGCTCTTTCTAATGTCATTTTCAGTTCACATTCACTAAAACATCTGGAACTAAATAGTGAAGATGTAGAGACAGCAAAAATCTTAACAGGGTAGCATATACAGAGAGCCACAATTGCCTAGGGTATGATCACTGATGACTGGCCTGACAAGCACACATGCATATTTACACTAACAGACATGGCTTGATATTTCTTTTATATACACAATGAGTAAAGGAATGGACCTAACCCATCACAACTTTAATAGCTTATCTCACTAAAAATATCTTGTATTTTGTCTCTCTCCTCACTCTTCTCTTTTGGAGAAACACAAAAGGGATGTCTTCCAAGCTCCTCGAGTATACATGGAAGTCAGGTGTTACATGATTTAGTAGATCCAAATATATCTTTCAGGAGTCTAGTCCTGAGTGGTATTGAACATCTGTCAGTTCTACTGAAAGATTTAACATCTCCCAGGGTAAGACTACAGAAACATTACTGTAACTCGGAGACCATGACAAAGAATGCATACCTGCATCTGCATCTGTTGCCTGCACTCTTGTCAGAAGGGTTTTAGGTTCTGTGTTTTCAAACACTGTAATGGTGTAAGGATCAGCTGTAAACTCTGGGGCATTATCATTCACATCTTCCAGAGTCAGAATAATATTAGCTTGGCAGAATCTTCCTCCTCCATCTGTGGCTTTCACTAAAAGATAATAAACTGCTTGCTGCTCACGATCAAGTGCCATTAATGTTTTCAGTTCACCTATAAACAGAATAACAGATGTAAGTTTATAAAACTTGCAGGAATTAAGTATCCCTAACATGTTTTCCTCTAAAATCTCTGCACTCAGAAAAACTAAACAACAATTTCTCTTTCTGACTGTAATTTGATCAGTGGCTAACTCAACAGCTGTACTGGACTAACGAGCTTTACTTTGGGCAAAGCATGTCAGTGATCTGCCTTTTCAGCTTTAAAAAATGAAATACTGAAATCCTCTCTTTTTTTCAAATGCCTCTGAAACAGAAATCAACTAAGGTAAAACTACCTAGTGGTGCAGAAAGATAACGTGCATACATGCACAAATCCATGTGTTTTCTTTTGGCACTGTCAAATATGACTTGCTGCTACAGAAAAACCTCTAGAAGTGTAACACCACACAGTTCCTTTTCAACGTGACAGAAAACACAATGACAGGCACAACATGTAGCATTTGTCTCCTTTTAACAAATTCAAAAAGTATTCTGAAATATTGAGTATTCTAGCCCCAGCGAGCCTGAATATATGTAAATACATGCTAGCACAACACACAGGTGGCATCCAAAGTAAAAAAAAAAAAGAAAAAAGCCCTGTGAAGTAAGATCCTCCTCATTTACTTTGCCACTGAAGTATTCTAATCTCCTTCTCTGTATTTGCACTAAATCTTTGTATTTATCTCACTTAAATTTTTCTTTATCATTTACCACTCCATTCCTACTGCTTGCCCATTGCAGCCTGCAGAGACAGTATTTTGGCACTAGCTTTGACCTATATTATAAACCATAAAACATAAATACCATGAAAACCAGAAAGGCAATATAAAAGTTAATCTCATTAATATAATGCTTCCAATAAAACTGGAGGTACTTTTGGTGTTCACTATGGGAAGGAAATTTGATGTTCCATCTAACTTCATCCCATTGAATATGCTAAACCAAATGACAGCAAAGAGAATCTGAACAAAGATATTTTCAGTTATAAACCATTATTGCTACTACTACAATAAGCATAAACAACACCAAATCTATAGCATACTTTTACTTCAGTCACTTCAGCATGGAACTTTCTGGCTTCAGGGCAGTTAACCTATTTACTCTCTTCAATGTCTTTTCCCTGACTTCTATTCAATATATTATTAGTACTTGTGTAGTAGAAGCTCAAATTTTAAGCAGTTACATAAGAAACTAACTCTCAATGGAAAGCTGAAAGTACTGACATTGATGTGTATCTTAACATAATAGTAAAATATTTTATCAAATGAGGTGATGACTGGAATTTTGGCTGAAGTATGATTACCTGTGTCTGGAGTTAGTCTGAATTTTTCTGCTCCTGTGCCAAGCAGCGTGTAAGTTATCTCTGCATTGGAACGAATATCTGCGTCTGTGGCAGACACCTGCAGTATCAGCTTGCCAGGAAGGGCATCCTCAGGGACCGAATCCGTGTACAAAGCCTGCAAGATTAAACATAGCAAGTAAGTGGAAGTTTGGAAGGGGGAGGTGAAGAAGGAGTAACAAGAGGAGATAATATCCTCTTTGAATGTTTGGTAACATAGGAGGTGAACCAGAGGATGAAATACCTGAAAGTGAAAAGAAGTTAACATTTTCTCTTCTAGTTACTTACCTCACATGTATTAGATTATTCAAAAGGTAATTAAGATTACAACCATAGGGACTCTTGAGTATCACTGCATAGCTAAGAACCCCAAAAGTATGTAACTGACTGACTGATAATTAAATGCATTCCCAAAACAGAGTTATAAATTTTGGTAATTCCATTTTTTACTCTTTTCTATGCCTGACTCATTTGAGAAGAAACTGACACCTGCATTTTTTGTAATGGCATGAAAAAAAAAGCTTGCAGTTTAAACAAAAACTAAGAAGAAAAAAACCCCTAGAATTTAAACACTTCTACAGCTCATCCACAGCCTTCTCATAATGCAATTGCACATCTTGGAGGGCTCACCTTCCTGTATTTTTTCCAGTCTTTATTTTCATAAAATCTGGTAAGGCTTTGTAACAAGAAAACATTTATGGACTACAGATTTTTGGTGCTCTTGAGTGCAACTGCAGGATAATATTCTTCTCTTTCCAACTCTTACCATAGGAAATGCAGATATATCAACCAAGTGATGGTATACAGCCTTTTTTGAGACTTTGCCTACCTCAGAAATTAGAGCATATAAACTATGATGCCTGTAGCTTAAAACAGCTCCTGTTGGAAAAGTAACAATTCCTTTTGGAAAAGTATGCATTAACACAGGAGAAATGCACTACAATTTTTCTTATACACTTCAAATATCCACCAAGTGTTAAAATTACATCAATTAATTGTCTTTGGACTTAAGAAGTCTGTCCATAGTGACTTTTCTTTAAGAGCATTCTATCTTAATAGTCCAAATTCTGTTCCAAACATAAAAAGAATACCTATTTGTCAGTTTCCCTGAGAAGCAATTTCAGAGAAAATTTAGATTTTGTGTATGGAAACAGATAGACATGGAAGAAACAAGATTAAGCCCACCTTTTCACAAACAGGGCTATTATCATTAGCATCAAGGACTTTAACCTCCACCACAGCTTTAGTTGCAAAGGTCCCATCAGTAGCTGTAATATTTAGAAGGTAATTATCCTTTTCTTCCCTGTCCAGAGGCTTTTTGACATAGACCTTCCATTCATTCTGTATACTTTCAATACCAAACTGTCCCAAGGGATCACCTCCTGAAATACAAAAAGAAACATTAAAGACAAGAAATTGCTACTATTGCTCTATCAACATTAAGTTACACAGTAAATGTAAGACATATGCTAAATAACAAAGACAATAAAATACTCCACTGGCAATTACTACTCTTATTTTCTTTCTTTTGTTTTTTATTACTAATTTAAGTGTAATTTTTTAAAATAAAATTTGAAATATAAGAAAACAGCGAATGTACAAAAGCATTTCAAGCAAGGCACACATTAAACAGAAAGCCAAAGACCTGTTTTCTGAAACTATTTTTTCCCCTGAAGTTTCTAATATTCATAAAGACACACACACTTTTTCTTTGCAGCTCTATGACTTCAAATACTTTCCAATAATTTGAAAGATTAAGGTATCTCTCACACCACTCCAGGAATACTCTAATGATTATTCTGACATTATTCAAAAAAGATATTTACCTGTAATGTAATAAAAGACTTGTCTATTGGCTTCTTCTGTATCAGCATCAGTTGTACTCAAGATGGCAATTACCCCACCAGGAGGGTCATCCTCACTGACTGTTCCTTTGTATATCTCAGCAGTGAAGCGTGGAGGATTGTCATTCACATCTGTCACAGTCACTTCCACCACAGCCATAGAAGACAGTTGAGATTTTTCACCCCGATCAGATGCAACCACTGTGATTCTGAATTTGTCTCGTTTCTCATGATCGAGTTCTTTCAGGGTGGTAATCCAGCCAGTTTCCATGTTTATGGCAAAAGACTCTATAACATCTAGTTCTTGAGAAGGATCCAAGCTGTAAGTAATCTGCCCATTCAGTCCTGAATCTAAGTCAGCTCCTTTCACCTGGATGACTCTGGTTCCAGCTGGCATGTTTTCTACAACGAATGCTTCATATGGATTGGACTCCAAAACTGGTTTGTTATCATTTGCATCTTTTACCTGAACGCTTACCTCTACTGAGGCAACAACATTATAATCTTCAGTTGCATACTGTGCTTGAACTGAGAACTGGTACCACTTAGTCGTTTCATGATCAAGATTCTTCTGAATTTTCAACTCTCCAGTCTGTCGGTCAATCGCAAAAACATCATCTCTGTTGCTTTCAGGAGTGTTCCCTTTAATCAGACTATATACTAAAGTCTGATTATGCTCTGCTCTGATAACATCTATCTCAGTCCCAATTGGAATGTCCTCAGAAACCATGTAAGAATAAAAGGGCTCTGAGAATTTTGGAAGTGGCACTTCTGGTGGGAGTATTCTAAAATAGACAGGAACAACTGACTCTTTTTTGGGGGATCCACCATCAACTGCTCGAACAAAAAATGTCAGAAACTCGTTTTCTAAACCAATTAAGCTTTCTTTTGTAGTAATTATACCAGACAATGGATCAATTTCTAAATTCTCTTTAACATTTTCAGACTCTGCTTCGATAGCGTATGTAATGTCTGCATTTGTGCCCTCATCGGCATCAGACGCCCAGACTTTAACGACAGAAGTACCCCGGGGAACATCAGATCCAATGTTGACTTCATACTCTGTTGCTCGGAATTGAGGAGCATTATCATTGTCATCTGTAAGTATGACATTAACAGTACAAAAAGCAACTTTTCCTCCTGAATCTTTGGCCATTAAACTAATGGCAATTACTTTTTCTGCTTGTGTTTCACGGTCGAGCTTTTCAGAGGTAAATATCTGCCCTCTCCCGTTTGTATAAAATCTGTCTTTGGCAAAGTCATTCACAATGTGGTAAGTGACGTGGCCATAGGTACCAGAATCTTCATCTGTTGCTTTAACTTCAGTTACCAAAGTATGCAATGGAGCATTTTCAGCTAGTTCAACCTCATATTCAGTCTGGCTGAAAACAGGACTGTGCATATTGGCACTGGTTACAGTTATGTGGACTTGGGCTGAGCTTCTGAAGACCCCATCAGAAACAGACACGTTAAGATTATAGTGAGACTTCAGTGTCTGTCTGCGTAGGTTTGAGATGGTGATAATGCCAGTTTTACTATTAATTACAAAATTCTTTTGGTCATTGCCTGTCAGAATGGAATACTCCAGCTTGTCAACATCTGAACTATCTGCATCTGAGGCTTGCACACATGTCACAAAATGCCCTCTGGGAGCCAGTTCACTAATTTTAGCTTCATAAAGCAATTGGTTAAAAATAGGTGGGTTATCGTTGAGATCGGTTACATCAACAGTTACAATGGTATCACTGCTCAAGGGTAGCATGCCACCATCTATAGCCCTTATTAATAACTTGTGCTGTTTAGTTTGTTCATAGTCCAAAGTTCTTGCTGTAAGAATAAGTCCAGTGCTGCTATCTATGTGGAAGTAGTCATGACTTCCACTATTATCCTCAACCAAGTGATATGAAATCCCCCTGTTTGTTCCAGAATCAGTATCTGTAGCGCTCACTTGTACAACAGATGTTCCAACAACAGATGCTTCAGAAAGAGCTGCAGAGTAAGACTGCTCTGTAAACACAGGAGGATTATCATTGATGTCTTCCACTATTATGTCTACAAATACATCAGCATGTGCCCCAGTGAGGGAGTCTGTTGCTCGAATACTCAGTTTGTAGGCTGGATGTGACTCAAAGTCAAGAGGTGCAACAACATTTATGACGCCAGTGTTGAAGTTGATAGTGAACTGATTGAAAGGATCTCCATCTGTGATGCTGTAAAACACCTTAAGTCCTTCTGGGCTGTTTGCTTGCACATGTACCACAGGACTATGGAGCTGAATGTTTTCTGGTATCTCTGCACTATAGAAAGGCTTTTCAAAAACTGGCATAGCTTTACTCATAACTGTAATTGGGACTATAACTTCAGCAGAGAAAGCAGGGTCTCCTCCATCTCTTGCCACCACTGTGACCAGATACTCCTTATTTAGTGTGTCTGCTTCAAACAACTTCTTCAGTGAGATTTCACCAGTGGCACCAATTTGGAAATGTTCATAATGTTCTTTGAGATAGTAATGCACCTCTCCATTTCTGCCTGTATCTTTATCTACTGCAGTGACACGTTGAATAACATGGCCTATTTCAGAGTCTACTTTGACAACAGCATAATATGGAAGATTGACAAAAAATGGAGCATTATCATTTACATCTTCCACTGTGACTTTAACTACAACGTGTGCAACAACTGATGGTTTATATTCCTCTGTCACTTCTACGACCACATCAAAAGATTCTTGCTGTTCGCGATCAAACGGTATTCCTGTTGTTGAAAGGACTCCTGAAGTTGGGCTTATTTTAAATCTGCTGTCTGGATTTAGAATATGGTAAAACAGAGGCTCATTTATTTGATTTCCTATGGCAGTCACAACAGCTATTGTTTTTGCTTCTGTGGAATTCTCCTGCACTGTTGCAGAGTAAGAACTCTGTGTGAACTTCAGCTGGCTTGCTTTGCTTTCTTTTACATTGATTTTTACAGATGCAGTGCTTGCAAATCTCCCATCAGATGCTCGCACTGTTAATTCGTACCTGCTCCTTAACTGAGTTGTATTTTGCACTGTTATATCTCCAGTCTTTGGGTTGATGGAAAATTTTTCTCCAATGTTGCCTTCAATAATGGAATAAATTAATTGGGAAAAAATGCCTGAATCAGCATCAGTGGCATTTATGCTGATGACTTTCACGCCTTTGTAGGTTGGAACTAAAAGGGATGTCTCGTACAGCTCTCTGGAGAACACTGGAAGGCAATCGTTGATGTCAATTACATAAATAGTAACATTAGCTGCATATTCTGCATACAAACGTGGTGTCCCCATATCATGCACTTGCACTGAAAAGTGGAAAATATTTGTCTCCTCATAGTCCAGACTCATTACTGTCCTAATGGCACCAGTGCTGGCATCAATAGCAAAATACTTGCGGACAGACGGTTCAACAATTTGATAAACAAGCAAAGCATTGGATTCTTTATCAGCATCTGTAGCTCGAATTACTAATGGGATATTCTTGTCAGTCAGAACCACACTGTTAATTGAAGCTGATTCACTGATGAGTCCTGTATATTCAGCCTGCAGAAAAACTGGTGTGTTGTCATTCTCATCCCGAAGATGGACCCAAACTGTTGCATTACTGGATAAGCCAGCCATGTTTGTTCCTTGCACAGTTAGAGTGTAACTAGGCAACGTTTCAAAATCAAGTGCCTTCTGAGAAACAAGGACACCTGAGTTGGGGTTGATAGCAAAGGCATCACCTATATTACCATCTTTTATTTCATAAACTACAGAAGACTGACTGTATGCTGTAACCATTCCAACAAAACTGCCAATGCCAGCACTTTCACTGATTTCTGTAGAATACTCTTTGGCTGTGAATTTTGGTGAGGCATTATCAGAAACTGTAACAAGTATATGCACAGAGGTCACTTCACTCATTGGAGGATCTCCTTTGTCTGTAGCTTTTACCATCAAGTTGTATTCTTCTTGGTTACTCCTATCCAATTCCTTTGCAATTTTAATCATACCCAAAATGGGATCTATGAAGAATGAATTTCCAGTATTCCCTGTAAAGAAAAATAAAAGTAATTAAGAAGGTATACAGAACTTAAAGGATAATTGTTTATTTAGCTATACACTAAAAGACATTGTGAGAACACTATTAAAAGTTTCTTAGTTTTGTTTAACAAACATGTGTTAGCCCCTCTGTTTGCTGTAATCAGGAATCAGCACTAATTTATTTGTGGAAACACCGCATGAAACATATACAGCAAAGCAATCCAAGCCTTAAAAACAGATACAAAGACTTGGTTCATTTTCCATTTAGAAACCTTAAAAAGATAAGTATTTTGCAAGTTTCAACATTATAAATTATGCATTTTCTTCAAATTATCTTTGTCACTGAGTTCCTGTTAAATCATGGCAAGATTCAACATTTGACTTCCTTAAAAAAATTGCATTACTATAGCTGTGTTCTCAGCATGAAAAAAAATCATTAAGGACTTCTGAGTTATGCACACAAGTAGGCAAGAGCGTTTTGTTTTGTCTTCTCTTGTTTGTGTGGTTTTTGTTTTTTTTTTTTTTCAGTGGAGGCTCTAAACACAGTGGCATTCTTAGAATATGCCATTCCAAATCTAAGCAGAATTCCAAATATTTAAGGAATGTTCTTTCCATATACTTAGAATGTCAATTATAATGCTTTAACCTCCCAGAAGATCACAGTCCTGTAAAACAAACCTAAGAAAGTCTTACATGTACTCCTACAAAAAGCTAGGGCAGAACTTCATTCTAGACAGCACACACACATTTTTTTATTGCCATCCTTTGGTATTTGTAAAACAAGCACTACTGAAATGGGAAAAGTTTCAGGGACATCAGTGAACTGCTTAGTAAAAAGGCAGTATTTCTAAAAGTCAGAGAAAACAAAGATGTATTTTAAGCAACTTAAGAGACACTTAAGTACATTATATTTCTCTTTAAGAGTATCATAATCACAGCTTCTTTTAAATACAATATTAAGGCATATTTTGGTATCAAACCAACAATTTATGTGGCCACTTTGAGGGAAGAAAAGTAAAATATCTACAGTAAGCAAATCCTGTGCTTTACAAAGCAACTTAGGTCAAAAACTAATGTGTGCACTATTGCTGTGCATGCAACAGTAACTGAGTAACTTTTTGCCTACTGTTGTCTTCAACACACAGTTTCGCACTTTCTTCTGCTTATTACTGATATTCTTATTTTAAATTACTTTCTAACTTGAAAATAGTACTGCATACAGGTAACGAAATTTAAGTAACCTTTTTTTTTTTCTCCAGTCATAGTGCCTACATAGCTCAGGACCTTAGCAATGGCAGGACTGTATCTAGATTTAATGGATTTAATGGATTTCTGGTTCAAAATTCACTTCCATCTGTTAAGTGAACTCAGTCAATGTCACGGTGTTTTCACATTATTCAAAATATTGCACTATTATAGGCAAGTTCAGAAATATACTCTTAACATTAAAAATAAGCAGCAGCACCCAGTGCTCTTCTCTGGCCAGCAATGTGAAAGAAGCTTTAATGCCAAATTGTCCAGCTATTAAAGAATTTCTTACATATTTTGTTGAGCTAGAATCAAACAGACAGAGGGAACCAAGCAGAACAACTTCTTCCCTGCTACATCTATCAGAAAGTTTATCTTAAAAACTGGGTCTATTTCGTGGTTAAGAATATGGATATATATGTAAGTTAATTTTGAGCTCCTTTCTTTCACATTGTGCTAAACACGAAAGGACTTGTCTCAGGCTCTTCTTTTTGATCCAATTCTTCTTTGCCTATGCCACAAAATACCACTTACATTATCAAAAAAGAATGCTTTTTTAACTCAGATCTCAATCTAATGCTTCTATAGTTTCTGAAGACACATTACTCTTAAGGGTTTAAAGAAAGCTTTTTCTAATAGTGTTCAAATGTTCCAAATATACCTAAAGAATAATAGAAATAGCTAAGGGAGGGAGATGAGTATTTGTTATTATAGTTTTCTTTTAAATGCTCTGAGGCTGTATCTGAAATAAATCTTATAGAATACAAGCCATACACCCCATCCTGCCCTCTTCTTTACACTTATTTTTTAACATATCTGCAACTGAAACGAAGTATCAGCAAAGATTGCTTCAAAATAAACTGAAGAGGTAATAAAGACAATATACCTGATTCAATAGAATACACAATTTCTGCATTTCTTCCTTTGTCCTTATCTAATGCAGTAACCTGGAGCACTGCTGATCCCACAGCTGCTGACTCATACACTCGTCCTTCATAGGAAGAGCTGGTGAACCACGGAGCGTGATCGTTTGTGTCATTGACATTAATGATGACTCTGGCATAGTTGCGCTTCACAGGAACATCCTGATCTCGAACCTGAAACAGTTCCACAGAATCACAGAATGTTAGGAGCTGGAAGGGATCTTGAAAGATCATCTAGTTAGCATGTTACTAGTAATTAGCACTATTATTTCACTAGCTCATTAAGTATTAGTAATAATTCCAGACTCAATATAGGATCATAGGATTGTCAGAGTTGGAAGGGACCTCAAAGATCATCTAGTTCCAACCTCCCTGCCTGGCAGGGACACCATCCACTAGATAGGTTACCCAGGGCCCCATCAAGCCTTGTCTTAAAAGCTTCCAGGCATGAGGCTTCCACAGCCTCTCTGTGCAANCGGCTCATGTTGAGCTTCAGTCACAGAGACAAAGACTGCATACAAATTACAACATACGACTCTATATGTTTGAATTAAGAGGACAAATTAAAAAAAGATATTAAAAAATAAATCTGTTTCTTCTTGAGTATGGAAGAAATGTTGTGTTTATTTACCATTATTGTGAGATTATGCTGGTTCATAGTTTCATGATCCAGTTTTTCTGAGGTATAAAGAGAGCCAGTTCTGGGGTCCAGCCGAAATTTTTTAAGACTGATGAGATCAGTGCTGCCCTGAATAGTGTAAATCAGTTTATTCTTCTCATCTCTGTCTGTGGCACTGACTTGCAGGATTTCTGTATTGGGACTGATGTCTTCAGGTATAACAATTTCATATTTTGAAGCAGAAAACTGAGGCCTGTGATTATTCGTGTCTATAACTTTGATGTACACCTGAAATGACACAATGGGAAGGGAAAAGCATTGATGATATTTGGGAAACAGAGATGAAAAGAAGATATTTCATTCAAAATCAGACCATAATACTGAAATAATTCCACCTCAGGACAATTTTTCTTAAGGGAGGAGTAGAGATCTAAGAGGTGTAGTGAAGAATCTCACTGAAGCCCTATCTGCCTCACCTTCCCCAAAGTCAAACCAGAAATCTGTATGATTAAAAATGCCTTAGGTAAGATAAAAGGGAATTATGTTTGTGTAAAGCAAGATGAAAAAGAATTCTTTAGTAATTCTGGAATTTGGGGAAAAAAAAAAAAGAGGGATCCCAGAGTGCACAAAACCCCTTTTTATTTATTCAAATGTGGAATTTTAAGTAATGTTTTCCAAGGCAGTGGATGCACTGTACTCCTCCCTTCCATGGAAACAATACTTTTCAGCTCCTTATGTTTCCAAGCCTAGGCAAGAATGGAAAAGTGGCAGAATTCCCACAAAAGTGTGTCACTTCAAACAAGCACAGGTATTGTTTGTTCTTCTTCAGCAACACAACACAATCTCAGCATAGGTAACTAATTGGTCACCAACTCACTTTCTCTGCATTTAAAGTTCTATTAACTTTGATGCTTCAAACTGCATTTCCCTGAAGAAGTTCAGCTGAGTTCACCTATGTGTTATGCAGGCAGTGTTCTCTATGAATAGTAATGTTCACTGGAACCACAAAAGATCCCTGCACACCTACTCATATTTCACAGTATCAAACTCTAAAAAAAAAAGGCTGAATGTCTACTCAGCCACCATCCTGTTCCTTTCACAGTGATAACATCAGGTGAGCAAGAGTAAGGCAGAAGAGTTGGCAGGTGGACAGTAAAGCTCCAAGAACACATGGCTAAATTCAAGTTTGTTTATATGCTGCACATTACAGCCATGCTTTTAGCCACCCAAATGTTAGCTTCTTTGTATGAATTCATTAAGTGCCACCAAAAGGTGTTTAAAATAAGTACTTAAGATAGCCTAAGTGTGGTAAATTGCTCTTTAAAGATACTTACTGCTTTCCATTGAGACCTGGTGAAGTCTAGAGATAAAATATAGATAAGGTACCAAATTGCACACAGTAGAAACTAGATGAGAAAATAATAAGAAAATATCACACCTCTCACTACAGGAAGGGGAAACTTTCTCAACTTCAACTTTGCAAAACTAGTCTCTTACCTTAAAACTTGTACCAAGGAAAAGCAGAGGTTAGCTGTACCAACAAGAGTCACACCAATTCCTAAAATATTTATTTCATATGCAGCTACAGTATCCCAGGTTGCAACTACTACCTAAGCTCCAATACAATGAGTTCTTCCTAATAGTAAATTTTAGTAACAGGCTAAAAACATTTAAATAACTTCCAGACAGACACAGGCAGTCCTGGGATAAAATTTACAAATGCTACTGAGAGCTTAGGTGACTGTTAGAAAAAAATTTCATTCTATGTAACAACAGAAAGACTTTTGCATCTAAATAATGAAGTCCTGCACCAACCTCGGGAACACAAAGAATTGGGTGTGGAATTCTACACTATAACATAGGAAAGTCCTCCCATCCTCTCCCAGGATACTGCCCACTCTGCTAGCTGAAATAACTGTCACCAGAAAGACTATTTTTACTGAGAATTTCCCTCAGCTAATACAAAAGAACAGACAAGCACATCACAGAGAACACAGGAACAGAGCTGAAGATGGCAAATGTATAATCTCAGAAGTCTTGAAGCCAGATATGGAATAAAAAGGCAGGTAAGGAATAAAGGTAATTAAAGTTTATTTGAGACCATGAAATAATCTGTGGGTAAGCAAAACCACTAGGAAATATAAAAGATGTTGTCCTAGGTATTGCAGGTCACTGAGACATAATCCAAAACATAGTACACTTAGGGAAATATCCATAAACATAGGTATGTTTTTGTTTGTTTGGAACAGTCTGTTAGATCACTACCAACTGTCCCAGCAGAGGAAAATGCTGCCTCCCACAATTTAATAGATTTCCCAGAAAATGAAAGAAATGGGAAATAAAGTCCTCATTTGGCACATTACTGATAAAATCCCTTGCAAGATGTTGCTAAGAAACTAAGGAGACTGTCTCATGGATTAGAAACTGATTAAGAAAAGGAAATAATGAGTTGGAATATATATTGATTTTCAATAGGGAGAAAAATTTATGGTGGGTGACCCAGGATACATATTAGATTGTGTTTATAAATATGTTCAATAACAAATTCATCTAGAAAAGGAACAGCAAGAATGAAAAGAATATGTTCTTAAATATGTAATTTCTTTAGACTGTAATGATTAGAGAGGATATAATAAGCAACACAAGTACAGCTGTACGATATAAATAAACTATATTTTACATTTTATTGCACCTCTGCAGAAGAAATACTGCAGGGTCCAGTATATAGCATTTCAGAAAATAACACCTTCTCACTGAACACTGATTTCAGGAAAATGAAAAACTAAACCAAATTAAGTTGACCAACAAAAAAGGAAGCTGAAAAACCCAACCCTCAATACAAATCAAACTACACATATATTTCTGTATAAATAAAAGCTTAAAAGACCATACACAATTACAGCATCTAATTAATGGACACTGCACTTTCAAAATGAACACAGAAATATAGAATCCTTTAGGTTGGAAAGGACCTTTAAGATAATGAAGTTGAATTTTTATTTCACATTTTTAATGCAACATGTCAACTATGTTTTAATTAAATTCTGATCCTCAAGAGATTATTAAGTTCAGACACCAAAAACCAGTAAATGAAAAGAGAATGTCTTAAATCTGATTAATTTAAATCAAACTTGCTATTTAAGGCAACATCTCTGCTTCCCTCCCACCCAAATTTGGAAATACAGAAATCTGGATCAAAATCAGAGGTGGGAGGGAAGGCAACTCAAAAGCAACCCTCTTAGATGAATCTTTGGAGTGGAAAACACGACCACCTGTGGTGCTGGTACCATACAAAATGAACACAGGAGAACAGCAGTTTCAGAGTGGAGCACCACAAAACACTGGGCAAAGGACTGAGCTGAATGGAGGGACAGTGAAAGCAATATTGATTGGTATGTGCAAGACTAACCACAGAGCCAATAAAGCAGCTTAGCTAAGAAGTGATCTGGCAGATCATGCTATCAGAAGGACTTAGCATCAACTTCCTCTGGTATTAGCTGCTGAAGCAGTTAAAATGACCTTACTGCCAAACACAGAAGGAGACATCCCCCAAAAAGGGCTAAGGAGATAGCTTCTCAAAATGCAGAGTGCTATTAAATATGAATTATTAACAACAATATTGCTAAGGAATAAACATGACTCAGACACTACAAGTGACTTGCTGTGATATTCCTTTACTTGTCAAAGTACTTGCTCAGGCATGCAGTTTTTCTCCACACTGGTAAACAAAACTACATATAGAAAATTTGATCTATTATGGCATTCACTTTAAATATACCTAAAATCCAAAGTTTTTATCTTATACTTAAGCGAAAGGTGTTTTAGCTATGTATTTTAGGACTCATTTCTCACCCAGTGATGTTCTTACTCTAAATCATGGTTTTAAATGATATTCCTTCCTAGTGTGACATGAGTCATCTTTAATATCATCTGTCAAACACCACACCACTGTAGGGCTGGAATTTGTTTGTCCTTGTTTTGCATCATCTCTGCACCTGCTGGTGTATTTTTCAAAATAGGGATTTAACTGAAGTCCTGAAAGAGTCAAATACTCTCTAGATGTTAATGGTCTGAGGCCAGTAAATGCCTACTAGTTTACTACGTCAGATTCAGTTCACTGCTTTTACACAGTAACATTTTTGGTTTTCTGCCCCCCTCCAGTGCCTTGAAAATGTTAAATTTCCTTTTTCAAACTAAACATAAAATTACTTAATCTACTCTTAGCCAAGGTCTGTTAAATTGTTTACTGCATTTCCAGTAAAAGAGGAACCACAACAACAAAGCTGTGCACGGTGTATTGTTGTTCCTAATGTATGCACTCAGTGTTGAGAATTCCTTTTGCTTGTGACTCCCATTTTAGCTGTTGATCAGCTCTTAGAAGAATCCACCACCACATCAACACTCAAACTTTAATCATCATTATTTCAGCAGTGAGTAGTGGAATTTACATGCTGGCAGCCGTAAGTCACACCTTCAATTTTGATTTAATATCAACATTTTTAATTCCCTCGAAGTTTAAGCCTCATCTGAAATGGATCTTTTTAGTAACAGTCCTGAGGGCTACCTTAACAGATCAGTCCATTTGGGTGGGCCAGGAGCTACAGGGAAGATAAGAGAATCTGTTCAAATCAGGAGTTTGTTCAAGCACTAACAGCTGCAGAGTTGAACTAATCTATGTTCTCCAATCTGTACACCACAGTAACCTGAGACTCAAACAGCAACAGCATAACCTGTGCTTATCCCCTAAGCAGGGAAGAAAGGAAGACAATGCAAAGGAAGTCTTTGTGCTTCCTTGTAACAGAAACCACAACCTCTCTGCTCCTGCCAACCCTAGCTGATAGAGGAAAGATACAAAAGAAAATCATACAAAAAGCAGGCACAGAAATAAGAGACAAATTTGCGACTGCTACTCCAATTCTTCTGCAGAAGACTGCTGTGGTAAATGTTTATAAAGTTCCCTCAGCTTTACAAAATACTACAATAACAAATTGATATACAGGAACTGGACAAAAGCTGCACTGTGCACTTCCAAGAAGAATGAATTGCACAACCTAGAGGAAGAGACCCTCCAGTCCTTGGTTGTTACATAAGACAAAGAAGATTATGATTCCACTGTGACAGCTCAGGACACCTCCATAAATCCAGCTATATAAGCAGCAGCACTGGCTAGAATATCTGCAGTCACTGAGACCACATATTCAGCCTTTACTAGTCCCCAGGCTATCCCGACACACTCTGCGTGGTGGCATTTTTGACTGCATTCTTTAGAGGGGAGGGAACTGTATGTGTAAAGTCTCTTGTGGTCTTTCTGACCTTCCTGGCAAGAGAAATTATTTTATTAGTTGGATTTGGGTTTCTTGCAATTATTTCAAACTAATTATGCTTTCTAATAAGCATTCCATAATCAGTAGAAATCAATCTGCTAAATATTGTTATTACAACTAGGCAATTCATTTACAGCAAGATTCTCCAAACCTTTTTTGGTGGTTTTCAGCACAAGAAGCAATGGCACCATGGCTATTATAGCAGCAAGTTCTGACTGGGAGACATTTTGTCATGTTTGGAGAGTTACAATCTAGAGTATCACTCAAAATTGTCACCATTAAAGGAAAAGGCAGTTCTCCACTGAAACAGCTAATCTTGCAATCTTTTACTATCCAATTTAGTCTATTCAACCTACCAAGTACCCAGACATGCAGTCAGCTCAATAAAGATTCTGTTTTAAATCCTAAAAACTGGCAGGAAACATCTTGCCCTCTGGCTAAAAGGAGGAAGACAACATGTAAGACATTAGAAAAGACGACAGGAAAACATACATACTGCACAGAAGCTGAACAACAAGAAGTTGCATTCATAACACAGATTTCCACGTACAGAAAAGACAACAGCAACTCACTCATTACCCTTGGAGTTCCTGGGGGGTAGGGTCAACAACAGGTGTAGGTAACACAGGCACATCACTGTTCCAATCCAATAGTCTTAAATCAGTAAATAAACTCACTCTATTTGGAGGAAAAGTGGAGCACCTCTGTGCTCACAGTTCATTCACACCAATCTCAGCTAAACCTTACTTTCAAATACATTCAGACTCTGGGCTACGGAAAGAAACTAGATGGGAAAAACAGGACAGATCTACATCATAACCTACTTTACTATGAGTTATTTCCAGTATTGCCACAAAAAAGATTCTGCCTTGAAGTGAACTTATCAGTCCAAATGCAAAGAACTGCCACCACCATGGAACCTTAGCAGAGAGGTAATATGGAAAAAAGCTGGTTGTCTTAGATTGCTGCTTTTTAGAGAGTGTTTGGCAATCTCTATCTCCAATGAAGCATAAAGAAAGTACTCTAAAAGATAGACAGAGATGTTATAATCTAAACTTTGTTTGTATATGCACCATGCAGAAGGAGCAGCTCACTTTCACTATCATTCAATGCTACCTGGATACTGTACAATTTGTCATCCACAGATCTCGGCGTGGGGGAATGACATGGACACACCAAGCAACCTTACAATGGTCATCTTTTAAATTTCAAGCAAAGTAATCATATTATTTGATGATTTTAGGGGAGCTGGATATAAGTCAGATAAGAAGTATTAATCCTATTCTTATTAGTGTATCATGCACAAAAGGCCTGAGTTTCATTTTCATTTACTCAGCTAATATAGGAACATGATGTAACTTAAAAGCTGCTGATTTAGACCATAGCATAGTAACACACCATCTTCCACCCAGACCACCAAACAGCATGGCTTTATGAATATCAGAATCCATTTCTATCTTGAACAGAGTGTCTATAATTTATAGAAACCATTTTCATTGTCCAGGATGAAACAAAAAAATGGTAGGAAGAAAACAGAACACACTCCCCACCACCTCGTTGCAAACTCCTTCTTCTGGAAGCACTTCATTAAAATGCTCATTACCTGAGTGCTGATCGATCTGGTTCCGTCGGTTGCCTCTACTGTCAAGTTATAATTTGATTTCTGTTCTGCATCAAGAGGTCTAGCCACAATGATAGTTCCAGTGCCCTTGTCCACATCAAATCGACTGTCATAGTTGCCACCTTGGTCAGGGAATTGGGAGAGGGAGAAGTTTAGCAAACACAGCCCTGGTTCACTTTTTTCATGTATGACCATGTTCTGTCTTCAGATGCTTAATGAGGGTGGAAATACATACACAGATACATACACATATTTGAAAACCTTTGGATTAGCTTTGGACAAAGCTGATTTTCTGGCTCATAGAAAGTTAGCAGGTGGAGTCCTAGCAAGTTTCTCTCCTTTTTTTCTAAACCAGAATGTAAAGATCCTGAAACTGAGAATTACTAGGTGAAATGTTGTAGTTTATTTTGTGCAGACTGCCTGGCTAATTAGTAAAAAACATACTTTGTCTGAAAATAAATGAAAATCCCAAATTAGACGTACAGTCAAATTTGAGTCTTTTGGATCAGAGCACAAGTTTTCTGTACTTGTGCATATACTGACTATAGATAAGATTGAAAAAGCTACAGTACCTCCAGAGGACTGCCATCCCTGTGCTGAGCATCTAAAGAACTCTCTTAACTCCTGCTGAAGCAAGCAGGACTCAGATGAGTGAGAATGTTTAAATGCCCAATGTTTCAATATGGCCAAGCTCCTTTTCCAAAGCAAATTACCTTAACTTCCCTTGTGAAGCTTTCAAATGGCCCTTTGAAATATAGTTAAATAACCCTGCAGATCAATAGTTACACTTGGTCATTGAAACATCCAATTGATCATCATCATCATGCCACCTCGAGCCACTGTTATGTGAATACAATGTCCATTAAGCCCAAATAACTGTTAGCAATGACAAATACTGCCATTAACTCTAATTGCTTTAGACCTCTCAGTAAACTGCCTAAAGTGGAGGCATCAATTTTTATTTTGGTCAAGCCAGTGCTAGATATGGCAAACCAATTTCTCCTAATTATGTGCATGTGTTTTTCTAATTGTATTTTACAAGGAGGGCATTCAGATATCATTTTTGGAAAAGAGGTTTTACACGCTGTTTTGGAAATCACTAAAAACCTCTCATGAAATGCCAAATCTAGAAGTGACAGGGTGAAGTTCCAAAAGTTGCAAACTTCCAGCTAATCAAAGAACAGTAAATACTGAAATGGGACCCCAATCACATGTAAAAAGGTTTACACCTTTAGAAGGTTCCACTGCATGACAGACATATCACTTTAGGAAAGATGGGCTGGATTCTGCTTCACTGGATCCAAGATATTTCAAAGATAATTTTTCTAGTTTCACTGAAAGCCAACTCCTCCTACCAGCCCAGCAACAGGTTCTGAACCACAAAGATGGATAGGAACTGGACAGCATGAAAGAAAGACAGCACCTCTTTTTGGTGTTTGTGGGACTCTGAGGTTGTTTGGGTTTTTTTGTTTGTTTTATTGTTTGGGTGGTTGGGGTTTTTTTTGTTTTAAGAAGCACACATGAACTTTGTTTCCTAGGTTTTGTGTAAGATATCACTTTCAGAAAGTCAGTCTCTAGCTTTTCTTATACAGCTGGCATGCAACACCAGTTTCTCAGATGGATCAGCTAAGTGAAAATCTCCATTTTAAGGGAAGAGTAGGATGAATAGGTATGAACCTGTTCATCTGTTCACTCAGTTTCCCTGATACCAGGGCAAGATCTCTTCCTTATCAAGGAAATCATAAAACCTTTGCCTAATTCTTGTAGCAGTGCTGTTATCTGGTAACCCGTTGAAGCAGAACTCAACCCAAACTTCAGCAGCTGGTACACTGAAAGTGTAACAGCAGGAGTTTTGGCCCAAGCCAAAACTGGATGCTCTGAATTGATGCTGTATAAATGTAATGATGACAAAACAAAACAAAAACAAACCTGTCACAAATGCAACTGTGAGCACTTTGATTTCCGAAGGGTTAATTAAATAAATGGTTTATAAATGTACGCTTTCATTTCAGATCTCATAATCTGGTAAGAAATTATGTGATCTCAGCAGATACCTTCTGCTGTACAGTTCAGGTCACAAGCCATCTGAAAGATGTAAAATACTTCACTAGCAAGCTTGTCTCCTGGCTCAGCCAAAAAGAAAGAAAGCATGGAAAGCAAGCACAGAACACAAAGGAAAGCTGTCAATCAAATTAATTCATGCTATTAGAAACAGTAAAAGAGGGCAGTAAAGTGACCACTTGTAAAAGTAGCTGCTAACTTCACAACATGATCATGTATCAAACTTTCCAAGACATCTTTACTAAGTAAACAGTCAAAATGGTTTATTTTACAGTGCATGGACAAGTACTGCTCTTTCCCTTTGATGTTTTCTGTACATGTCTTTCTGAAAATACCAGGAAAAGATCATCTATTTTTTGCATTAAGCATACAATAAAAAGTCTTCAAATGCTGACAAAACTGTGCTGCATCCTTGGAAGGAGCAAATCAAAATAATACTATCCGCAGTATTCTCTTCAGATGTACACACTGTTCAAAGTGCACAGTAGTGGAGGCAAACGAAGAAGAACAATAGGAAAGTACATCCCAAATCTAATGAACAAATCTTGCTAATAAAAGACCACAGGAAACATCACTGCCCTACTCTGTGGAAACTCTCAAGACCTCTGCGGCCTCTCCTATATACTGTTTCTTTCATCTCCATGAACCACTCACCTTTTCCTGACAATATCCCTTTCTTAACCTTTCCTTTAATGGACTCTTGTTTTGGTTTACAGATGCTAAGTGTTTGCTATTGACCAGATAATCCTGTCTGAATTGGAGCACATGCTACTTTCTCATCTCTTCTGCTCACTTAAGCTATTTTTAATATTTTCTGGTTTTCCACTCCCATGTCTGCTTGTGTGCATGTTTGGGAGAACAGTAAAAAAGCAGCTTCCATTCCAAAATACCTCTAATGTAGAGCTTTGCCCCTGTGAGAATGCAAGAAGGCATCTTGAGTTCTACTCCCTCTACACAGCTGTAGAGTTCTCCAACTCCTTGGTTTCTCTAAATGCAAACACTTTTTTATTCAACTATGATATCTTTGGACAGAAACTAACTTTTTTTTTTTTACTTTTGGGTGAGTTTTTGCTTTTTTTCTTTTCCATTTTGTTCTTTTTTCCCCCCCAGAATACATCAGGAAGAACCATTAAAAATTTCTATGCAAATATTTAATACATTAGCATTGATTATCCATATAATCAGACTGTCCACATATAAAGCATGCATTTAGAGAAAAGTAGTGCCTGTTCTCATGTGCTTGGAAGTTTTCTGAGAATAGCCTTAAGCATATGGCATTTATACATTCCTGCTACATGTGAACACTGCATATTCCTGATGTTCACAGGTCTAGTGAGTAAGTCTAAAAATAAGAAGTACTACTCATATTGTCACCACAGCACAGTATATTCATATCACTGATTAGAATTCCCTTTTCAATGGTAGAGGCTAAGGTATGATGTAGTAGTAAGAATATGTAGAGGAAGAAGTTTGGTGGGGTTAGGAATATTGCAAGCTTTCCTTTTAGTAGTGAATCAAGGGAGAGCAAACCAAGAAGCAGCCCAGAGGACAAGAAACCAACATGAACAGCATAATCTCTCTTTGGGTGTACTAACCCCATGTGCAGAAAACTAGTATTTGATGTCTTTCTCTGTCCTACAGTTTAGAAGATTGATTTTGTTAGTTTTAATTTCACTGACACAATATTCATAAGTCATTTTCAAAACTGCAGATATTTTGCAATGTAATTTTAATCTTTGATACACAGTGGCACTGATAAAACTTTGTCATTCTGATTTATAATGAAACAAGGAAAGAAATAGGCATCTACAACTAAAGAATGCCAAAACCTTACATATTTAGAAAAGTGATTAAGAAACCAAGCTGCAATGAGCCCTCCAGTATCCCAGCCCCCATGCATTTGTTTCTAATAATAAAAGCCCTTCAGGCATCCTTACCCGTTATGTCAAACCAAAGTGGTGTTCCACGAGATTCACCAGCTATTACACCAATCATGTGAGCAACTGGGTCACTTTCCATCACAGTGAAAGAAAAAAAGGCCTCCTCAAAATAAATGGGCTCTGTGGGTGGGACAGGCTTTGGAATCCATTCGATGTGAAGTCGTGTGGTGGATGATTTCTGTGGACGGCCGTTATCCACAGCTTTAATCTGCGGAACAGACACAGTTTTTAGGCTACAGAACCACATAAATCATTATGTCACATAAATGGAAAAGTGGCAATAAGTTCCAAGCATGCTTGCTTGTGTGAGATACACTCAAAAAGGTTAAGTGTCTCTCCAAGTGCCACTTGCCCTTCATTATCTGGGAAGAAAACAGAGGAAAAGTATGCAGCATCTGACAGTAGTACACACTGTTGCTATAAATTCACTTTTATTTTTGCTTGCCTCCTGAAGGAGAGACAAATTCATTGTCTGTGTTTCCTCATGTTCATTATGTGTCAAGTTTTGGAAAAGAAGAGCAGCTTCTTGATTCACTTTCTGTGAAATCATCCTTTATTTAAAATCAAACCCAAAATAACACTGCTGGTTTTGCTGAAGTTTTCTTCCTTCACATACTGCCCTCACCTGCCAGCTACTGAATAAGAAGTGATGAGAACACAGCCAACAGAACACCTTCACGTGTTCAGGATATACAAGATTTTGACTCACTGAAAGGATATCATAGTCCCTTGCTGCAGAGAATTTCTTTGATGAAACCACTCCAGTTTTGGGTTCAATAAAGAACTCGCCGTGCTCATCACCATCTTCAATGCTGTAGGAGATCTCTGCGTTGGGGCCTTCGTCCTTGTCTGCAGCAATAACTCGATAGATGGGCTCTCTCCTGGCAGCTCGCTCTCGTTCTGGCTTAGCACGCTCTGGAAGCTCGATTTTGTAGAACTTCTGCAAGAACTGAGGCTTATTGTCATTCTCATCTAAGACCTTCACAATCACCCTTGCAACTGTTGACTTTGCAGGAGTACCATTGTCTGTCACTGTCACCTGGGTTTATTAGAAAGGATATGGTTAGTGCTCAATTCAAACACAGCCCTTCCAACAATGCTCTTTTTCAATCAGGTTTTCCTACAACTGCCTATAACAACTGCCAAGTAATTCCCTATCTTCAGTTACTTAAAAAGCACTGGGTAAAGCTCTTTGGTGAATATTTACAAAAGCCACTACAAAAGTTTATTCAGCTACTATTATAATATTTTGATGCTTGATCTATGGCATGTAGATATATACTAAATCTATTTCACTATTTTGCAGCATTGTAGCTGAAATATTGAGTACAGGAACAGTACATAAGTATAGTATCTCTGGTTAACACTTCACCATAATAATAACTTCATATACTTTCAGCCTAGTGTTTCCCTGAACCTTTTAAATTTGTACACCTCAAAAGATGTAATTTATAAGAATGTAAGTTTCAGAATTTGACAAGCCTATGCACTAAAAATCCTCTATATTTTAAGACACAAATTCACTATCTAGTTTAGAAGATGATTAAAAATTTTGCTTTTCTAAGGACAGCACACAACAATATATTCCATGGACTAAATGAAGTGGGAAATTAAACCAAGTGTGCTTGTCCAGCAATAGTCAAAATCTCTACTGAAAAGACAAGAAAGGAGTATGGAACCTTATACAATATTAATTCCACCTAGGATTGATCTGATGTTGCAGGCATGGGTAGTAAACAAAAATACAGTAAAAATAAGAGTTATGTTAATCTGAAGTCAGAAAACAGAAAAAATATAAATCTGTACCTACTGGAAAAGTACCAAGCTGACAGAAAGCCTCAGTTCATTCATAGGAATCCTACCTTATCACCTTAACTCATACCTACTTAACCCCTTATTAGTTAATAAGGTGTTAAATATGAGCATCTATAAATTTTAGTATCTATTTCAAAGAAGAAAAAGATAGGGAGTTCATGATCCTGCTTCCTTCAAGAGTTCAGTTAGAAGAGTTACAAAATCAGGCCCAGGATTTTCGGGCTGCACTCTGACATCCACAGAAAAGCCAACAGGCTCAGACAGAAGCATTTTCAGGGGAGAGTTTAGCTGTTATTACACAAAGCATTTAAGCCAAATACAAATTCTTCACCAATAATAGTATCAACTGAGCTCTAGCAGATTAGCTACATTTCAGTTTCTTAAGGAATGTTTCCAAAAAATCAGCATTATAGACACAATGAAAACTGATGAGTAAAGACATTTTTGTTCTTTGTCAATCTTTCATGTTCTTTTCCTCACTTTCTCTTTCCTATTGGGTTGGGTTTGGTTTTAGCTGTAAAATTGCCTCTTACTTTAAGAGCAATTTAATGACTGAGTGCAGCACTCTCTGCCTTTCTATGGTCTCTTCATTCTCTTTTTCTCACTTCTTTCCCTCCCCCCCCTTTAAAATCATCATCTTTGACTTAATTTACCTTCCCTATTACTATACAGAAACACAATGGGATGTCTGAGGAGCACCTTTGCCAGCTCTGCTGTAATGAGAGGAAATTATAAGCCTCTAAGAAAGATGAGGATAATCTTTTTAGCAGGACCTCTTGCAATAGGACAGGGGTAACGGTTTTAAACTAAACAACATTGAAGATTTAGATTAGATATAAGAAAGAAATCATTTACAATGAGGGTGGTGAAACACTGGAACAGGTTGCCCAGAGAAGATGCAGATGCTCCCTCCTCGAAAGTGTTCAAGGCCAGGCTGGATGGGGCTTAAGGAACCTGGTCAAGTGGAAGGTGTCCCTGCCCACACCAGGGAGGGCTGGAACTAGATGATCTTTAAATCCCCTTTGTACCTCAGCCATTCTATGATTTCTACCATTTCATTATGGTCAGATATTATTTTTCTCCTTTCTCGACAATTTTAGGAAACAAAATATGGAAATACACGGTATAACTTGCAAACATGAAGGAAATAAAAGTGAGTAAAGTGATTTAACCACAACGAAACACATGAAATGCAACATGAAATACAAATATTCATGCTCATCTCTAACAGATGGTAGGACTTCCAGACACATCTGTTCACTTTAGGATTTGTAATGGAACATCACCATGTATCTTTCAGTTGCAAAAAAACCCAACAAAACAAAACACATCCCAAAAGAGGAAATACTTACGGGTACAGAATAACTTGTCTGGTAATATAAAATTAGCATTGCCCCAAGCAAAGCAGAAAAAATTAGCAAATTTGATGAAAACCTAGTTTAATTTGGATATAACATCAGTTTTGAAGACATTACAGAATCACAGAATGTTAGGAGCTGGAAGGGACCTTGAAAGATCATCTAGTGCAATAACCAAATCGGAAGCTACAAAAAAAAAAAAAAAAAAAAAAAAAAAAAAAAAAAAAAAAAAGAAGGAATCACACTCCTCCTTTCAACAATCATGCTTTTCTACTCTCTGAAAGACAATCTTGGTTTACAGATATAAAGCCAAAAACATGCCTTCTAGCTGTATCTTAACTCTTTTCTTGGGAAGAAGTCCCACATGGTTTTTGTAAGAGAGCTAGTTTTCTGCTTTGCAATAGAATGAAAACAGAAGCAAATTACTTCTGAAATCCAGTACTATAAATTCTTCATATAGTAATCAAGAAAAGTAAACTTAACTCTCTGTAAAAGAGCAATGAACTTGCAGTCACTGTTTTTCAGAGCACTAAAGAAATTATTTACCTCCAACACATGCTCTCCCTGCTGCTCTCGATCTAGTTTCCTAGATGTGGTTGTAATCAGGCCTGTAAACATAAAAGAATAATAAAAGATTAATCAGACTCTTCACGAAAATAACCTGAATGAAGGTTAGGTTAAAGCCAATCTCAGTTTCTTCTTAGGTGGTCTCTTCTATTTTTGAAGAGCTTCCATTAAGGGAAGAGGTGAGGTGTTTCCAATCCTTAAGGGCCATGGAAATAATTCTTTGCAATCTGAAAGCTAAGCTGTTGTAGCCCTTAAAAACAGTTCAATTTTCTAACACATCTGTGCATGTCCTGCTTCTGCCAGGAGTGATGGTTGTAATTCTCTCCCATGAAGTCTTGTTTCAGGGGGTGTTTGCATGCCTTATTCAAAGGCTGCTTACACACATTATTTGAATAATTAGCAGTCTCTTCAGTATCTGTTTGTATTTTTAGTGATAACAACACAAAAAAATGGATGACCTGAAGAAATGCATTAATGGTGGAAAACAGAGCAATATCTGCTTGTTGGCCTGATCTTGCAATGACAAGGAATCAAACAGTTGCTCTTTGCAGCAGCAGAGCAAGTTTTTGATTCATGATGTTAACATTTTGTTGCAAGTGCTTGACACACCTTTGATGTAAGACTGGGAAGGTATGAAGTTGTGCCTTAAATCAAAAAAGTCAAAGAGCAAGAGGTGACAAAAAGGCAGTTCAATTAAAATTTAAAAAGGGTCTTATTTGAATTAATTCTTCCTAACAGTATGTTCAAAATTTTAACTACTGAGTTAACCCAACCTGCCTTTTCAGGGAGCAAACATCAAGGTTTGGATTTATCCAGCTGAAGACACTGGCTGGTGGCCACAGCCTCCCATATTCTTTGAAGCAGGAATCTAACATATGCTAGATAGAGAAGATACTGCAGTGTCATGAGACCTTTTATCCAGTTTTTTACGGTGACAGCAAAGCACTGCCACATTGATTCCTAATTGTCAAACTCCAAAACCAGGATACAGTCAGCCAGTTAAGGACAAAATAGAGATCAAAACACAGGCTGCATACTTAATGTTCTTTTTCTGTAACTACAGTGCAAGATTTTTATGAATAAGACTTCTTATAAAAAAATTAATATCCATTTATGAAGTTTTCAAGGTTGATCTGCTACAATAAAAAAGCCTTAAATTTTGTCTCACAGCTGATAAAAAACAGCAAGCAAAAAGAGCAACAGAAATTCAAATTTTGCCTAAAAGAGAAAGGCCAACAGAAATACAATTGTATAGCACCAGTGCACAGCTGCTCAATGTTCCTGTCAAAATACAGTTGCAGTCCACATATGCCAACAAAATAGCCTGTTCTAGAGAATATGAACACAACCTATATAACACAATTACAGCTGTCAAATGGTCAAACAACTACTCTTCAAAAAATAGATAGTGGAAATAATGGCTGCTTCAATTACAGTCAAATCTGCCTTTGTTCTTCCAGCAATTTGCCTTGCTGTTGTATCAAATTCACTTATACCTTGTATTCCTGACATAAAGATCTATCATTTCTCCTGCTTTACCTTTTTATCCTTTTACAACACATGGAAGATACAGAATCATAGGATCATCAGAGATGGAAGGGACCTCAAAGATCACCTAGTTCCAACCCCCCTGCCTGCCAGGGACACCATCCACTAGATCAGGTTACCCAGGGCCCCATCAAGCCTTGTCTTAAAAGCTTCCAGGGATGAGGCTTCCACAACCTCTCTGGGCAACCTGTTCCACTGTCTAACCACCCTCATAGTGAAGAGCTTCTTCCCAATATCCAACCTAAATCTACCCTCCTCTAGCTAATATATGTGTTATTGTCAGGATACATCTTTTGATATTATGAAGTAATTGCCTTTAATTACAAAGAAAGTGGGAATGAAAAGAAAGAAATGAAAAACTGTTGCCTTCATTAGTCCTGTGAATTTGGAGGGGGGAGGGAAAAAGGGGATAACTCTGTATTAATCTCCTTAAAATAATCTACTCCATAGAGATTACAGAGCTGTGAACAATGACAGTTAAAAATATTTATTGGCACATACTCTAAATAAAGCTTGCTCCTCATTTCCTGCTTCAGGCTGGTCAAGCCACACCTCTTCTTTTCACAGGCTATATGGGGAAGGGCACAGCCCCTTAATTGGAAGGAAACAAATGGCAGAACTAATGTTTCACGTGCTCCCCCTTAAGCAAAAGGACTAGTAGGTGACAAACTCTCCTAAATACCTCTCTGTCTCTCTGGAGTATCGCTGGAGAAAGGCAGCACAAGCCCTCCCATGAAGCATTCACTCTCTTGAGACTCACCACAGTTGCTAGCAAAAAGGGTTAGTTTCAGCAGAGCCATTAAAGGAGCTGGTTGTTGACTAGTTGTGTTGAGAATTGGGAGGATCTCAAAAAGCACATGAAGAATAAAGTAATTGCAGCAGAAATATCTCCTTATCCTTGTAGTTCCCTGAATATTAAATATTCAGCCTACACCTCTGACAATATTAGAAGTGGAGAACTGCTAACACATAAAAGCAGAAAGATGGCAGCTGTCAACAGTTTCCTATCCCCTTCTCTCTCATCAAGAGCCACTAAAACTAGAGCCACCACTAATAAATGCCAATTAATACTTTGGGGGGAAAAACCAAACCAAAACCAACAACCAAAAATGCTTTTGCTGCAGGCACTCCAGACAGAATTCTACTGTGTACCACTCACTACTCTGTATACTACAGTCTGTTAAAAAAGTCTAATTCCAGATAAAAGTTCTGTTACTGAAGCTGGCTCAATACAACTCAAATGGGTAAGCAGAAAACTAGCCAGTAAGAACAAAATACATATGCTTTGATCTGTTAAAACTTCCATTCTTTTCAACCAACCATACCAGACTTCTATTAAAACACTTCAGACCAATACAGAAGTGTTTTGACTTCACCATATATATCCTGTACATTCAGCAGAAACTAATGCCAACAAAGGAAATGTAACACTTCTGGATTTAGAATCACATACACATGCATGACATTCTTTTTACTTAACTCTTTACTGCTAGTTGCACTCCCCAGTGAACATTTAGCTTCAGTGAAGTGTTTCACTACAGCTTAAGACAGTAAAAGATTTGATTATGGCAATCACTAAATTCTTCCATTTTTTCCAAGCTTTTCTGTATTATAATATGATTAATGATGCACTGACAGATTTCATCAGTTGTTGGAAGAGCTTTTCTGAATTAAGGCTGTGATAGTAAGGCTGAGTGTTCCAATGCAGTGCAGCTTTTGGGATTGCCCATTAAGAGGGTTAGGAAGAATCTCTGGACCTCATATAAGTCATGTCCCTGCAACAAGAGCCACCACTTTGCTCTGAAAAGAGCTGCTTTCTACTGAAAAGTTCTCAAACCTTTTAGACAGAGCTCCCTTGTCTGTAATTGTTTGGAGATTGCCTTGCTGTGCCTCTTCCCCTACACAAATAAATGACACCACACCACGTCCCCATACATAAGTGACAATTAAAGATTATTTCAATTAATCTCTGAAGAAGTCTGTAACATAACCACAGTTTTGAAATCCTCATGATGAATGAGGTGGGGAGAATCTGTTCACTGCTGAATGAAACGACAGTGTGTGTGAGAAACAGATCACTGGGACAAAGCATTCATTTCTGAAGCCAAACTGACTCACAGAGCATCATTTTGCACTTATATTTTCCTGTTTTTTTCCTTTTGCCTCCTCTTATTAACCCCTTCCTCTCACACACAAACAAAACCAACTGGAACAGTAAGCTCCAGTAATTCACATCACTATTATTGCACCTGGAAATCACACTGTGGCAAGATGGGTCAAGCATCCTTGGAAAAACACAGGTTTATAACAAATGTTTCTAAGCCAATCACAAGGAAATGGTATCTCTAACAAATTGGTGCAATTTTTCTATTCAGTAATGTTTCAAAACTCAATTTATCAGAAACATTTTAATAACAGAAGCTTAATAATTTAGAGAGACTGGATAAACCACAGCTGTTCTGCCTCACTAGCTAGAGAGGTGCTACAATGAATTGAAAACTAATGTAAATATCCCTAACAAATCAAAACAAAACCACAAACCAGGTAACAAATGCAGTTGTGTTCTCCCTTCCTTCCTCCTCTGAGTTACATCCAGTTTCATATCTGCTGTCTGAGGTCTGATGGTTCTGGAGCTGGATAGGAGTCTGGCTGTTAGCCAGGGCTAACCCACCATGATCTAAAAGAGATTAAGCTCCCTCCAATGAGTTTGAACCAACAGGCTTAACTTGAATGTAGTATAACACTATTTGATTTGTAGTGGATGAAAAGAAAGAGTTTCTCTGATCTTTGACTTCACTGACACTGAAGGTTCAAGGAAATATGGAAAACAGTGCAACATTTTTTATCAACACCTTCAACAGCTACAAGACATTGGAGTTAAATATAAGGAAGGTCACATTTTATTGATAAGACTTGTCTTTTGTATTGAACACAAACCATAACCAGTCAACAAAAGTAGTTTCTCTGGACTGAATTAGAAATGACAAATTACTAATGAATGTTAAAAACAATTATCTTAGTATTTTCTTTATGAAGTATTAAAATATAAATCAGTTCAAGAGTTGAAGAAAGCACGGATTTTAAATTCATATACAGCTGTAATGATAATCTAGTTTGATTACAGCATAAGATCACCCTAAAGCACTGGGCAAATTACAGCATACATGCTCTAAGTTGGATGAATCCTCTTCAAGTGATAAAGATGCTGTCACATCTCAAAGTAGGTTTTCTGACTAATCACCCTCATATAAGAAATACTGTATCATAACCAGTACAAGACAGCTTTTCCTTCTAGACAGAGGAATATATCTTTCTTTTGTCTCACAGGCTAAGAAGTCCACTGAAATCAGCAGTTTCCTCCTCATGAAAGTACTTCATATGATCAAGTCATGTCTTAGAGATTTCTGATGATACAATGAATGTCAAGTCTCACTGTCAGTAAGGTCTCTTATGATACTGCTTTAAACTACTTCCAATACCTCAACATGTTCTGAAATAGAAAGAAAATGACTGCTAAACACCATAATCCACAACTGCTTCATCACTGTCACAGAAAAAAAAGACTATTTTTTATCTATTCTTCCTTTCAACTGATTTCAAGTTAACTATGATTTACACCTCATTTACTTTACAATCAATGACCATCAGAAAAGGCCCACACTTCCTTTCTAAAGATGTTCAGATAAGCTTTTTGGCAAGACTGCAGTCAAATCTGCTATGTATGCCAAGACAAGGCTTCACAACCAAAATAAACAAACAGCATAATAAAAACAGGTCAATGAAAAGTAATAGCAGAGGGTTTTAAGAAAAGATTTCATCTTTGCAGCTGACTATAAAATATAAACTCCACATCTTACCAGTCATGTATAAATGATGATGATAAGCTAGACAGGGTGCCACTGAAATACATCACAATGAAAGCAGGCTGCTGAGTCAAAAAACAAACAAGATCATAGTCCCAACCAGCTATCATACTGCAGAAAGCATGTTATAAAGGAAGTGAATAGTTTTGGTTTAGATAGTCCTAAAGATAGTTCCTTAGCAACCAGACTTGCTTTTCATTCCTAAACTCTTCCTTGTCTTGAGCACCTTAACAGCTCTCAATAAAACCAGTAAAAGAACTGTCACCAGTAATTTTCAAGTGCTGCAAATATGACTAAACATACGGCCCCAAAAGAAAGTAGCAAAATCATCTGCAAGCACATTAAATGGCTGAAAATGCCTCTTCTGTTGAAGTAAAACACTTAAAAGCAATAATTTATGTTCTTTCAATAAAGACTACAAAAGTAATACCACTTTTCAAGAGATATCAAAAGCCCAGGTTCCTCTTTCCACTGTCTTAGCTGAGTTCCCGATCCATTAGCTACAGAGTAATGCTGCTGCTTGCTTGATCTTTGTGGCCTCTTGAATCTTGCCCCTTTTTTGCTACACTGTTGTTTAGGTAGAACAAAGACCACTTCTGCCTACAACAGCTTACAGTGTGTGGCATAACAGACTTTCCGAGGCAGTTTAAATCCACTTTTGGGGCTAAAGGAGTAGTTTTCCACCTCATGTATGAACTATTTGAGCAGGGGATATTACAAAAAAGGAATTGCACTATCCTACAAATATCTGCAGAAAAATTAAAAGACTACTGCAGTACATTGTGCTGAAATCAGTGTTCCCCTTCTGTTTAGTATAGCATGATCATACTGAACTAGTGCAGTCTTTTAGAGCTTTGCTGCCTTTCCCCATTCAGTTCCTATCTGCATTCAGCTAAAAGCCTGCAGGACATCCCCAGAGTGTACAGGCACCCAGGTAAACTCCAGACTGAAAGATCTAAAATGCTTTAGAGAACACTATACACTCCTATTTGCTCTTTCCATCACCTTATCTTTTTATTCAGATACTTTTCTTCCTGTTTCAGATGCTGATGCACATGCTGTGGATTTCTTCCACAAAAAGAAAAAAAATCTTTTTGGCACATTTATCACTGCTTAGTAAATATGCTGGCTTTTGAATGGTACTCCATGAAAAGTAAAGCAATAACTGGGATCTCAGCCCTAACCAAATCAGGACTACATCAAATAAGGCACAACTAGCCTAGACCATAGGGGCATGCTTCTGTCAGCACACTAGACATTTCCTGAAGTACAGTAATAGCAGTGTTTGTTACTTGTTGCCAAGACAGACTTTTATATAGGGTCAAAAAGAAAGTTACTTAATCCTATCCCTGATATTTCATACCACCAGTCAGCATGCTAATCAGTAACCAGGCAATTTAATAAGCAATCCTATGACTACAAAGTGTAAGTGCATCTGAAGTTGAGTCACTTCCCTGAACCATTTTAACAGCATCCAGATACAAAGACCTGGAATTTGCTGAGCAGAACACTCATTAATCATTTTAGCAATTGCAAGCAGTGAGCAAAGACAAGCAACCCACCAAAGGATATTAATGTATAGTGCAAGAAGGAAAACACACTTCACATAAACAACTAAGACACCCAAGCCAATAAACTCTGCAGAGCTTCAATTTCAACTAGATTTCAAATGAAGTACAAAATCTGGGTTTAGTGATGATATATTTACAGAAAGTTGCTCAAACAAAGTACAAAAGTAAGCCATATAGTTTTGTATACTATACAAAATAATACATTATTTTCAGTCTAGATTTACTAACACACTGGTATTGCTGCTTCTGCAGTAATTCTTTTACTAGTAAAACTATCTGTGGGATAATGAAAAGAAATAATCACACACCCCCAAATAGCTATACTAGGCAAATAAACTTAAGTCTAAGATTCTGCATTCTGGGTACCTGAAAGCATTTAGGGTATGTCCAGTTTTACTGGCAGTCATATGCTTTTGGTAGTTTGTCTCATATATAATAAGAGAAAAAACAGGTCTGCAAGTCATAAGCAGTGTAAGATGAAATCACAAGAAGTAAAAAGTACTTAAATAATAAACATTTATCTAAAACCATTCTGAATGGAAAATAAAACAACTAAAGCCAACTATGATTACAGAAAGGAAACTAATTTCCTGGAGAATGAACTTTGATCTTACTATCAACAGAAGACTATAAACTTCTGTTATCTCCTTGCTTACCTTGCAAATACTCTTGCCTTCAGCACCATCTGGGATACTAAAGCCACACCAATTCAAAGCTCAAATGCCTTCAGTAATTAACTCTTTAAGTAACCTTATCTTCATCACTGGCCTTTATTATCTTATTTTGAGACAAACCATCATCAATAATTAAGTACAAAGTTAATGCCATAAAAATCTCCCATCATCTTGAAAGATCTGTTACCTTAGCACCTTTCAGACTTCACCTACACAAAAACAAATCAGACCACCCAATCAACCTAAAATGTATAGATCATGCCACCAGCACAAAACAGAAGTCTTTCACATTCAGATGCAGCTCATAATTCAATTACATCACCATACCAGTAATTGATGCCACAAGAAAAAACCCAAAACACACACAGAAAAAAGGGGAGCAAGCAGCCACACAAAATACAGGTCAATATTAAAAATGTTAATTTTAATCCAGATAAAATTATTAATTCATGAAAAACAAAATCATCTGAGAAAGCCAGTGTTTTATTTAACTAACATTACACTTTAAAATAAAAAAATGTGAAAAATCATATTTAACTCATTTGTAGAGAACAGATATGAAACTAATTAACTGATTCTTATGGACAAAATCCACTCCCTCCAGAATTTGAAGATATGGCTTATGGAAGAAGGAAATTCATCTTCCAAATATTAATCACTGGATTAGTTTTTAATTGTTACTTTTGTGTGTGTCTATGTGGGGGGGTTTTTTATTTCATTATTTGTTTATTAATTCAAACAATTAGGATCTCCTTAAGAAAGCCCATCAGATGCAAGAGATGGTCTTGCTTTGTCAACTGCTGAACTGATTATCCAATTTGAAAATATAGTCTTCTACATCTGAAAACAAAGACATGTTCAAGAATGTGTCTCCTTAAGAAACAGAATGGCATTTCTGTTGCTGAAATACAGCAAGTTTTTGGAAGACTTGAAAAAGATGAATTAAAAATGTGATTTGTCAGAGGACATCTCAACTTTTATCACAGCACTAACACTGGATCTTTAAAGTTTCTCTTGAAGGAACTGAGGCAAGAGTTAAGAATAGCAGAAAATATCAGAATAGTTAAAATTAGCAGAAAAAAACCCACTGCATAATCTAATACTAGGATTTTAAACTTTTTAAGAACTGCCCTATTCTAGTGTTGTCACTAAGAATATTAGGATATTTCCAACACAACAACAGGCTTTAAGGCCCTCAACTCCCTACACATCTAAACCCTACAATATTAGTTTCCAAGTGAGAATCTGGAGATTGATACAGTGCTGTTCCCTTTTTTGTTTGTTTTTGTTTTAACTGCATGCTATTTCCTACATTTACAAGACAGAATACTACTGGAACAAGTCTGGAATGCTCTGCAGTCTTTTATTTACTGATTTAAAGGGAACTGCTTTTGTAACAGAACCATATGTAAAGACTTCTATGCAGGACTCAAGAGAGATAATCACATAAATTGCTGGCAAAGGTCTTGTCTCAACTCTCAGAAGAGCTGAAGAAGAATTTTATAGCTGACTCCTAGTTAGCCTTTGACTTGTTAGTCCACTGTGAATTTTTCAGATGGAAAAAAATATATTACCTCTTGCAAAACTTTATTTTTGCTGGGACAGATCTTTATTTTCATTACTCAAAAATCAAGCCAAGCTAGATGTGAATCAGGGTACCACCTCTGAGTAATTGTCTCTTAGCAGGAAATTAATCAATACTAATGTTGCTATATACACAAACTCCATTAATTTATAGTACTCAGAAAGCCTATCAAGGGAATACGAGTATCTTTGAAAGCCTGTGTGAAGGTGGTACTATGCAAGTGTTATCTGGTCACCACCTCTTCCCTGACTAGAACTATAACTTCATGCATTATATATTCCAGCTCAAAAGAACCTATGATACAGAGGGAGTCTGTTTCCATCACCACTTCTCTATAGACTACTAGAAAAATGAAAGCAAAATCTCACTTTCTTCTTAACTCCTGCTTTATAACATAGAGATGTTGTAGAGTATAACCAGAAGTTTTCATGTAATCCCAGGGACAGGAAAAGGTGAAGGGAAGGACTACTGTGCTTCTCCTTTATCTTCCCTGCTCCTGCCATTTAGCTTTTTCCAAAGAGATGTAACAGAATAAATAAAACCTTTATGTTAAAAAGCCCCCAAACCACCACCTAAAATTTAAGTGATTTCTATTATAAATGCTTGCAAATAATTTTTAAAATACCTGTCTATATGATAGCAAATTTTCTGTCTTTTAAAGTGCAAAACCCCTAAATACTGTAGAGTAGATGTGAAGATGTTATTAGAAATTTCATTGGTATGAACTTGATTTCCAAAGACGACTAGGCTGAAAACCACTAGTCTTACAGCACTTCAAGTGCTTGAAACAATTTTTAAAAAGGAAAATAACATAGGTTCTTACAGAATTAATCTCTTTCCACATGTATGTCTATACTAAGTTTTATCTACTAATGTAACCCACTCTGGTTGCAGTAGTTTAACAAATATTTGGCTTAATTCTGGTCACATTTTCAGTAAAGAAAAAAAAATCTGTTCTAGAGACAGTGTAAACAAATAATCTCTGCATGTGACAGGTAAACAGTTGGGCACAAGGAGGCTGCTACATACGCTTCATGTTGTGTGACATGAATGAATAACAACAGAGCCTGGCATTGTTTGCCAGCTACAGAAGTAATAAGAAGAATTTCAGGATTCAGGTCTTCATTCAACTTGAAATAACATTCATGTGCAATGTAGTAATATTGGTTTTATTCAAGTTCTAAAACACTAGGTCAGCTGGGATTCAAACCCACAAGTAGTTAAACAAGGATTTCCCTTGTTACAAAGAAGCCAACAGTGCAGTGTGGTCACTGGCCTTCGTTTCCTCAGGGAGCAATTCTCCAGGGTTGTCGGAAACTCAGGGAAGTTGTTTGCAGCTGTAGCCGTTTCCCATCTCAGTTCAGTCTCCAAATCACAGACACACACCCACAGATGCTGCTTTCAAGGTACAAATACTCTAAAACTGTATTGTCCATGAGCTATTAGGATTTTATAACTTCACAGAATGTTAAGAGTTGGAAGGGACCTGGAAAGATCAAGCTCTAATGATTAGTAGAGACTGAGAGACAGTGAAAACCACACAGTCAGCAAAATTTAAACCGTGCTGTTCAACAGAACAAGTTTTTTATATTAAAATAGCATTCTGTTTTGTCATTGCATCTATATAAAAAGGCCTTTAAATCAGCACTTAATTTGAAGGTTGATGTTACCTTTCTAATATGTGCTTTGAGGTGTAGTATAATTTATGAAGCAAAAACTGCCACCACCCCAAATTGCCACAGGATCAATTTAGTGTAAGGATTTCCAAAAACCTGAGATATCAAAAGGAGTGCAGAAATAAATAAATCAATAAATAGTGCTACAGTTAAGTAAAAAAAAAAAAATATTAAATCCTACACACTTATCTTCAGATTTAGTCATCTAAACTAGGAAACTGAAGAGCCAAGTCTATGTCATCTCGCCTATCTTGCATGTACACATTAATATGCATGTACTCAGGCCTCATTAGGAGAACAGGATACACAATGTTCCAAAATGGGTAGCTATTCAATGCTTCTGCTGGTGTTCCCTTTGTAAGAAAGGCCTTACCTAAATGGACTAACTTTTACACTGCAGGATTACTAATTTCTTCAAAGGAACATCCATGGCATTCTCATGACAATACCCAAGTTCTTCACAAATACAAATATCTTCACTACACTCCCAAGCAATTAGTTCATGCAATTATTTGTATCTTATACCTGCATAACTGAAGTATGAGGAAATTAACTCAAATTAATTCATTTTGTCATTCTCTTGTCCAGGTTATGAACACAAGTCTAGTTTTGTCAAGTAGACATTATGTTCCCATCAAGTTGTATTAAAAACACAGAAAGTTGTACTTTTGCAATCAGCATGTCTTCAAATCTGACTCAAAATTGTTAATTGCTGCTCAGCAATCTTTGAGATATTAATTCTAGGAAGTGTGTGTGGTTGAGTAGCAGCCGTGTTTTAAAATCATGGCATGGCAACCTCTTCCATCCATATGGAAAATTATACATAGCCTAGGGGAAGTCAGGGAGCTTCTTTTCTTTAGACAGAGTTCAGTTTAATGGCTCTAGTTCTGCAGCAATTAAGGATGTTCTCCTTAGCTCTTAGATTTCCCTGTTTCACATGGGACTTCTTGAGCCATTATTGTTGGTCACTTAAAGGTAAATATCTCTCTTCTAATTTCACCTTAAAGTTTGCAGTCCCACAACTTAAAGAATAAAAGTAGAAGAAAACAATGATAGAAAAAATTTAGATGACAATGTCACTCTGGGGAACAGACTCTTTAAATTGGGGAGTCAGTCTGCATAATATAGAGCTGACATCAGTCATATGTGAAACTTTTCAATCTTATAACTAGATGGGAATTAAATCACTGAGTTAAGTGAAATAGCTTATTACTCATTCCCTAAAACATCCATTTTCTGTCCATCTCATTGCTTTCTCAAACAAATTTTACATGCATCCAATGAAATATGGAAATTAGCAACTACAATTTTGATAATTAGGTTTCAAAGTCTTTGACCTTGTTACAAGGTACTCATGAAATGTAAGAAGAAAAACACTCCAACAGGTCACCACAAACACAAGAATCAGTGAAATATTACATTACTAAACTACTGTTTTATATGCCAGAAAAAAAACATTGTGATCTCCAAGCAGGAAACTGAGAATTTGTTTATTGTTATATAATCCTTTTCTTTACATAAATGTTGCTAAAAGTACAAATATTTTCTGATCCTTAGAGCAAAAGCTGCAGGATTAAGTGGTGAAATTAACCATACAGTCCCAGGACGTGTGTTTTGAATAGCTATCAAATCCTGCCAAGCCCAACTCTTTCCATTCAAACATATTAAAATGCCTAAGAAACTCTACTGTTTTGTCAATTAATTCTGTATTTAATTACAAGCTATTTTCTAAGAAGTTAAGCAGATATCAAGGTATTATACAGATATAAAGTAGTCACACATAATTTACATATTTGTCTACAGTTGTGTCCTGGTTGAGCATGAAAATTGTGCAATTAGTCCTTGCTCTAATTGTCTCCTACAAATATAATATTATGATAACTATTTTTATTCCAGTTGGCCAGCTCATATGTACAGCAGTTTTTTTCATTACATGCAAAAGTAAATAAAAGGGTGTTTCACTTGATTTAATGAAAGGCCAGGTATATCAGAAAAGATGCTAAAATGTTGTGAGATGTACTGTTATACATCCTGCTCCAAAAAGGGAAGCAGTATTTCTGCATGCAATGAGAAACTGAGGAGTATTTCTTTAGTGAAGTTATTTTATATTTATTTAAAATAAGAAAGATGTTTCTAAGTGCCAATAAAGTCTTACTAAGGAGGATAATGAGATATTAAAACACAGGTATTACTAGCTAGTAGCATTTTTGAGAAACAGATCAGTTAATCAAGAGATCTTGTCATGAAAAGAAATCTCCCTGTGAAAGATGAGCTATATCCTACACAGGTCCATCTCAGCCAGTTTCACCATCTAAAAATTCAGGATTATTGTACAAAGACACAGATATCTTAGTTTGGAACCTATAAAATTCTAGACATTAATAAGCTACTTCCATAGACCAGAAAGCAGGATTTTACTTGACAGAGTTTACAGGTATATTATTGTTATTTCTAATCTGTATCACTATTATGTGTGGGAGTTCTAGCCATGGACCACACCACCATAGTGTTAAATTCTTTAAAGACACAGAAAAGGATGGATCCTTGACTAACATACTATCAACTTAAACATATTTTAAACACTCATCACATATTTTAAGAATCCCAGCACTTGCCTTTCCTTGACTGAAGGCCATTACAGTCCACATTCTGCCTTTGGGCAGCACAGCAGCCCTAAGTAACAAATGTAACACACCTACCTCTTACTCAGGCACTTTCAGTGTTACAAGGGGATACAGTTAAAGACAACTCATATTCCAGCCCTATTTCCCCTTTGGCTGGAAGGGAAACCTGAGGCCCTGTGAAGGTTTCTCTTCCTTTGACATACTTAAAAGTTCAATAGCCTCACAAGGTCCAACAAGGGTAACATACCTGCAGAAGCAAACTAGACAAGATGTGATCTCACTCATTCTAGTCAAGTGTGCTCTTCAGCTGAGCCCTATTTTAATTAACTGAGCTAAAACATTAATTAATATCTTTTAAAGTGATTTTTCAGTTCCTTAACAGCCCACTCTTAGTTAAAGTGCTTTCACCCTAAATAACATCTATTTAGGTAAAATGTATTAGATTTCTAATAGACAGTAAAGAGACTTGGGAAGTTATGAACCTCATAACCTCAGTGACAACTCATCTTGATCACCACATTAGTGCCTACTGCAGACAGGGAGTTTTGAACTGAAGACATAAGGAGAAACAAGACAGTCCATTAGGCTGCATGAAATTCAGTGTGCTGTGTAATAGGAAGATATTATACATGAGCTAGGTATTTAATATCCACTGAACTTATCTGAGTGCACTCTGGAACACAAGAGAAACCAGCCAAAGTTTCCCTTCTCTTCCCCTTCTCTCTCTGTTCACATCTAGCTAGCTTTACAATTTTAATAGTAATAGACATCAATGAATTTACTCATTCCTGTGATTTTAACTACATTTGGGGATAAAAAAAAGTCTCCTGCTGAATGTAAATCAGAGGCAGATTCTTCCTTTAACAGAGCTGAGAAGGATTCTGAACCACACTGCTTGCTTCTACAGTATCCATGCTACATTAAAGGCAGGTAAGAAACTCTCTTGACAGAAAATCTTTATTAGCTTTCTATTAAGTGCTCCTTATCACTTCAGTATGTTGAGCTTCCTCAAGCTCCCTTTCTAACAGAAATGAGATCAGCAGTAAGCTACGGACATGGAAAATGACACTGTCTGAAGACAAGTCACAACCTCCTTCTGTCCTAATTTTCCTACCCATCAAATAGGAATAAATATGTTTTTTCACCTCAAAATTGGGAAAGGGAAACATGCAAGTGTCTTTTTTTAAAACAAAGTTTGGAAAATGCTGCATAATGATACAAAAGGCAGAGGAAAGTAGGAAACGGCCAGAAGAAAGAGAAAGAGGACATGAGCTACAGAAAAAATAAGGAGACAACCAAAACTAACCGGCCAATTATACAGTACAGGCTAAATGAATGTAGGCAGAGTTTATGTTCACTTGCAATGTGAGCACAGTAGTCACTCGAGTTTTTCCACTCAAATCACAAGCAATTTTACTACCTTTTTTATCCCTACCACTGACTGAAATAACAAGAAATATCAAAGTAGCAGGCAAAAGTACTTTTCAAAACCAGAAAGGGTGAGGAAGTAGCTAGAAGAGCAGGAAGAATTTCCTTTTGCATCACGTGTAAGCGGAGAAAGACAGAGATAAAGCACATGCAGAGTTTCTGCATTCACTTTAGAAGACTTCACAGCTGAATTTTTCTCGTTTTACCTCTCAGGCTGCCTTTGTTCTAAACCCCAGGGCTTCTGTAAATATAATCTTTAGATACAGGCTTTAACTATGCTCAAGATCTTCTGTTACTGTTACTATTTCATATGTCCCTCTTGGCAATGTCTTCACTAGCAGATGCAGCAAATGCTGACAAAGAAGTTATTGTCAGAAAGAACCCAAACAACATACCTGTGTTTGCACTCAGAGCTCTGCTGACACAGCAATTACAGCTGAGAGAGCAGGCAAGCCTTTCATATCCTGAGCTGAAACGACTAGGAAACAGGATGAAGGCCATAGTGTCAACCCAGCCTTCAAAACACATTTTTTCACCCAATTTTTGCTCCTTTAAATCCCTGAAAGTCCCTTCATGAATGAGCAACAGCTAAATGAATAAGGCTTCTATTGTTCCTTTTTACTTGCTGGGTTTGTTACAGATTAAAGTCACTTTGTACACTTATTATATCACCTCTAATCTAAAAATCTGCATTCTGAGAAGAAATTTCTGGGTGAGTGCATCAGAAGCATCCCCTGTAATTTACACTGTGAAATAGCACCTAAATTAAATATTTGAAAAGCTAAGCTGTGCCCAACCCTGCACAGTATTATTTAATTAAAATCAAGCCCTTCTTTACCATTAGAAAAGATGTGTAGTAAAACCATCCAGTATATGTACTATTTTCTCTGTGTTCATTCAGAAGCAAGGGATGGTAAGCAACCTTTACACTGTTTTCAAAATCATTGTGTAGCTTCAGTTAAAATGGATTGTTTACATTTTTTCTGGTTCTCTGCCCCACACGTTTCAGCATTTGTAGTTCAGTTACTAAAAAGGTCACTTGTTTTTTGCATTTGTACTTTCCTCTTAAAAACTTGGTATGTTTTTTCTCAAGCTTTCCAAACAATCACTGAACTCAGACTTTTTCTTTAATTTACATAACAACCACATCTGCAAATGATCTTTCAAATTCTGTATCTCTTACAACAGCAGCAGTTACTTACAAGGATAGACAGACCCTTTTGATCACGAGACAAGTGAGTTTGCAGTTAATGTATTGCTTGCACTGGTTAGACAACACTATCCAGGACAAACAACCCTAAAAGCCTGACAAAAAAACCTATGCATGAAAACTGGAAGATTGAGAGTGCTAGAAACAGCTTGGATGAATCTAAGCTAAAATATGAGGTGTTCCTGTGTATTTACTGCACTACAAAAACAATTCTGCACTGACCAGTCTTGAGTGGAGCTATATGAAGTAAACCTTTCCAACAAGAGCATGATGTGGATATCAAGTACTTTGAACTAGCTGCTTCACTCTCAAATCATCTTCTACTTGTTTGTATAACTTCCTAATATTGACACAGCCCAAGACCCAAGGCACCTGGCTAACACTAACTAGTGTGAAACCATGGTTACAATGTTAAACCAAAGATCTTGATTTCACCTGGTTTATGTTTCTACACAAATATGCTGATTCTTTCATCTGTAAAATAAACCACTGCACTGTACTTACCAGTTTTGGGGTTGATTGAAAAGAATCCCTGTGGATTTCCACTTGTAATCTTGTAGGTTAATTTTTCACTTGAGCTAGAATCTGGATCAAATGCCTCAATCTGAATGACAGATACATCTTTAGGTGAGTTTTCCATGACCTCTGGGTAATAAACTGGTTCTGTGGTCTGAGGAGCATTATCATTAACATCCCCAACTTCTATGTAGATTTCAATGAAAGATGACAAAGGCACAATGCCTTGGTCTGTTGCGTAAACAGTTAACCAGTAGTGTGAAGTAGTCTCACGATCCAGGTGATCTGCAGTTTCAATAATACCTGTTTAACAGGAAGAAAAAGAAGGAAAAAATAAATAGTAGCCCAATAAATATGCAGAAGCATGTAAAAAGAGTAAGTAACAAGCTTACAGAAATGAATAATAATAAAACACTGCATAAAATGTCAAAATAATTGACACTGATTCCACAATTTGTGTTAATATACACAAACATATTAAGGCTAACCTGAAGCCACACAAAATAAAATGACTCCAACAGTTTTCAGCAAATATGCATTACAAATATTAAAATAATGTATTAATTTCTTTTCCACCATCCTGTGAGATTTATCAGATCAGATGGAAATCAGAACATAACTCAATTTTACACACATAAAGTGAATTACCATTTAAGGAACAGCTACACAATTCACAAACCAAACATAAAAGCAATCTGCCTGATGAGTCTACAGGAGCTAGTCTAAGCCAGAACTAAACAAAGAATGAGGGACTCAAGGTTTTATGCACTGTGAAGGAAATACAGATAGGGCTTTTTACAAGCAGCTTACTCTACAGGTATGGTCATGATATGCATGTTTCAAAAGGGTACATGATGTAGTGTAACTTACATGATGAGAGATGAATATTAAAGGGTTTTACAGAGTCGTGACACAATAAAACTTCATACTTTGCTTTTCCTGGTCCAGGCACTCTTACAAGTTGTCTGGTCTGAGATATTTTCTAAGGAGAACCTAAAGTCAACCTGATACACATCAGGGTGAACGACAGAGCAAACTCTTGCAACCATTGCTGGGGAAATCTTGAAGAGCTTTTTCCTGGCTCTTGCTGTTTGTTATACTGACACACAGCAGGACAAGATGAGTCAAATTATCACCATAACATCACATTTCAGACACTGGATACAGTCACATAAAGTGTGACTGTGTGATGTGGCCCTTCTCCTCAGCTCATTTACTCCATATAACATATAACATACCAGCAGTAAAACAGGATCTTGATAAAACCATGCCACTGTGCTTTTAGAGTTCTTCAGGAAGGGAATTAAATCTAAGTATCACTGCCTTCACACAATCCACACACTTTTTAAAATGCATTACAGCAGCTGAGCAAAATGAAGTAAAAAATGCTGAGGAATTACTCATTTGCTCATTATCTTCTTTGCCTTGTGGGCATAAAAGTCTGATGACCAACAGAAATCCTAAGATGTCAGTAAGATCACTCAGAAGGGCTGGAGAGGACAGCATCTAATGCTTAGACTTGCAAAATAACATACATAGCGTTTCAAGCAACACAGCATTTCAGAACTACCACCAGATGTCAGTGTGGAAACTCGTTTTACACAACGTCAAAGACTTCAGCAGGTAATGAAAAGGAGGGGCTCTGCAATTTGAAAATACACATGCATTACATATAGCCTGTCAAGTTTTCTTGAAAGCTAACTGGTGTGTTTGTATTTTTTTTTTCCTCTAAAGGAACATCATCAGAAGCTAAGTCAAGGTACTAATTTAAAGGATATTGGAATTTTCCATTTCCCATCTCTTCACCTCTGTATTTATACTCTGAGGGTGGTTTTCTCATTGTAAAAAAAATAATCCTGTGTAGTCACTGGATTTGTACTGTGGTTACCTGCATAGCTCCTGATTGTTAATGTACACAAATTTGCTCTTAAAAATGGACACAGCCTGGTGCACCCAGTTATCTGGATGCTACTTTTGTAACTGGTGTTACACTTTTTGCACCTTGTTACTTCAGCTAGGAGACTGGGTCAGAAGTAAATAAATTTGGTCATTACCGTGGCTTTGCTTCTAAACCTAACTGCTGGATCTGGCATGCAACCACTTCATCCTAAGTATGGGCAGACTCCACACAAATTTTGCAAAGCCTTCAGGTCCTGCCAAACTCAAGATTAGACTGTATCAATTCTCTTTCAGCAAGGCTTCCAGCAATGCTGCACTGTTGTTCACGATCCACGCACTCAGTGGGCAGGCTGATGTGCTCAACTGAGTAACCATTACCCTTTTACACCTGTCCTGCTTTCTTCACAGTAGCTACATCAGAAGTGGCAGATGAATTTTAAGATAGCTTTACCTCATTTTAAAGAAACAAAAAAAAAAGACTTCTGTGGTAATGGAGCTCTCCTCCTTCAATCTGCTCAGCTGGCAATTACAAATCCTACCACCTTAGTTATCAAAGCCTACCTTAAGGAAAGAGAACACTGAACCTATTTTGCTTTTGTGGACTATCAGTTCTCAAGTGTCTGCTCTCTTAAGTCAAATACTTCACAAGGGACAAAGGCGGGGGGGGGAAATTACCACACTAAAAACCAGTAACAACAGTATCTCAAAAAGAAATATGAAAAAAGATTATAGGGATAGTGACTAACAGCACAATACAGCACATATGGGCAACTTTTTCTGTTAATTTTTCATTTCAAATTAGATCTGCATATATGATGTTATTTCTGTGTATTTCACACTGACTTTCCCAGAAATGTTCAAGGAAATGCTCATAATCTGTCTGACCATCTGATCACTGAACATGTCATCCAACACAGATGTTTTCTCAACATAGTAGCTCTGGTTTTCAGAGTATCTCTTTTTCTGTAGGGTCACCTACACTCTATGTGTGCATTACTCAAAGTAACATGACATGTCATTCACTAAAATGATTTTTCCATTTTTCTCATGTTTCTCACTCAACAGATCCTGAAATGTTGGGTGAACATTTTTTCTGTATGTGCTGTTTATAATTCCAAACTGAAATACAAAACATCTAGGAGAACAATTTTATTACCAGCCAGATATGCAAAAATGTCTACATAACTGTTTAACACTAAGAAACAAATTAATTCCTGAATGAGCATTTACTTCCTAGAGCCATAAAGGGTACTTAAAAAACCCCTCCAGGTACCCCACTTACAGTTCAAAATAGATACAACTGACAGGTATGGATGCAAGTTGGAAAATTTATTAGAGACAAGTACCACACTTAAGTGGATTACTTTGACAATATTAAACATGAAGACTCAAAGTAACACTTCTCCAGTAGAAAAGCCATGCAAAAGGGGGACAGGAAGATAGGGAAGAAAAATTTCCCTTCACCCCTTGCACATTGAGGGGTGTGGAGCCTAGCTCTCCTTCCCTCAAACTGTGGCCATGGTGAGGAAAGGCATAACTAGGTTATAATATGACTCAGCTTTCTTCCTGCTGTTCCTCCCAGCAATAAAATGGAACAGATACTGATCCAGTACATATGCCTGGGGTTGGGGGAAAGCTCTGACTACCAAAACCTAAATTGCTTCTGGTTCTGCATCAGCGTTTATATCAGAAAATAAAACCAACTCTAAATGCACACAACTATACGGAGAACTTGAGGCTTTTTTCCCCTTTGAATGTTACCCTTCAATCTGACCTTATATCAGCAATTACAAACCACCACCTTTTTCTCCTTAACTGTAGTTGAAATTGCTCCTGCTTCTGCAAATTTAACAGCAAATGCTTCCTGATTTTGCCTATGAGAGTGCTAATAGCTTCATCTTTAATTGCTATGCAACAATAACGAATACAAATGCAAGTAAACTTCAGCAGTCTACTACACCTTCTAAAAAACACAAGGCCAAAGAAGAATTGAACTAAGCCAGCACCTTCAGAGTTCATAAATTCACTGGCTTCTTCTAGTTCTAGTGGTTATCAAGACAGCAGGGAGAAAAATTATGGGAACTTACGTATTAAAGACAAGTAATAAATCTAAGTAAGAGTTAATTTGTTTTCAACTTGCAACTGGCTAGATCCATTAAGCATTAGTAACATGCTGATCAGTATCAGCAGTTTCAACACTGCATTTTGACTCCTAGAAAGTATTTTCTCTTTCTTCTTCAAGTGGTGCAAAGCACATTCAGGGAATACAGTTTAAGTGCTTCTATTATATCTTCAATGCTGTAAAAGCTCCATCTTTGCTTTAACTCTTTTCCCATTTACAGAAAAATCTTTAATCAGTGAATTGCCCATCCATTCTCTACACAGAGGCAATTTGGCAATTTTATCTTTTACAAACCATTGGCTTTTGATGTAACAAGACAAGTAGAGGAATATTGCACAGAGTACCACTAAAGAATCTTCAGCATGTAAGGTAATCTCAAAGACTTGTAAATATTATTGTTCAAAAAATACAGTGAAGTGAACATTCCAGAAACATTTATATTATATAGTCTGTAATTTCCTCATGAGGGGAAATGGAGGGGGCAAGAGCTGATCTCTTTTCTCTGGTGACCAGCAACAAGACCCAAGGGAAGGGCATGAAGCTCTGCCAGGGCAGGTTTAGGTTGGATATTAGGAAAAGGTTCTTCACCCAGAGGGTAATGGATCACTGGAACAGGCTCCCTAGGGAAGTAGTCACAGCTCCAAGCCTGACAGAATTCAAGAAGCATTTGGACAACACACCTAAGCACATGGTCTAATTATTTGGGCTGTTGTGTGAAAAGACAGGAGTTTGATCCTCGTGGGTCTCTTTAAACTCAGGACACCCTATGATTCTATGATTTTGTACTTGGCTAGATATGCAATCTTGAAACCTTTCCTGTAGTCAGGATAAAAATAAATTTATATTCAGTTACTAAGCACCAGAATGGAGTACAAAAGAGCTGTGATGGTTCTCAGACATCTGCAGGAAGACATCAGAGCTGATTTTATGATGTTCAGATGTCTGAAATTTTAGACAATATTGTTCCCACTTGCTGCAATAGGACTTTTCTATCAATGTCATTAAAAGAAGGCTAAAGTCCCTACTGAGCACTATAGAACAGAATTTGGACAGAATTTCAATATGGAGGAATAGGGTGGTTTATGAATACAGAGACTGAGGAAAAATCAGAATATTAACCCTACTCTCAACAAAAACCAACATTACTTTCAATTCAAACCTCACAACCCAAGTAACTACAACCAAAGTCACTCCTAAAACAACAACAACAAAAAAATCTATAAATCCACCTCAAATCTGACAATCTTACATAAGCCAATTCTATCTAATTAACAAATGCTCCAACTATAATGCTCCCAAATTCCCAGGGATGATCTTCCTTAAGTATGCTTATCCATGAGAACTCTCATTAACAATATTAACGAGTCTGTAATGGAAATCAAAACCTGCAATCATTTCTCAGCAAAGCATGAAAGTGCAGTTTAGCAGAATTTGCCCTCAGAGTGACATACACAAACTAAGAGAAATTACTGGCCTGGAACAAGATGTTTGAAATCTGATTATAAACTTACTTAATCTAAATTCTAAAAAGCTGAGCAAATCAAAAAGTTTCTTCAGCTGCTTTAAAAAAGCCAGCTCTGGTGAACAAAACACAGTATTTTAAGAACTGTATTAACAGAGGTTTTGATCAAATATGACCTTCAATAAACAACCAATTAACTTCTGACAGTTCTTCTTGGATCATCTTATTTAAAGTAGCACATGTTCTAACCTATACTTTGCCTTTTGGTCCCAGTTAGTGACAGTGCAGTTCACCATTATCTAAGTGGAACACAGACTACTTCCTTAGCAGATTTCTTGTTCCTATTCCTATCTTTTTCTATGTCCTATTTTTGCCTTTCCTGCAACACACCTCTCCTTCTCGGATGATTACCTGGCATGACACGATAAGGATTTTACTGAGATGTATAAATACAGAAGCTACAACAGAGCTGACAGGATAAAAAAAAACCCAAAACAACCAAGAAGGAGCATCTGGCACAGAAGTAGACAAAGTGCTTGTCTGCTTTTCAGCAGTCCCCAGAGGCCTCAAAGAGAAACATCTCCATACTCTTTCGTCCTCTGTTTCTGCTTGAGTAACTTCTAGAGGCACAGTCAGATCAGGACACTTGGCAAGTGCAATTCTGTGTCTTATGGATGGGGTTTTTTTCTATTTTGTTTTGGTTTCTCACTTTATACTCTCTACCAGAGACAGAGAAAGTCAGGTGACTTGAAAAAAAGCAAGTTAATTGACAGGCATGGCACCCAACCACACAAGATAAAACAGACTACAGCAGACTGAAGTGCATTATTTGCAAGTACTACATCCATCTCTAGTACTCAGTATAAGTTGTGATTCTACTAGTAATTATGATCAGTATCTTACCTCAGATTTTTCCACCTTTAGAGCAATTAAAAAGAAAAATCCTCTAGCCAATTTATCTGTATTTCTGTTAACAACTTTCTTTTTTCTGGTAACTTCTGTTCACCACTGCAGTCTGACATTGGGAAATGCCTTGAAGCAGCAGCCAAGTAGTCACAAGCCTGCATGCCATAAAAGTGAAGAGTTTGCAACATGCAACCTGTCAACTCCCACCAAAATATTCTTTCTTTCTCTGAGCCTGTTGCCTAATGTAAGTCAAGCTTCTAGCAAGCACCAATGTGTAAGGGACAAGTAAGTTCTTCCAAAATAGTGTCCAACACCAACATCAACAAAATTTAATATTATTTGATCAGTCAAGTAACAATCACTTGGTAAAACCAAATCAAACACAGGCAGCACAATATTACACCAGTCTTTACACAAACCAACTATCTTTAAACACTGAAGATTTCAAGTACATCCTGCCACAGAGCCAAGGAACTATTCAGCACTTAAAATGTCAGTTGAAAAGACCAAAATCTCCATCCTGTGAACTGCACAAAACAATCTCCTTCTAAAGAAGGAATGGAATGAGATTCCTTTTGCAGTAGTGAAATGTCAGCTCATCCACTCTCCAAACAGGGCAGAATGCCAAGAAAGGCCCTGTACTCTAACTCCTGAAATACCAAAAACCTGCAGCAGGCAGTGTGAACTTTAAAAACAAGTATACACAACCTCTCTTTTTAAGAGAAGTAATATTTTTGATAAATAAACTGAGTTGGCAAAGTATTAGCCTACCTTAATCACATAAGCACTTGGAACAGAAAGCATTACATGTTTATGCCTCTATGAAACAAAGTACAACAGCCAGACAGAGAAATGCCATTTGCTCTTCAACACCAGAGGAATTTAAAGCTTATCACTGACAATGTAATCTGCTCACATATCAGAATTCTTGCATCTGAAGATTCACACAGACTAAATTGTACTATTTCAGAATATAAGTAATCCCTTGGTTGCAGCCCTGAAGGAGAGCAGAAAGTTTTAGCAACTACTACTTGAATCACACATGAACAAGAGGTGTTCTCTGCTCTTCTCTCTCTTCCAGGAACATTAAATAGACACAGCTAGAAAGACTGTAACCTAGCAACAGGCCACTAATACTGCATTTTGCATAACTCATGAAGAATTCAAATTACTTGTTTGCAAACAAGACTGAGGAGTATAAATGTGCACAACAAATAATTCAATCTAGTTTGAAATAGTTTCATTGTTTCTTTTCAATCACTCAATTCTTCTATTTTGCTTGAGTAAAGCTGAATCTTAATATGTTCTGATTTATTTTTTTAAATAATTTGGTGGCTCTACCATTTACATTTATCCTGGTCAGCTGCACTTTAATGTTTTGGGGTATTTTGTTTTCTTTTTCTTTTTTAAATCCACAAATAAAACCACAACCCAGAAAACCCCACTTTTGAAAACTTCTACAAATTCATTTTCTGGCTACAGAGTTAAGGTTTTCACATGCAGCCCAAAAGTCCTCAGATAATATCATCTAACATCTGTCATCAATATAAACATTCCCTGTAATAGCTACACCCTGTCACATATTTAGTTTTTACAAATTTATGTCTTTACTGAGTAAATTTTTATATATATAAATATTTCTTTTGAAGAAAGGCAATGAGAAAATTAAAACTTTGCAATTTCTGCTTCAGAGAACACCCAGAACAATTTCTCTCAGGACAAGTTAGGAAAAAGAATATTGAAAATAAGCTGAAAGTAACATATTTGAATTACAAGTCCTTAGTCAGCATTTATAAAGGCAGATTCCCAGAAAATTGAATGAAATTTTGTTTACAGCTCTTTGAAATAGAAATCTGTATACATTTCAAGTTGTGTCTTGTGTACTACCAGCTGAGAAATCATGCTTAGACAGGACTACTAAATGAAAAGCAAGTCTTGCTCTTTCAAGTACAAATTGCTCATATTCTAGCAAATCAAAGCTTAGAAAGTTTCGAGTAATGTTGTTAGCAATATCAGCACCATCACCAGCAGGTGACTGAGCTGCAGGGAATTTGCATAGGTTCTGTAACTGATAAAGGCCATTTTGCCATGCATTGCAAGACCTTCAAACACCAAACACCTTCAAGTCCACCACTGCTTGCTCTCTTTCCATGGACTACTTATTGCAAGTTCTGGGAGGTGGAGGGGGAAGAACATCACTGCAGAGCACACACAGTCTCTAGAGCACACAGCAGCCTTAACATTATAGGAACCATCATTGTCACAACAGATTTGAGAATTTAACTGCATAAAACCAAACTGAACAAAGTAAAACCTCAATCAGAATAAAATGGTGACCCTTTCTATACTTCAAATGTAACTTCACTGACCTGTCTAGATGTACTGAAATATATAGCCAAACCCAGTTTTGTACCAGTATGTTAAGTAAACCTGATACGAGCACAAATTTTCAAAATCTCCCAAATTCCATTAAATAACTTCCTGTATTTAAAATGAACTATGTCTGCATATGACACTAATGGAACAACAGAGAAAATAGCTGGTGAAACAATCAGGCACTACCAGTGTCCAGTCAAACCTGGCAGACTCATTTTGGCATATACATAGAAATTACCAACACATTCACAGTACAACACTTTCCTGGGGCAAAAACCTGGCCTTCAGAGAGCCACAGCAAATGGTCAAATCCAGACCTTGAGACAAACCTTAAAACATAAAACAGTTTATGCATCACTTCTGTGCTATGAACGGATGGCAGTAATTTGAATTGTGTTCAAGTGAAGGGAGAGAAAGGGTCACTATTGATCTCTGCTGTTTACAGCTTATAAACAAGGAAATACAGAGAGATCTGAGGAAATACAGAATGTTCAACAGTTAAGAGCAGCTATCACTTGATTAAGCATCTAGAGACAGTACAAAGACCTAGAAGCAAAGATGTGCAAGTTCTGCACCAGACTACATTTTAATACATTGAGAAAATAGGTTTTGCACACCTTAGTTAAATGTATGAAGGAAAACAAAACACAAGACAAAAGAATGAACTGTAAATAATCAGACCCAGTTCCTGCCACATTGCTTTCTGCACATTTGTACAAAACCAAGTCAAACAAATAGAAAACAGTTTTTAGACTACTTTGAAAAGAAAAAAAGTTCTGAAAAGATGTTCTCAGAATTGTCTAGATAAAGAAACTATGCCCAGAAATTATGATTCAGTACTAGGTTAAGTCTGAACTGAAAGTAATAAATCTGCTAAGGTCCACAAAGATTGTAACTTGCTTTCAGGAAGTCAGGGGGTGTTGTGGGGGAATTTTTGCAATTAGAAAATCTGTGATGGGGTTGCCTCAGAACTCAACTGATTACTTCCAGTTCAGAAACTCTATTGGGACAATGGCAGACAGCTCCCATTGTCAGCCTCATTTACGGTTATTTTAATAGCTCCAGCTTATTTCTGTCAGCTAGGCTGCCTGTATGTCAAGCTTTCAGACAGGCAATATAATTGCTATACAGAGGAATAGTACCATGTTGCAAAGCTCAATACAGAGAGACATAAAAACCCCCTGATGAGTACACATTAGGGAAATGAAATGTTAACTCTTATGCCAATAGGAAAAATTATTGTAATACAACCACATACAATCTGCATTTTGAAGGGGAAGCAAATAAAGCAAGCTTTGCTGTTAACAGGAGCAGTCATTCATGGTTTGAGAGAAAGCATGCTGAAAAAACAGGACTGCACTACTACATCAGCATGAGAGCAGGTTTATAAAATGCTAGTGAAAACAGACCAAATGGCCAGCAGGTTCTGGGCCAAGCACATGGGCTCTCAGTACCCACAAAAGCTGGTCCTCTTACTGTGTTATATAAGCAAGGTTTGCAGGATCTGATGGAAATCTTTGCTCCAGTCATCAATCTTCTTATTCAGGACAGATTTTTGTCTTCAGGTAAAGAGACAGCTTGCTTCTATGTCCCACAAAACAAAATTACACAGTATCATGAAACTATGTTTAAGCAAAAATACTCTGGGATAATATTATTACACTGTTTGGTTACCCTACCTTAAATCCTGCTCCCTTCTACAGTTTCAAGACCAACAGAGAATTTCTACTGAAACGTAGATAATTCAGGAACATGTGAAGTGTACTACAGGTTTACTGTTTACTTATGAATAATACCAAAACAAATAAAGAAATGTATTTAATTAGTTTTTTAGAATGCATGTGTACTTGCATGTGCAGAAGAAATGCAAAGGATTAATTTCTATGTTAAGTCTGTTAAAGTCTATATGAATTTCTTATACACATAAACTAACACGTATATGCTCTTTAGAACTCCAGCTTCACCCGACAAAATCCCTTGCTGTCAGTCTTCCTAGTACTAAGAAATTGAGGAACTGATGACAATGTGAGTGGTTTTATTGCCACTCTAATAATTTAACTGGGAAATGAGGAGCTTCTGAAGGGGAAATTCCTTTGCAAACGGCCCTGGGAATTTCAGAAGTAACTGGAGTTGACAGATTAACCTAGGTGCCCCTTAGGCAGAAGAGGCTACAAGGAAAATAAGGAGATGCATGAGAAGCCAATTATGCACAAGAGCAACACATTTAATTGTACAGAAACTGGTTTGTTGATCCAGAAGGATGTAGCTGTTTAGATCTCTACAAACTACTAAAATACTTGGACAGTTATGCAGCAAGTATACTCCCCTTCTGTCTGTAAATCTCATAATCTAATGATTATCTTAAATAAGGAAAAGGGTTCCATGTATCCAAGGAATCTTTTTCCTGCATACACAGCATTCCTTTTAGATTCCCTTTTTGGTTACAATTTGTACTTCTTATTACTTCCACAGAAGTAACTTTGAAGGCCCAGCAAGTTCAACAGAGCAGTCCTACTCTTTCATAAGAAGCAGTTATAGTTGTGCTCCACAGCAACACTGGCTCAGGACTAAAACACAAGCAAAAACTAGTCATTTAGCATGGGTATGTTATGTATTCTGATTTGGCTCGGACTGCTGCAATTTTTCTACAAGCTTTTGGCCTCCAGACTATTTTCAGTTGCAGAACAATGCAATGACCAGCTCAGAGCACGAAAAGATACTGATAGCTATCAAAAAGCAAGTAGCATGTTGAGGAATAGTAAAAATGAGGCTATTACTGCTGTTCATGTTACTGCATGAGGTAGCTATGTACACCACGGCACTTAATTACTGTCAACAGAAAGGCAGCTCCCAAGCAGATTTATGCATACCTGTGGTGTACCTGTGGGCATGCAAGTGCTAAAAGAACAAAGGAAATCAACAAAGTCATGAGATTAAAGCATCTGGGAACCAGTGGCATCAAAAGCTATTTCAGCCTTGTTCTGACAAAGTCAGATTTATTAACCTACAAAGTATCCATCTATCTATTCAGACTTGATTTCTACTGATGTTTCCACAGGGGACTCCCCACTCAGAAGGACTTGTACTAATTTTTTTATTATTTAACTTTGCATGCAAATCAAAATAAACAAAAGGCAATCCACAGAAATGTGTCAGAATTTGTTTGCTTCAGAGTAACACCTTCAGGACATGAGAGTCATGAAGGCAAGGAACTTCGAGATTATAGAAAATCCACATTAATTCTCTTTGGTTACAATTACTTTATGAACTAAATGATAAATCCTCCATTTGTAAGACAATTTTTAGATGCACATTTAAGAATCAATACTTAAGATCTAAAAAGGAGACTTGCAACTAAAAAAATAGAAATTACTTATTAGATGTCAAGCATATTTATTTGTAAGTGCCCTGGATGCTTGTTAGATCAGTTCAGTCATTTTGACATAAATAATGGATAACAGCCTGCACAGTTTTAATCAACTTTTTCTGAAGAAAAAAAGAAAAAGACTAGAAGTAGCAGAAATTAATGCAAGTTAACAGGTTTTTTATAAAAGTATAAAGTTAATTCACTTAATATTTATTGCTTAATAGAAGAACCTGAAAACTGTTTGGATAACCAGACTACAGAGTTTGTTAGAACTTCCATTGTAAACCTCTTACTTAGTCTCCACAGAAACATTTTTTGCTGAAGATAACTGCATCTTTAGTAAGAATACCAAAGAGAATGAATGATGTGAATAACCTGCTGCCAAACAAAGAAGTTTAATGTTATAGAGTCATGATAATAAATAAATCAGTCCTGTCTACACTAGTACACTCAGTGTAAATAAAAGAACACTAAAATATTGTAGGTAACTAGGAGACCACTGAATCAACCTGCATTCCTTTTGTAAGGGAAGCTGGCCATTATACCACAACTACTTAGGCACAAAATGAATTTTGCTCCTGATCCGCTGAAGGTATTTTCCTTGTTTAAGAAATTCACAAAATCTGCAGTGACTGGAGGTGGAGTTGTACCAGGTGAGCTTCTGAAATCCCCTGCCTGTGCATGACTCTTCTCAACACTATATTCTCAAATGCTGGTCATTCCTGTGCCTGACTAGACTGAACAATTCACCTTCCAAAGGATTTCTTGATCACCTGGAACTACAGACATACTATGGCATATATTTCTTAATCCATTTCCTCCTACCATGACATGCTGGATCAACATTCACCCCAAATTGAATCCACATAATCTGCTGTAATCTTTTTCTCACTGTAATCATCCTTCCCTAACTTCTGATTAAGCAATGCACATCAAAACTGACATGTCACTCGAGTCAATGACAACTTGATAAATAGTCTTCTGTTAACAGTTTTTGAAACTTCTCACTCTCTCCTCCTCTACCTTATCTGTATCTGGAAAGATTCAAGTCAGTCCAAAATTTCCCTACAAAATTTCACCATTCAGCATGAACATTTTTAAGCAAGCCAAAACCTAACTGAAAAGTGCAAGTTCTAAGATCCCCTCTCCCCAATATCTGCAAGCAGAGTTCTTGATCTCTGGGCTTCTGTACTGACATATCACACAAGGCTCCATTCAGAAAGCTGCTTAGGAATGGTGTGAATGGGGACCATGAACTGCTTTGATTTTCATTTTATCACTGGTTTCATGGTTTTGGGTTTTGTTTGTATTGCAGCCATGCTTTCTCTGTATCTACACACAAATCTACTTCATAACAAGTTATCTCTTCTTACATAACTGTCACTTTCAAATGGTCTGGACAAACTCAAGACAACCCAAAATATTACTGTACTAGCTAGTAGCACAAGTATGGAGGCACACACATATAAGCAGGCATCAAAGGGAGAGGCATACATAGTTTTTCCATTTCTGATTAATCTGCTAAAATTGGTACTGCAATACTCAAACTACCTTCAAAGTGAACTGATACCAGACTTCTTATGCAAAGGCATAGTAATCTTTCCTTCCCTCCCCGAAGTAATTAACATTCCTTGCACAGGCAGCTGGACATTTGTTAATCATTAACTGTGTAATAAAGACAGGGAGAGAAACTGTTAGCCATTCCTCACAAAGGTATACCAAAAAGAAATGTTTAAGACAGAAGATTTAGTGAATAATGTAAAATTATTTACAGTAACAAAAATACTGTTGTATTATCATAGCACATTCAAGATTTTGCTGACAATACATGGTTTTGTGAGCAAGATTTTCCATGTTCAACCCTAACTAATTAACACAGGAATTTAATCAATAAAATGCAGCACTTTTTAGTTAGAAAGGAAGAGGTACCTTTTAAAAAGATGAACTATGCTGTTAATCTCTTGGGTAGTAAAATAATACATACAATCAGAATTGCAACACCAAATATAATAGAGGCATAACCAATGCACACATTCCAATCTTATCTAGAATCACTTTGATTCACTCTACCTTGCTTTCATTACAGGAAGGGCACAGCAAGGGCATTCCTCTCACATCAAACAGAAAATTCCACAGACAGAAGTTTCCACATGTCTGATTCGTTGCAGATTAAACTCTTATCATTAGAGAGCAATCTCTAATTTTCAAAGAGACAGGATATACCCTGTCATGGTAAATCTACAGGCAAAAGTTTGGGGAATAAAAAAATCTGTAGACTAGAGATGTATTCCCCATGAAAGAGCTATGCATGTCACCCTCATGGGTTTGGAGAAGTGGAAGGGACAAGGTATCAGCATTAAAGATCACACACATGATTCCATTCATACATTCCATCCTAAGTTTCTGTGTACTCAAGTCTTTGGAGCTGAACAACCAAACTTTTTCCGTACATAAATACTACCAGGACTACAGGTAACACATGTGACAAGTCTATTCATTTTTAGCACATTATGTTACCCCAAATCTTCATGACTGGAGCAGTTCTGTAATGCTCAGGTTCCTTTACCAGTAACGCTAAAATCAGAAGGTTATCCTGTAACCATATTTCCTACATTTTGAAATGTTTAATGTAATAGTGTTTTATTCCTGAAGTCCTGTACAAAATATGCATAAGCACATTATGATCAGCAACTTCAAAACCAAAACTCAAGAATTAAACTGAAGAATTTTACTTTTACTTTAAGTGAATAAAGGTGGTTTCAGGCTTTTTACATCAGCAAAGTAAAAATGTCCATTTGTAGAAGCACCCAAAATGACTGATTGAAGAAACAGGAAGATTTTGAAAGCAATATAATCCTCATTGACATGGATTAAGAAGTAGATTAGGCAATAAACCAATGCAACTACTGAATTTTCTGCATGTAACCTTCCCTGTCAATATAGGCAGATATTCAGTTCTGGTATCAGCAATGCCACACTGACAAGTCTGCACAGACACAGAGCTCTGTGCCAAAAGAACTATTAATGATCACCACTACTGGTAAGTCAAGACAATTTATATCCATTGGCTCAGCAGTTTGTTCTTTTAACTCTAATGCCTATCAAAATCACACAACTCGTTTCTTAAGAACCAAGAATATATTGATTTATCCTTGTTCATAAATAATTTAAAATGAAACAGAAGCAGCTACTAGAAGCATGGATAAAACACAGGAGTTTGGAGAAACTTAATTTCTGAATAAAGAAATTATCTGCTGCAGTCCCACTGCTAGATTCTCTGGATGTATCTGTTTCCCCCCAAATCCCTCTCTGATGGCACTGGAATGCTAGAGATTATCTTTTGTTGAGACACATGGAGACTTAACAAATGGAAAATTCATTTTTGGTCACGTTCAGATGACCAGCTTAATCAAGTCACAGATGCAACAACAATGAAACACAGACTACAAAATGGACCTGCAAACCACAGCTTCAGCAAGGCCCAAAGTATTTTTAAATCCAAGTTCTAAAGCTGCAACTACTGCATGTTATAAGTTGTGGAAGTTTGCCAAATACTCATGTAGGTTTGTCCTTTGTTAAATATGTCCAAATGCTGTATGATTCAAGTTTAAAATCTTCAAAGAAAAGAATAAACATTACACAATTATTTCAAGCTCCCCTCCTTTGACCTTAGTGTGTACTTCAAAAGCTAAGCAGATGCTTAGGAGGAAATAATCCCCAACTCAACAGATGTACCAACAGCGATATGGCAAGATGCACCTTCTCTGGCTTTTGGCAACCCTACCCTTTTATTATTCCTCTGCTCACAAGTACTTTTCAAGTCAAAGAGAGGCCTAGGCAAGTTAAGAGGCCCTTAATATGTACTCTGCTGCCTGAATTGATTGCTGTTTATAAGGTAATCTTTAGGGCTGCATGTGGCTCAGCCTCAGTTCATCTCCTACAGAGAGACAGCCCTCAGGCAGCTCTGTTTTCATCAGGTCAAGCTGTAACCCAATCAACACCTTTCACAACAAACCAATGCCTTACTTTAAGCATCCATGCAGACAAGGAGGGGAGCCCCAGCTTTTGTATGGGATCTCTATTTGGCAACTAAGGTGATGTTTTACTCAGCAGGATACTTAAGAAAACTCTCAAACTACTTTGGAAAATCTCCCTGCCAACAGCAAAACACAAGATGAATATGTTTGTCTAGAACTAATTCAGCTTCTTCCAAAGACACATTCTAAAAACTACATTAACAACCTAATAGCACTTTGCAGTTACCACCATCACAAATGCAAATTATATAGTTTCCTTCCAGCCTAAGAAAGAAAACCAATCAGCTAGCTCCAGGCTGGTCCAAACCCAGACCTCCTTAGCCTCTGCCAAACTGAAACTCAACATTAGCTCTAAATGCCAGGCTTAGCTCTAGCATGTTTGTTGCACCTGAGAAAAAAAACATGAATGCAACAGCATCCTCCTACAGGTTAACCCAGCAGCACTGTCAGCTCCAGACAGTAGCCCGAAGCACAGTAGTGCAAAGGTGCAAACTGTAGGCAAGACCAGATGGTCTCTAACAGGTTAACCAGGCAAATTCTGAATTTGACTACTAACAGGCACAGGACTAAATTCAAGCATCAGGCAGCCAGGCTATCAGCACAAGCAATAAAACAAAATAATGCACACCCAAAAGTTAGTCATCTCCTAGGAAAAAGCTTTCTAGACTGTTTTTTTCAGACAGCACCAAATTTAGGACTTGTCCTCAGTCAGTTACTGATAGTGGGCCTCTAACTCTTACCTTTACTTCTTTAAACAGACATAAATTGTGCTGAACTGGGTCTATCTTAAAAAAAAGGTTTTAGATTTCTCTTAATACTAGAGGAGATGTAAATATACAACAGTTACTGTTAGTAAGCTGCTGTTACAGCTATTTGTACTGCCTTATGAAAGAGAATCTATGTGCCAAATGCCTCCTTTTTAAAACCATAACAAATTGGTGGAAAATACATTTTAGTTGCATGAAATTTTAAGCAAATGTTTTTAAAATTCAAATTAATAAGCAGTTTAGGCACAGGGTTTGGGGTTTTGTTTTTTTGTTTTAGTTTCATTTGTGTGTTTGGGTTTTTTTAACATAACTAATTTAAGTTTTTCTTTCACAGTGGCCCAAGTTTGGCTTAATGCCATTGAAGAAAAATGCCTTAAATCAGAATAAAACCATACAGATTTTCCCCTGTGTCAGCTTCTCTCATTTTCAACATCATACTGAACACACTCAAACCTATTGGGTACCACTAACCAGAAAGCAGAAAATAAAAAAAGGCCCCATTTTACAAATAGTCTACACAACATTTAAAAATATCTATAGTCAACAACCATTAATGTGCCTCCTGAATGTGTCTCTCACAGATACAACTGCCTCCCCCTCTCTCCCACCTTGTAGACTAAGCTAGAATATCAGCTCTGCTGCACATACTGCATGCTTGACTCTCCCAGAAAATTCTGGTAGGGAAGAGAAGTCATCAAAACATGAGCTAGAACACTTTAAAAAACAGGTTATTGTGTTAGGGTGGGCAAAGTACTGTAAGCGGCATTACTACTCTCACAACAAAACCTTTCTTCTGGTGGGCTCTGGAGAAGTCTGATAATGAGTCTTCTGCAAAGCATTCAAAAATCTGCTGGTGGGACAGTTGAAATGGGTAGAACTTGTCTCCTGCTGACATCCAAGTTTTCTTACACTGCTCACCTTTCTCAGTTAAATACCGAAGGGAGGAAATGCACAGGCAAGGTACAAAATAAATATGCCACTAGAAAAAAAAACAGAGCAATTAGCTACCAAGTGAATCTTCACTTGCCATTCCTTTATTGTTGTTTTTTTAATACCATATTTTTACTTCTAAACTCTTCTCATAGAGAAGGGAATAACTATTTCTGTATCTCTGTCCTAAACTACCTCCTGTTCACAGAATAAGAACAGCTGTATATGCCATCGTCACAATTATTTGCTAATAATGCTTGTCTTCACATTAAAACTCAGCAACAGTGAGTAGTGGAATGACTTGAAAAGCTCAAAAGCCAAAGTTTACTAAAGAAACAGAACCTGAATCTACCCCTTATGTATAAATGTTAATCATATCCTGCATTTTGATTAATGCAATTACCAGAACACTACAAAGAAATGTTAACATGTTTATTACATCTTAGCAACCATCTGTACCTTTTAAGAGTGTAATTCAGTACTTCACTTTACATAGTTAAAATCCTATTCATTCTCCTTAATGAATTACTGTCTTCCCAGCTGGAAATGGTTCTGGTAATATTAAAAATAATGTCTCAGAGCCATTAGGTTTTATTGATGGTATTTTATGCACACAGAGAGAGTACAATAAAATTAATTTTCTTCCACATGCCTCTGCTAACATTTTTTTAACTTGCTCCTTTACCAAAACAAATCATCTTTTCTTATCACAGTAGCAAGGTTACACTTGAAAATTACATTGTTCCAAGGGAAGACTACACAAGAAAGATAAATCCACTAAAGGTTACAAACCACATCTGACTCAAGAACTCCCCAAATAAAAAATATCTAGAGACTGGGAAAGTATTAAAAGGAAGTATCATGTGTCTGCCCTGTTATTATTCTTCCTTGCACTACTGAAGACAGCAATCAGGCAAGACATATCTTTGTTCTAATAAAGCACAGTTATACCTATGTCTTTTTAAGTCAGCAGATCAGTTTAATCACCTTAAAACTTTGTTGTTATTGTTGAACAGAATTACTGTTATTCTGCAACAATCATAGCCTAATAACAAACTCAGGTTACTGAAAGAACAGGAAGATTACTGGTACCAAATACCTGTATTACTGGATTAAAGATCAGTACTATGGTCATTATACATGAAGTTTATACTGTCACATCACCCTTAACAACATTCTGTAACTAGGTTATATGCTGGGAAATACCATCAACTGCAGAAGTTTAGAAAGCACCTGCTGGTAGCCTTGCAAGCTTAACTAGCTGGGAAGCTTCCCATAACCATGTGTTTGCAAAATTCACCACAGTTTCTTAAAATAGTTCAAAAAACCTGTCATTAGGGGAAACCTAAGTGTGTAGGGCCTACATGTAACACCCTGCATCTGGGTGTGCAAGGGCTGCAAATCCAACTGCTTTGGTACACAACTGGTTAGATATAACTGAACACCATGGAATTTGTGATTCCTGAAACTGCCCCTGTGTCTGAACATCAGCTTCAAGGATGGCCTCCCATCTTCCATAAACATTGCAATGAGACAAGACCTTTATTAGGCTAAATGACCCAGGGTACCAACACTCCCAAAGTCTGCTAGCTTTCTCAGCTATCTAAATTTTGGGCACTAAAAAGAAAACCAAGACTGAAAGAACACAACCTTGAAACAAGATAAAAAGCGGCTCCTATTAATAAGCCTGAAGCCCTAATATCTCAAGGAAAGGAGCAGTCTGGTTAGCAAAAATTCTTTGGAAAGGGTCAGATACTGAGCAAAACTCGTAACAGTTCTCATTTTCACACTAAAACTCTGTAAAAACTTGCTCACCGTGTATCTGTGCTCCCATGACAGTGTCACATCCAGCCCAGTGGGCAACACTGACTGACCTTGTTCAGCTACACAACAGGAAGAAGTCCTGGGAATACTTCCTAATAACATTTTTACATACTAAAGCTTCCATCCTTCATTTCACCTTTGAGGATTGTAAATCATAAGGGAAATGCTCTAGTCTTATATTTGACAACAGAACAGGAAGACATTCTCCTTTTTCCTACTTGCCTGCTGATGGGAGGCAAACTGGGAAAAGAGAGGAAGAGGTTTCATTATTGCCTTGCCCCACATAGCTTCTGCTTTAGGTGCTCCTCCAGCAATTGCTTCTATCGTTCCTTAGAGCTTTTCTAAATGGCAGTAGCAGCATGGTATTGATATGATTTATCTCACTTTTATTGCTCAGTGCATGTGGGGTTTTTGTGGCATGCTGGGATCTGTGGCAACACAATGCATTCTATTATTAATACATCCCGACCTGCTCAAATCTTTATCATATTATTTGGGAAAATAATTTACAGCTGCTTGAGCAGGCAATTTATATAGCCAGTCAATCACCTAAATTTGCAGCCTTCAGTCTAGCTTACCCATAAAAAGTTACTTTAAATTCAAAGTTCTCCTGAACACATACCTAAAGGATAAACAAATAATTTTTTTCTGTATACTCACTGCAGAGATCTTCTTTTAACATTTTTCCACTTACGTTGTTATAATACACCCAGTCTCCATTTATTATGTAATTTAAATTTTGTCTCTGTACAGTAACAGTCACAATACACAGTTATACTTCTGAATCATTACACATTGAGCAATGATCTCTGATCTCCTTCCCTTACCCACTTGGCTTCCAGTCAACAATTTTTGAGCTGGAGATAGCATGAGGCCAAAACTCAAAACAATCTCATTAGTACCATTTATTGTCTTTAGTCATACTTTCAATCTCTATAACTTCCTGGGGAAATGAGTTTCATGACTGTATTACACTTCATGTGAAAACTACTTCCTGTTAGGTTAAATACCTGTTAACTGTGTGTGCCATACTTTTTGCATTGCAAAAAACAGAGAAAGGTGATACAGAAACTACTGCAATTTTAAAAGACTCCTTTCATCTTGCTCTCCTCTCCTGACCATTACTGCCTTATCAGGCTAAGGAATATTTACATGAAAAGTAAAATATGACTGACTACCAAAATTCACCCCTAAGGTCTTTTTTTCTATGTTTTCTTGAAAAGCATAAGAACAATTAGGCAACTAAGTAATCATAGCAATTCCTGAGTCTGGGAGTATGGGTGCATTTGGGTTCCCTGTTAAAGGATTTATTTCTATTGGTTTGGATAGGACTGCAGAAAACAGAACCTATGAAAACCAGCTGACCTAAACCAAAAGTAAGTCTTAGGAAAAAAGTACTAAAGAGTTAGTGGCAAAGATACATTTAATTCTCTTGTGAAAATTCCAGAATTACAGGTACAAATATCAAACACTAATACAATATCCTATCTTTTGAAATGTAAAATTAAAAAACTCATTAACATGAAAAAATAACCTGAAGGCCAGCAATAATTCCATGCATGGAACTAGCTATTTGATGCTTCCATCACCATCAATCATCTACTCTTTCTGCAAATGCAATTGTTGTTCTTGATTCCTAAGAAGCAAGGCACAAAAAGATTCCTCTTAGCCACCAAATAATTAATTGTTGACTCTAAATAACTTCCTAAATCCAGTTTATCCATCTTTGAACTTAAAGTGTAGTATGATGCTTTCAAAGACATGTAGCTCCAGGGTAAAGTCAGAATTGCTCTTTAACAAGCTGAAAAAGTTACCAAGCTGCTTGCCAGAACTCTTTTTTCCACAAATTCCTTAATGTACTTTCTTGGCTAATTATCAGTCTGCTCCCTCTATCAAGGCCAGTCCATTTTGAAAAATAGGCCAAATCATCTTCAGGCACAGCAGTACAAAGAGTGCCTTCTGTAACAATTCTCCAACAAAATTTAAGCTACATTGTCAGGCTTGTAGACACTCCATGTTCTTCACTCGGTGCCCCTAAATCAACATTTGACAGAAAACACATGCCACACACACATTCTTCACCACACCAGTGTCTGAAGTTGTATTTGTACACTAAGATCAAAAACTAGCAACCCCTCTTCAACGCCACCCCTTCTCCACCAAATCCCTCTGCTTTCATCCCTGAAGAACTGCAACCACTAGATGCCAGATAGGGATATAGACAGTGCCTTCTCCCTTGCCTTGAAAATGCAGAGCCACTGTCCTAGATGAGATTATTACACAGAAGACTGTTTTTCCACGAGTTTTGCCAACTTTGTAAATCTGGTAGATAAAAAAAAAACTTACTTAAACTCGCATCAGTTCTTCAATGAAGCTAAGTAGCCTTGTGTCAAGAGTAAACAGGTAAGACATGCAGACAAGTAATTCTGTCACACTAGTAGTGTCACAAAAATACATGCACCTGTTCCCATAGAGGTAAATAGGTACACATGTCAATATTGGTGTTAATATAAAAATAGTTCTTCAGTCTTTCATTCTCATTACTGTTATCTATCACTTGGGCAATAAATTGGCAAACAGATTCATTCTGTGGGACAACTAGACACTTATTCCAAGATACTACAATGCAAGTAAATTTGAAGGTACTTATGCCAAAAGAAAGATGCAATAATACACACACAAGTGAATAGTGTGCACACATCCCAAAAATCTAAAAGTGAAACTATTAAGTCTTAGAAAGTACTCAATTCTCCATCTTTAGACAATCTGTTCCACTATGTGCTTTGTTAAAAGCAAAGCTAAGAGAACCAATGCTACTTTTCAAACTCCAGTGTTGCTTTTTAGCCACAATTTACATAACTTAATAACCAGCTTCCTACAGAACAAAAAATATTGCCAGTAACAGCTTGTTCATCTTAACCTTGAAGAGTAAAGTGAATTTGTGAGTCTGCACTACCCACATTCACAACTGTGAGAAGCATACAGAACAAACAGAATGCCTACTGGATGAATCAGATATGATTGCTATTTTTTATTCTCAGCTGCAAGTTTTCTTTCTGTAAGAAAGACATCAATCACATGTCATAATTTACCTACATGTAACCCACAGTCAAATTTTGGACAAGACTCTTCCTCAATTTATATTAAGGAGCTTACATAGTAGAACAGTATCAATGCTCTATCTTTAGGAGAGACATAAATGAATGGGTAGCTACACAGATGTCCAACCAAAATGTTATGAAGTCAGCACTAGAATTGTATTGAAACCACAACTATGCTTCTTCTGAGTACCTGACACTGGAATAATTCTCAATAGTTCCTCATCAATTTATGCATTAATTATTAAGTTAACAGATCAACCTGCTTCACTTATGAGAGGTTTCTTTTCAACAAATAAACTTTGACAGAACCCCTTCCATGAAGAAGGCACTGCTGATTAACTTATAGACCTGTAACAACTCTGAAAGGTAACTACCAAACCCAGCATATATGGCAATATCACATCCATGCATACCGCCAGTAAAGGAAGCAACAGATGTCACTTCAAGATTTAACAGCATGAAAATCCCAGCAGAAAGCCGTCTGTTGCCTTAGCTTCGCAGTCCCACTTTCCACAAGACAACAGTGTTCAGATTAGGCAGACTGCTATTTTATATAAATAGTAGTCTTACTTTTGCCAGGTAGCATAGATTTTAAGATGTGAGACTGGCTTTAGGAAGGCTGGATAGAAATGAGGACAACAGAGAAGAATTCCTTACCAAATGTTTGTTTATAATTTCACTGAAGTGGCACATAGACCCACACACATTATTGTTGACATCTTTTTGTCCACGAAAATATCTATGTCAACTGTGATAATTCTGCTTCTCGTATCTCGTTGCTGACATGTGATTTTATTTAGAAGATAAAAATAACAGAAAGCCACCTTACCTTTTTCTTCATCTATTCGAAAAACTCCTGTACCAGATCCATCTCTGATAGAGTATCTGATCTTCCCATCTCGTCCTGCATCTTCATCATAAGCAGATACTGTCATTACTGAAGAGCCAACAGGGGCATCTTCTTTTATAAAGCCTTTGTCTGCAAATACAGAGAACAGTGGAGGGTGCAAGTTTTCATTCACGTCAACTATCTCAACCTCAATGTAGCACGTGGAGGACAATGAAATGGGTTTGCCTTTGTCCTTGGCCCGCACAGTCAAGTTATAAAGTTGTTTCTTTTCATAATCCAGTCTCTGTACAATACGTATCGCTCCACTCAGTTTGTCAACATCGAAGGTGTCATCTCCGCCCTCCAGAAGACTGTATCGTACTTGACCTGACTGGCCTAAATCAGGATCGTAGGCTTCTAGCCACATAATAATAGTTCCCTCAGGAAGATCTTCTCTAATTTTCACATTATAGTTGGAAGGAATAAACTTAGGAGGATTGTCATTAACATCTTCTACAGACACTTTCAAAATAACTGTTGAAAATAACTGAGGTTCTTCAGTGGGTTGGTCCCTAGCCTCTATTTTCAAGAAGTAGACATGCTGCTCTTCACGATCCAGAACTCCTACAACTTTCACAACTCCTGTCACAGCATTAATAGTAAACTTGTCTGTATCTGTAAGAAGAGAATATTTCACTTCTCCATTAGCACCCAAATCTTTATCAGTAGCTTCAATTTGAATTATTTCACTGTTTGGCTCTTTGTTTTCGCTCACTTCAACAAAATAGCTGTCTTGCAGGAACTCTGGTGGGTTGTCATTAGCATCCAAAACTGTTATATCTAAAAGGTGCCAGGCAGACTTCTGTGGTATTCCAAGATCATAGACAGTAATATTCAGAGAATATTTATCTTTTACTTCTCGGTCAAGGGGAGACAAAATTTTCAGCACTCCTCTCTCCATCTCAACAATGAAACAACTATCTTCATTACCTCCAGAAATAACATACACTAGCTTTCCATTGAATCCAGTATCAAGATCGGTAGCATTCATAAATATTATGCTGGAGCCTACAGGCTGGTCTTCTCTTATCTCAATGCTACTGGGGAGAGCAGCTCTAAACTGAGGTGCATGCATATTCACAGAGTGAGTGTCAAAGAAAATATCTTCAACTTCTCCACGACTGTGCAATTTATTTGCTTGTAAAAGTTTCTCTGCAAGCATTTTGGCAACACCGGTTTCTTCACAATGCAAGTTGACTGGTTTGCGACTAGCAGCTACAGTTATGTTGATAAACAATGGTTTTGCAAAGTTTTCTCCATCTGTAGCTGTAATTTTCAAACTGTGAAAAGACATTTTAGCACCTGGGCCATCTATTAGTGACTGTTTGAGTGAAAGTACTCCAGAATTTGGATTTAGACTAAATAAATCCAGTTCATTTCCAGATTCAATTTGGTATCTCACCAACTGGAGCTCATCAGCATCAATAGCAGATACAGTTGTTATTTGTTCTCCAACACCAAGATCCCTGGGGATTGTTCCCTCACAATTTATTTTCTCAAAAAGAGGTATATTGTCATTCAGGTTATTTAAAACAATAGTAACAGGAACTTCAACTTCTCGACGATATGGTATACCCCAGTCAGAAGCTCGAATCCTTAAATTGTAAACCCTTGGCATCAATTCATAATCCAAGTCTTCTGAGGTACTAATAATCCCACTGAAATGGTTAATCACAAATGGCAAAGGATTTAGGTTTGCAATGCTATAGGTCACATAACCATTCTCCCCTTCATCAGGGTCTTTTGCACTTACTGTCATGACACTCGTACCTACTGGCACGTTCTCATCAAAGGAGGCTTTATAGGATGTCTGAGTAAACTCAGGAGGATTGCTGTTCATGCCTAGTACCTTAATTAATACTTTTGCAGAAGCTCTTCGGTCACTTGTCACAACTTCAAGTTCAAAATGAGATGCATATTGTGCTTTTATGGGTTCTAAAGTGGTAATAAGACCAGTGTGAGTGTTTAAATAGAATTTCTCTTTGCCTGGAGTATTTTTAAATACATATTTTAAATGGGGGTAACTAGGCAGAGCTTTCACCATTATCACAGGTGTGTTTGGAGGGGCAAATTCACTTATTTCAGCTCTATAGATCTCTTTTTCAAATCTGACAGGACCAGACTTAAACTGTGGTGATGTCACATGAATAACTTTTACAGAAGAAAACTGGGGGGGATTTCCTTTGTCTTTAGCTTGAAGGGTAAGGTTGTATCCAAAAGGGTGGCTCTTCCAGTCGATGTGACCAATGGCTTTTATTCTATATTCTTTACCTCCTGGAACAGACCTCACTGTTTTGAACTGTTGAAGTGGATCACCTGCAACAATGTTCAATGATGCTATTTCCCCATTTGAACCCTGATCATTGTCCTCCACAGTTACAACCGCGTAAGTTGGATCTTTGTCCAATTCTGATGGAGTCAATGTAATAGCTGTAATTACAGGGGCATACTCATTTGCTTGCTCTACATGAACAGTTAGTTTTGCCATACTGCTTATGCCACTGCTACCATATAGCTTCAGGCCACGGTCCACAGCCAGAATTTCCATTTCATAAAGCTTAGTGTCAGAGTAGTCAAGTTTACCAGTCAGAACTACAACACCACTAGTTGGATGTATAGCAAACACATCTGTTCTCTCTTTAAAGCTATAGTAGAACTCCCCATTTGTTCCTATATCTGCATCTGTTGCACTGACTCTTGCAATGCTGGTCCTTATTGCTGTGTTTTCAGGCAAAGAAACACTGTATGACGTTGGAGAAAACAAAGGCCGCAAGTCATTTGTATCCAGTACCTGTATCCTGACCTTTGTGCGTGTTTCAGCGTTCGTATTTTTTTCAACTGCTTTAACAGTCAGCATGTACTGGTCTTTTACTTCTCTGTTAAGGATAGCTGTGTTTCCTCCCTTGGTCCGTATTCTCAAAAAGCAAAAGTTTCCAAGAACATATTCTTCAGCTTTGAACAAGTTCTCATTGTCACCAGCAATAATTTTGTATCTTATGTTCCATAACGGATTTGTAATGTAAATGCCCATTTTCACTGGATTCCCAACGTAAGTCTTAGCTGCAGAATTCTCATACACAGTGGCATTGTACTGTACTTGTGTAAATTGCATTGGTGGAGCATGATGCGGCCTTTGATTTCCTTCACAGTTTCCAAAATGCTGCAATAGCAGCAACAGCATAGTCAAGTATCTTCCCATGACAGCAATCACAAAGAAACCCTGAAACAAAAGAGATGTATTAAGACTCAATTAAGACTTAACTTTACTTTAGAATTTGTGCTTGAGAGAAAAGCAGAAGTTACACATCTAGGGCTACCTTCTTCACCTAGGTTTACACTAACAGTCTCACAAAGTCTCACAGGGTAACAAATCAAAGCTTCAGAATGCTTCCTCAACAAGCACAAGCTTTCAACAGAATCGTGGGAGAAAAATTTCTTTCCAGCAAGTAGAAAGCAATCTGACCTCAATTTTATCACTTTGATTAAGCAGTACATATTCTTCTCCTTCACCTTTCCCTATTTATCTTAAATATTTTTCCCTTACCTCTCCTTTTGCATCTTATTGACAGTTTGTTATAGAACTCATACTAATTCCTAAGCGTACTAATTATTCCTAACTATACCCTTCTTTCATTCTTCCTGAATTTTTCTCCCACATTTTGGCCCCAGTTTGCCCTCAGTCTGTTTTTGGCTGTCAGCCTCTCTGAAGAGAGAGAGCCTATCTTCACAGTAGTACTGTTTGTCTTAGCTAAAAAAGTATATTGTATTATTTTCTCTCCTTCCACCATTCACATTTTCTCTTAGTTATTTCCTCTCCCCTAACTCCTACCTGCTCAGGCAGGATATATGAAACCTCACATTGGCTGAAATACCATGGGCTGCCTCTGCCCACTAGAAAGCATTAGAGTAATTAATCTACTTCTGTCAAAAGTTCATTCCAAAACTACAAAAGCAGCTGATCCAGTCACAGCCATTAGCAAGTCAATGATTTTGAGAACAGGAGAATTTAAGACTCGGATCCACACAAACTATAGGAAATATTGTAGAGGAGTAATGAAAACATAGCTAGTATCCTTTTGGAAGACAAAAAAAGTACATCTGTCTAGCAAATCTAGCAATTAAGCTACAAGATTAAAGCTATAACCAAAGCAAACAATAAAAAGTTAATGACCAAACAATAAAAAGTGTATGAGCTTTTAAAACTAGGTCACTAGCTGGAACCACTACTTACAAGATCTTAACACCAGATGATGGTTGGGATGGCAAATAAGCATAAGGTTGCAACAGCCACCATTTCAATGGGTTAACAAAATTATTTCTCCCCTGTTTACACTTCTTCCCAGGCTATGACTTGTCCTGGGAATAAACAGACACTTGGGTTTCCAGGGCTCCATCCCCCAACATACTGAAGTAAATGAACTTCTTCATTTTTGTTTGCTGCTTTTTTAAAACCACCAACAAACAAAAAAAGCCCACAACCAAAAATCCTGAAATAAATAACTGATAGCAATACTTCCAAAACTCCAAGCAATTTAAGAGGCCATTAGACTGTCCTAAGACACATTCAGAAATTATTACATATTTTAAAGCAATCAACAAAATAGCTTTTCTTACTTCATTTTGCTGGAATTTTAGAAGCTGTGTGCCATCTTAATGATCAGATCTTTCCCTCTTTTCTCCCTCTTAAAATTTATGCTGAAGTCAAAAACCCAGCTTCACCTCTGATGCTATGGCATCCTCTAACTCACTGCCTACACTTATATTTTGCAACAAGCTATCTGAAGTGGAGTATTTACTATGTAAAACATTGTACCTGTCTCTAATCCCTCATCATTTGCTCCTCACATCTCAGGCACATTAGAGACCTCAGGCATCACACTGTGATGCACTGAACTGTATTAAGATATTGCACATTAAAATTCAAAGTTGAACATGTGTAGATTTTACTACCACTGTATATATTTTTTCTGTATCATAATACCTTCAGCACTTTTTGCTGCTTTTCTGTAGTAACTTCCAAGTGGAGTCCACTCAGAACTAGCAACAAGCAGTCTAGTATACAGGATGATGCAACTACCAGTAAGAGAATCCGTTCCTCAGCAGCAAGTTCTAAGGTTTGCTGAGTCAATCAAGAGCTTAAGAGAATCTCTCAGCTGAACAGTTAACCACGTCAATTAAAACAAGTTAGTCATTTCTGTTACATGACACTTTTTCCATCTTGTCATAATTTACAGAGCTACTAGAAACTAAAAAATGTTGATCTGGGATTATCCAAGAATCAACATCATATAATCTTAGTAAGTATCTAAGGTATTAAACAATGCCAGTTGTAAAGACAGTTAACTACTGAGGGCAAGTATGGAAGTATTAAGATAAAAGTGATAATGTGTTAGATACAAACTCAGGTGGCTCATTGCAGTATGCCAGAATGACTAGATTTCAGAAACATTTTAGCCAAAGGCTACACTTTGAACTCCTACAGTTTTTATTATCTTTGGAATATGACCAGTTTAGGATTTTGTGCCTCCATTTTCAACACATAAGGCCATTGTTTGCTTAAAAAAAGATCACAGGCCTAGGCTTAGAAGAAGTGCATACTGTATTTATTCTGAAAAGCTTTGATTTCCTATTTGGAAATTATTATTCAGATGATTTTTATTTATATGCATATCCAGGTCATTTTTATTTATATGTGTATTCAGCACTGGGTTACAAAAGGTTGTTGACATTGTAACTGAGTAGTAAAACTAAATTATTAACACATCAACAGCATTAACATCATTTGTATCTGAGAAAAAAGTAGTTAACAACTACGAAATATGAACTATCTTTATATTAAAGGTCTAAGAACAAGTGAAATTTTGGGGCTAGCAAACCTCAAACTGGTAACTTATCAATGAAGATGATTTGCATAAGATAACAGTCATATGAAAAGACTGTTTCTATTAACATTATATTTACACTATCTAGACTTCAAAGTTTATACTTTTGATATTTGAAAGTTTTAAGCATAAAAATACAGAATTTAGCTAATGTCAATCTTAATGCCAATCAAGCCAAAAAAAACCCCAAACAAACCACAAAACAAGCTTGTCTTCTACATTATGTATCAATGGGGAGCATACATTGAGAGATTTATCCATCCAGCAATCATCCTCATGCCCTAGACAGGAAAAGAACCTAAATCAGGCTACAGAGCCCAAGTCATAATGCATATTAGTGCCACTGCTATCCCTCTTCTACACACATCTGCCAGCTAAGTCCAGAAGGACCTACTGTAAGACTGAGGTACATCGTTTGTATTAACAGCATGAGACTGTAAGCATGGCATGCTACACCACTCTAGGGGCATATCAGAGGACACTCTAAGGACTAAAGGAGGGGTTTTTTAGTGCTTTTCTACAACGTTAATCTACTGAAATCTTTTACTAACTTTTAACAAACGTAGTGGAGGCCTTCCCGAATGTGTGCACCAGCTTTTTTGATTTGTACTGTTATTCACACATCAAACCATCACTTATTGCCTTTTTCAATCAGCATATGCAACTGATGATGTCTGACACAAATGCACTGTGAGAAGTAATTACTGCAGTTACTGAACTGTCATGACAGGGTTCCTACTGCAGAAGTCTGAGAGATCTGTGGCTTTGTGGGCTGTACTAACTGTAGTTATACCTACTCTTGCAATTGCTTAAAAGAAATTATTTATGTAGACTGATTAAAAAAAAAAAAAAAATCACATTTGACTGTTTCAGCATGCTCTAGTTTCCAATCAAAAAACTTAAGTGTCTTTTACTTTTGTGGTAGGGAGGGTGTCCACCTCTTTTGGCATTCAGAAAATGAACACATGATGAAAGCGTATGGTAACATCACTTCAGTAAAGCTAGTAAGTTATTCCAAAAATGTACATGGTCACAGAGCTTAAGTTGCACCTTGTGACTAAAGTCCAGTAAAATTTATGCTTGTATGCTCCACACTATGAGTTAATCTCGTGAGATACTTCGATTTATGCTTTTGAGAGCTTTGCTGTTAAAAAGAAATACAGCAGCTATATTCAAACAGAACACAAGAATTCTGAATCAGGAGTGAAACAAAGTTTCACACACAGAATTTTGACTATTTACCCATACAGCACTTACATACTAGTGCATCTAATACTGAACTCATCACCTGTGCAAGGAAAAGCACACTTCTGATCATTCTGAATGAGTTTAATTGAAACTGAACACAATACCTTAAAGTTTGTGATGACAAAAATAGTTTTCCTAAGCTTCAATTCAGTTTTAATCTTAAAAAAGATGTAAATCTTTGAGGGTTTAAAGGGATTTTATGTTTGCTTACTTGCATGGACAGCATTGATAACTTAGGCATATAAAGTTCTTCTGCATGCTGCTATAAAGAACAGGAGAGTATCCTACTACTAGGACAACTACTAAAACTCGCCTTCCAGTGTCCTAAAAATTTCAGGATTGCACAAAGAACAACAACAAAAAAAATCTTAAAAGCTGAATAGTTTTCAGCATTAAACTGAAGTATTTTACTCACTAGATACCTGAGAGTTTTCTGTATAGTTAGACAAGTAAATAGAAAATACACGTCTATTACACAACATTCTTTTCCTTTACAGAAAGACAGCAAAAGTGGTAGAAGAACACAGGTATTTCCTGCATGCAAGTAGTTTCAACCGTAGGAAAACCTGCTGTTAGAAGGAATCATTGTTTAATTTATTAATCCGTTACCCCCAAAAAAAGTTTACAACAGGGGGGGATATTAGGACCGGTAAGACAGAATCACACAACGCATTAAAAAGCGCACCTTTCATGCAAACCTTTGTTTTCTCTCAACTGCCGTAAGGAGGAAGAAAAAAACCAGCAGCAGCTGGCCGATACGTTCAGCCGGAATCTGCCAGAGAGTCGCCGCTAAACGCCGCGTCCTTGCGGGCACTGCCCTTTATCTTTCGGAGGAATCCGGCGAGGAACGCAAGAAGAGATGCGGTATGCAAACAAAGGAAGCAAGTCACCCCAAGATACTTGCTCGACAAAAATCACCCCTGCCGGCTTAACAGGGAATTCAGTTCGCAATGGCCCATCAGATGCTTCCGAAGTCACCTCGCCTCTAGGGGAAAATATCACTGCTAGCCCCTTTTCTTCGACACAACTTCGGAACAACCTGCCGGCTAAACTCCTACCAGCTCTCAGGGGAGCGCTGCACGGCTCCAGCCCCGCCGGCTGCCGCCATCCTCGGGGTGGGGGGAGAAGCGGGGTGCCAGGGCCCGCGACGCCCAGCAGCCACCCGGGCCCAGCGCCACGGGTGGGGAGTTGGAGGAGAGAAGGGGGGGCCGGGGCCGCTCCGCAGCCCCTTCCCGCGAACTGCTGCAGCACGAGGCGGCCGCCTCCCCAGTGCCTCCGGGCGGCCTCGCCGCGCTCCTTGACTCGCCGCAGAGCCGCAACTTCCCGAGGGGACCGCAACCTCCCCACCGCCCCCTCCCCACGCCTCCGCTGCTCCCCCTCCTCCACCGTCAAAACTTCTCCCAACTCTCCCGGTCGGCCCTGCCCAGGCCAGCCCGACCTCACCTTTCCTTGGCTAACTACTTGCGGGCCATGACCGCGGCCCACGACCAACGCCGCATGGTGCCCACCGAGCCACTCTTCCCTTCTTTCTCGGTCAACAGCGCGTCTCCCCAGTACCCCTCCGCCCTCTACGGGCCACGGCGTCCCCCGCCGCTGTATTCCTCCGCGGCTTCGGACGACCGCCTCTCCGGAACTCGTTTCAGTGGCGCTCCGCGGGCGCGGGACCGGCAAAGAGAGCCCTCACACCCTGGCCCGCCTCCCCGCCCAGAGCCCGGCCCCGCCGGCGAAAGACGAAACGCTGAGCAGGGGGGACGAACCTCAGGATAAGCTGTTTCTCCTGGTGGCCCGGCAGTCACAGCTGCGCCAGCGGGATAGCAGTGGAACTTCTTAACTCCTCCACGCTAGCTCCGCGCCAACTCGGTTGGGGCGGCAGGGACGGGGCTGGCGATCGGGGGGGAGCGGCCCGTTCGCTTGCGCCGAAGTCCTCCCTCGGGGAGGCTCCTAGGAAACTTCAGAAAACAGCTGCCGGGGAATATCGTACGGGGATGGCAAGAGAAACTGTCAGAGCCCACGGGAACGGGCGCTTCTCGATGGCAGAGCTTTGCCGTCGAAGGAGCAGCGAGCGGGTACTAGGGATGAGCCCCGCTGTGCCCACTCTCGCCTGTGGCAGCGGGTAGCGCCCTGCGGCTATTGCAGCGCATTGGCGGCCTCTCCCCTTTCCCCCGTGGGGGGAGCAGCAGAGGCACGGGCGGCCAGACTGCCACCCCCGGGCAGCGCCGGCGAGCTTGGCTTCACGCCTCCCGGCCTCGGGCCCCGGGCTAGGTTGGGCTGGGCAAGCCGCCACTTAACGCCCGTGTGGAGGGAGCTCTCTCAGAAAAGGCCAAAACGGCTACTGCAGTTCCCCACTACTCTTTCAAGAAGTAACACCGTGCCCCGGCGCCGGGAAATGCAGTGGCCAGGGGAGCGCCGTAACGGTGACCCCCCCGCCGGCCCAGAGATATGTGCTACTTGTGGTGGAGAAGCCCCAAGCAGGAGTCATGCTGACGGGATGCCTATCAGCCAGCCCGCCGAACGTTAAAGATTAATAGTCCGAAACGGTCCTCGGAGGCTTCCCCGCTCATTAATAAGTGATCAGGATTAATAGCGATCAAATGTTTGCCTAGGGAATCCCAACCTAGCGGGCTCACAGTGAAGCTAGGCTGAGGGCGGGGAAGGCGGCGGATGTGTGTTTACCGTGCATTAGCCCCGCCACGTCTTTTTATTAGCCACAGAAATAAATAAAGCCAGCTGCCCAGGGGACCCTTCTATCACCAAAGACTGGCGCGCCCGGGGCTGCAATCAGAACAAACCGACTCCTTCAGAAAGCGCCGGACTTCGTGTTCACCGGCTCGCAGCCAGGAGTCTCCCCTCCCGAGGCTGTCCCGGCGGCCCCCGGCCCGGGCACCAGAAGCCCTGCGGCGGCGGGGGCGCAGTTTCGCGGTGGCCGGGCAGGGGGCGCCGCGGCACAGCGCACGGGCGGCCGGGCACAGCGCCGGCAGCCAGCCTGGGCTGGGCTGAGCGGAGCAGAGCCAGTAGCCTCCGGCGCCGAGCTCGGACGCGGCTGCAGGGTGTTAGATCGAGAAAGCTGCGTGCCGCTTTCTCCGCGAAGGTTGGAGGTGGAGGTGTCCTCAGCCCCAGGTACGCACATCTTTGGATAAAGTAAGTGTGCATATATATATATATATATACACACCTATACAAAAACATACATGTACTACACAGTTATAAACTACGAGTGGAAGCGAAGACATGAGTATTCCCAATAACGCGACAAACTAGAGCACCAAAACTGATGCGAATCATCTCTCTAAGCACCCTGCTGATAAAAAACTCATTAAACAAAGGAACTCACCAGACCAGCTGGACTCGACGCTCTTCTCCCAAAGTCCGCTCCACCTCAGTTCATCCCCACACGTTTCTTTACCACCCTCCTTTCTTTTTTTATCCTTCCGAGAAGCAGCGAGCAATGGCCCGGTGCCCACACACCTCTAGAGCGTGAACTCCGCCGCGGCCCCGGCGCTCAGCGCGGCCCTGGCTCCCGTACCCGCCGCCACAAAGGGGCATGTTGGATCCGACCCATCCGCTGCTTTAAACTTGAACGAGGGTGGGAAAGAAAAATAGACGGGGAGAGGGAGAAAGACAAAAAAAAAAAAAAAAAAANAAAAAAAAAAAAAAAAAAAAAAAAGGAAGAAAAAGAAAAATAAAAAAAAAAGGAGAAAGGGACGGAGAGATCCAACTTTGTTAAGACATGTCCAGGCAAAGAACGTCGGGGAGTTACAGCGGAGACACTGAGAGTGAGGAAGCTGCGCCGGATCGCCAATTCCCTCCCTCCCTCCCTCTCTCCCTCCCTCCTTCCTTTTTTCCCCCGCCTTCCTCTCCCTCCCTCTGCCTTCGTTCTCACTCCGTCCTTCCCTCTCGGACCCTGCTCCCAGCAACACCACCCCCTCCTCCTCACCGCTGCAGCAGAGAGCGCCGGCAGCAGCAGAAGCGCCGCGCACCTGGGCCGCGGCCGCCTGCCCGCAGGTGAGGCGCCTCGCCGCCCCAGCTCTCCTCCGCGGCGACTCTCCGCGGCCGCCGCCGGTTAGGGGCCCCGCTCGTTCCGCCACCGCAGCGCCAATCGCTTCGGCACGGCTCGGCAGGCTGCTGCTACCCCCACCACATGGCTGCGGGCACCCCGTGGCAGCACTGCACGAGTCTTCCTCAGCGGGGCACAGCGGCTGAAGTAGCCGGGTGACTCCAAGCGGTCTGAGCACGGGAATCTCCCAGTCTCCCTCAACAACGTTAAGACTAGAAGGGTTTTCCTCTCCTTTCCCCCCCCCTTTTTAATTTTTTCTCTTTCTTTCCTTTTTTTTTCTTTTTTCTTTTTTTCTATTTTCCTTTTCTCTTTTCCCAGCGTTTTTTTTCTTTTTTTTTCTTTTTTTTGTTCTCCTTTTTCTTCCACTTTTTTTTTCTCTTACCTTTTTCTTTTCTTCAGAGGAGCTGTGTTTTTCAAGGCACAGCAAAGGGTTTCCACCCTCCCCTTCCTCCAAAAAAACAAAATGACAGCTCTTCCTCAAAAATAGTAAAACATAACCAAGCAAGGCATATTTATACCGTGGTTCTCCCTCATTCAAAGTAATCCCCCAAACAATTAGTCTTCCTTGACAAATTCTAGGAGAGGTGGCACTGGATCAGATTAAATCAGAGGTATGAGTAGTTCCAGAATGGTGGGGTTTATACAATTTTGGGAAAATTACACAAACTACTTTAAAAGTTATTTACCTGAGAGAGATTACCACTAAACTTGCAAAGCATTCTGAGATTCTCAGGAGGCAAAATACTCTTTCATGGCACCATTTATCCCAAGGGATCTGAGAGTCGTGGCCTTCCTCCAAAAGACAAATTGACTTCTGAAGACATTGGATCATTATTTCCTATAATATACACCACTAAAATCTATTAGCCAAGTGAGTGTGCAGCACATTGTGTTAGGAAGAGCAGATACAAACTGCAGTATACAAACACTAAGTACATTTCCAAATAGTGCATACAAGCCAATTCAGCCTGGGAATGATCACTTCTGCCCTTGTAAATTTCCACAACAGAAGCAACTGATTGATTTACTTAGCATCTCAGAGTTACTTTCTGAAGACCCTAAATGGAATTATACTAAGACCTTATCCAAGTGCCACTGGGCCAAATGATCTTTCCTTCTGTAAAAACTGCTTCAAAGTGATTTTCATAAAGTAAACTGCATTGAAAATAGCATTCCAGAGAGGAGCTAAAAAGGGAACACTTTAAAGGCGTTATAGTTAAGGACTAGAAACAAACGTAAACCACACTCCTACTTTGTATGGTTGCAAATGTTGCGTAATTTTGGAGTATAAATCTTTTTGTCTTTCAGATTCATGGCCATGTTGTGGTTGATTGCTGTGTTAAGCAGTGAAAGGCCAGAGCAGAAGATTGTTTAAACTTTTGTCTAAACTTTAATTCTCAATGCCTGGAGAAATGCAGTGGTAGTTAATTGCTCTAACGTCCTATAAGTGGGACAGGAGCATCTTACAAAAGTAGCTGGTAAAGATAACAAAAAGCCAGAGCCTTCTGATCTGGAATTCTTGCTATACACATGCTATGCAGACAGTATGTGCTTTAGATGAAGAATAAAGGGATATCCTGCCACTCTCCAATGGGGAGTAATGGTGCTTAGCACTTCAAATAAAGTGTTAGAGCCATGATGTCCAGGCAAGTGTATTCATAAGTCTTCTTGATATATATAGTTTTACCTCCTAAACCAGGTTTCTAACATCATGAATAATACTGATATTCTGATAGTTACTGAATATTCCATTTTTATTTCATGTTTTCTCTACCTTTTGATTTTTGCTCTTGGGAATGGTGTCAATAAAGCTGTTACAGTTGTTGTTGACTATCACATTTAAAGATTAATCTTCTCAGGGTATCTTTCTTACATGTTATCCTAAGTAAAATTAATATATTCTGTTACATTTAGCTAGCCTATCAGAAAGATACAGAAGAGAATACCTGAAATCACACATCAGTGTCTAGGGCATCATGCTGTGCTCTGAAAAGCTTCCAGTCTTACAACAGTAGTAGCAAAATATATTTGTTGCTTCTCATCACCTGTTAGCATATCCTTGTTTTTATGAAACTAGGTAAGCTGAAACAAGTTTTAGCTCAGCTGTCAATTTAAAACTGTCAATTTAAAAATAATAATACATAGAGTTCTCTGAATTAGATAGTTTTCTTTTAAGAGAAACATGCATCCTTCAGCTTTGAAATTATTTCCCCAAAACTTAAGCAGAAATCTCATATCAGACAGCAAGCAAGCAATTGTGTTAGAGAAGTCTTGTAATCAAAAAGTATATCCCCACATCATCATCATTACCTTCCTGTAAGACATTATTGCACTAATACTCTTCTCACTAGGCTACCTCAAAACCTAGCATCCTAGATCTCAATTCTTTTTCTGATATATATTTAACACACAAGAGCTGATAAATAACTGGGTAAGTCTGTAGATCAGAAGTAAATACTGAGGTCAAGTGTCCTCCAGAGACATTTTCCTGCTACCAGTCCCAGGTATGCACATGGGGAATGATATCTCCAGTACTTTGGACTGATCTCTCAGCTCCCATTTTGGAAAAGAGAAGCTGATTTCCAATTGTAGCTGCATAAAGCTTTAAAGATTGAAATCGGCACTTTAAATTGCCCCAGCTCGGGGATGGCAAAGGGGAGGATAATTATGGCTAGGTTTCTATGAGGGTGAAAGGGTTGCAACTGCTACACCAAGTGCAGCTACAAAAAAAAAAAGCACTTCTGAACACAATAGCAGCCTGTGACTCAGGGGCAATCAAGGGCCCATAAACATCCAGCCTCTGAGGCAGAGGGCACATACATCTTTCCAGTAATGGGGTCAGGAGCAGTTTCAAGCAAGTTCTCTGTCAGTTAAATATGAACTGATCTGACATTGGTTTTATAGTAGGAGTAAAATTCTCTACAGTACAAAAAAGTTAGCACAAAACCTGTACCCTCTCTGAATTGCATTTATACAGAGAGAAGGAGGTTGATTAGCAGCAGATCTACTCTGCGTTCTCCTTTTCTTCATCTGATCCCAATGTCTTATGAGGGCACTCAGGATCTTGTGTAGTTGTAGCTTTCAGAAAGCATAACAACCCTAAATTTCCAAGTATTTGGTAATCATCCTCTGTCTGGTCTACAGTCAACCATGTTTCTACTCTAGTTTGTTTCCTTTCTTCTAAATGCAGACCTGGGGAGTAAAAACCAATTCAGCTTTTCTGGCTGTTCTTGTCTACATTCTGCAAATTTAGGCTGAACCACAGCTGTCCACTACTTCCCCACCTCCTCCTTTTTAGAGGGGAAAAGGGAGAAATTCATTTGAGATACACATTTGAGAAAATGCTGCATTTTTCTACCTAAACTAAACTTTCAAAAGCCCCATTAAAATCTTTAGGATTGCTTTTGCATGAATCTCTTTATCTGGTAGAATTTGAGGAAGGGTATTTAACTTTTCATAGTTTAACTCTTTTTATTGACTTCCTTTTACTCTAGAGAATTCTTACTCTGTAAAATATCACTGTCTATTTGATTAGGTACCCTTTCATAGTGCTTTTCAAGGCAGCAACGTCAAAATAATAGCCGTATATCTGCGTTGATACAATGAAATGCTAAAGAGTTTCAGCTACTTGAGAATCCATTGTGTGCCCTGTGAACCTAAAGAGGAGTTTAATGAGGTGACTCAATCATTAAACCTACAAGCTACAGCTATTTGTGGGTGTGTGTTAAATACACAAACATGCAACAGTAAAGAAAACCTGGGGCAATTCTACAGAAGACAAAAAAGTGAAAACACAGTTAAAAGATTATTTTCTGTTTCAAGGAACAACTCTTTCTTCAGGTAGTAACAGGAGGAGGACACCCAAATATTTGAATGGTTATTTTCTGAGCTTCTAAACTGGTAGAAACACATGATCTGGAAAAGAGTGATGATTTTTTTGTTTGTTTTTTTTTTCCTTCAGTCAGCAGGAATGAGAAATACATTCCCTAAACAGGAGTGAGTTAGGCAGCCTCATATTTACAATGTTTTGATCTTACAGATTACTTCTGTTTATGTCAACTTTTGAGAAGTGTTTAGATTCACTTCAGAAATGAGACACTTTTCCACATCACACTTTTGTTTGCCAACCTATCTCAGGCTGAGGGTTGGTCAAATAAATTAAGTCCACATAATAAATAATAATCAGAAAACCCCCACATCGTGTATGTTTGCTTTTATAGCATTTATCCTACCCTATGCCATACTGGCTAACTGGAACAGAATCAGCTGCACTACTGGTATTTTGTTTAAAGGTTTGAATTGAAATTAGGGCAATGGTTTTTGCTAGTGCATCCCAAACAAAAGTGAAACACTGCATTTATCTTCAATATTCCCTAGGATGGAATGATAAAGGTATGGAGATCTGCAGGGTTTGTTGTCTTGTCTGGCTCTGCCAGGTAGGATAACTCTGCTCCTCCATTAGGTGTTGTTCTCTTTCATCTAAGTGGTGCTTTTATTGCACTACTGAGTTCAAATCTACAGAGCTGAAGGCTGAAAGGCATCAGTTCACAGTCTCATGCCTATAATATGAGGAAACCTTCAATTTAGATTTAAATAATTAAAGGACAATTAAAATGTGTGAAAAGATCAGAAAAGGGCTAGACTATAATGGTGATTAAGCTTTTTTATTATTTTTTTAAGCTGTGTAGGCTGGTATTTTGACTTTGTGGAGCACTAGTTTAACACTGGAGTTAGGAACAGAATTTCCAGACTCACCAATCCAGAGCCAACCTTACTTTGACACATTGTAGGACAAAAAAAGGTTTTAAAAAAAAAAAATCTGTTCTCCACTGGCTCTTAAAACTCCTTTTTTCCTTGAGCTGGCTTTTCAGATCTAAATTTAGCAATTTGAAGCTTAGGGCTTTCAAAGCTAAAGAATTTGAAGTCCAGATGATGTTAATATATCATAGAGCTAAAAGACTGTGATAAATTTGGAACTAAACTTCTTTGGGTTTGAGTAGTTGGAATTAGTTGTTCAGGTTCCATTAAAAAACAAGTTTTAAGCTTTAATGTTTCAAAGTTTTAAGAGCTCAGGTGACATTTGTATTACATAGGGACAAATGAAGCAAAAGAAGGGCTAGTGTTAAAGTATTATGTTCTCTTTTGTAGTAAGATACTGGTCCTTTTCACTCTAAAACCTGTTCTAAAGCTAGAATTAGAGCTTGAGGTACTGAAGAGAAAGGTAGAGTGCCTCAGTGACTGTGATACTCATAAATGTCAGGAATAAGTTTGGTTTCTGTGTAAGCCATGGATTTGCCTAGTGTTCATGGATTGGTAGGTTAGGTTAGTTTTAATTTAATCTAGGATGAATAATGTTGGAATTTAATATTCAATGTCTTCCATACTCTTCAGGTCATAAAGAAGAAAGGAAGGGGTAAGTCTTCACTGGAACTAAGTCATGCCCTCTTTATTGTGGCCATCAGTCCTTTTATAAAGACTAGGTTTAGACTTACAGCTTATAAATCTATAGCATTAGAATATATATAGCATACAAGTCTAGAACACAATTGACTTCAGTGTACTGTAGGCCTCAAGGAGACTTTAGCTGTGGTGGCGTCTACAATGCCATAAGCTTCATGGTTTTTTAAGAGGTATTGGTTATTCTTCAGCTTTAATTAATGTTAGGTTATGGTTTGGTTTAGGATTTGCAAATCCAAATAGCTAAAAACACAGATGAATTCAGAATTTTGAAAAGCAGATGGTTAGAAAGGAAGCTGTTTTCCATCATAACCAAGGCTCAGTGTTTTATTCCATAATACAGAATACTATACTTAGTTCTGCTGCAATTAATCTAGAGTTACAGCTACAGTTACAGTTTTCAAAAATAAAGAATTGGCAACCCTGTACTTGTCTGTGTGCTGCAGAGTTCATAAAGGTTTAGTCTCCTGTGTGTGTAAAGTATTACATCCTTTTCTGTTGTGGGCTCAGAACCCTTAGATTTCATCCAGATGATGACTTCTGGTATTTTCTGATGGTTTTATCCCATTTTACTAATATTAGGGTTCATTTCTGATTAAGCTTTGCATACATGCATTCATCTTCTGGAGTTCCATATATTTGGGAATATTATTTCATCCAGTGGAAGAGAGGACTCTTGTGACTAGACATTCCCATCCCACATGACATCTTACCTACTGTAAACTGAGTTCCCTGAGAGAGTACCTGTGTGAAAAAGCCCTTCATTTGCTTACCTTGTGTTCTTCTCTATATTATCAATAAAAATCCAACTTAAATCAATTAAAAGAATCTGAATTCAATGAATGCCTGTTGGATCTTGCAAGTGCTTGAATACCTGAGAAAAAAGAAGGTGCTCAGCAAGACAGGAACCCCCCTTTCCTTTTAGCTGTTTAGTTCAAGCACAGCATCATAGCAAGGAACTGAGACTCTGCTTTAAGGAGAATTTGTTGCAAGGAACAGAGAGCTGATACACAGCTATCTGCCAGGGAAGATGGGAAGAAGACTGGCTTCATGAGTACTAGGGGGCAGTTTTTTACTTCTCAAAATGTTACTCATCTATCTGAAATGAATCCAGTGTGTGAAACACAAACCTCTCCTGCAAGGGCACAGTGAGCAGGGAGAGAATTGTTTATGAATGCTTTTTATTTGTTGTCTTTTCTAGTCACTGTGACTTTTTTCCCATTTAAGAAGTTGTCTTCTACTTTAAAAGTTAATAAAATTTACTTCTCCTGTATTTGTAAGTAATTTACTACCCTTTTTGGAAGCCCAGTGTAAAAGAAAGGTCTTAGTCTATCTGCTCTGTCTAATCTGTTTCCATTGCAGTCCTTCTCATAGAACTATGGCATTTCTTTTCTGGTATATGCAAAGGAATTGCATTACCAAAACAAAATTTCTGGATGAAAGGATTACTATATATGTTCAGCATAAAACTTATCCACTTGTTCTCATTCTCCCATGTGTTCTGTATTACTGAGTAGGATTTCACAACCTGCTTTTTCTCTTACTTTTTAAGCACTTACAAAGCTTCTATTTCTCTTTCATTATAAACAGAGACATGATTTGCTGCCTACTTTACTCTTTTTTTCCAAAGTTCTATACTTTAAATAACAAAATCATTAAAAACCTCACAGAGTGTCCGAGATCAATATAATATAATATTTATGCTCTAGTCTCTATAATCTCTAGTACTCTATACCATCTTTAGTATTGTTATAGCACATCAGATAGGGTTATTACTATGTAAATTAGCCACATAATGAACGCTGTGAAAGTGTTCATTCAGACCAATATTGTATCACTCTCAATGTGTGTAAAAATTTCCTCATGCAAATGGGATCACATAAAGGTCAATGTCTGTAAAATAAAAGCACATATCAAAATAGGATCTAAGTAAGAATCAATATCAATATATATGCCATTTTCACATCATAAGTATATATAAATGTGTCAGTCACAAGAAATACATTGTGTCCTTTTCTGTTTGTAACTGCAACATCATTGCTTACCTACAGTAAGTTATAGAGCATGCCTTCAGGCATGAGTTGCCCTTAAAATAAAATTCTACTGTATTATTATTTCATATTGACAATCTTTATAAAGCTAGTGTCTCAGAAGCTGAAGCTGGATAATATAACTTGTATGCCATCTGGGCTCAAACTCCTAAACAGTCTCTTCAAGTTCTGAAAAGCTTACCCTTGCTTTAGTCCTAACCAAACAGAAAGACATACCTGCTGAGAATGTCTTACAGAGGGAGCTGAAAGAAGTGAAAGCAGCTTGGTGAGATAGACTGTAGAGAGCAGATGATGCAGGAGAAACAATGACATGTTTTTACTCTCAGTAAAGGTACTATGCAAACTACAGAGGTGACATTCAATTAAGATGTTTCAACTCATGATTGTACCAGGCCATTTTTGCATGTTTCATGCAGATTTTTCAAATAGCTGATGTAGTTAGATCTAATTAGTAGTTAAACCTTGAAAACAAAAGTAGCCAGTAGTAAATGCTTATGCTGATTCGTCCATCTCTAAATATATTGCATACATGGAATTTTTCAGACCTATGCATGGAACTTGAGATATATTGTTCAAGGCTGTTAAGTCAAAGATCCTACCAGGCCCATTACAATATTATGAATAAATCACAGTGCTGCTGAAAAACTGAATAAAGATTATTTCAACATGTATTTTATCCAACAGAAACTGATTACTTAAAACCCATAGGAAAATTTCTTTCATTTAATCAAGAAGAGGCTAATGAAAGAACAATGAGGAAAAAATTACTTTGAATTTGACATTTGTCATTTCCAAGTCCTTGTAGCAAATAAGATAATTTTGAAAAAAAAATCCTGCCTAATCCTGCTTTTGCTTGGTTGACATTTTATTTTTATTTGCTCTCTTCCCTTCCGCTCCCCTCTTTCCCTTTTTAACAGGTTTGGAGCATATTTCTGCTAATGCTGTCTGCCTCACAACTTTTCTATGTATTTACCTTCCCATAACTGTAATAGGTATCATGATCTGAGTATACAAAGGCAGGCTGGCTTTGATGATAACTCCTTCTCTGCTTTCAAGTTATTGACTTTTCTCTCTGTTCAGTTTTCTCTCCTATTACTGTTCCCACCATAAAGATTCAGGAATGGGGCACTCCCTTCAATCTTCATTTGAACTTTTCCTGAAAATCCACCCAAGATCAGCTGAATATCTTATACAGTATTCCCTCAATATAAATAAGAGGCCTTTCTGTTTCAGAAGGTCTTGGTTTTGAAATTTTCTTCCCACAAATGCAGTGAATCCAGAATTTTTAACTGTGTGTTTGCTGCAAAGCCCATCACTCCCTTTTTTATAGTCAGATTTAGCAAGACACTGTTCAAATGAACTAATTCTAAGGAAAGTAGTGTTGAGCTGGAAACAGTTGTGCACTAGCATTTTTAACTTATGACCCAAAGAAAACCAGATAAAATAAATGCAAGAATTTATGACCTGTACTTTCCTGTCAGGATTGAAGCATGTCAGGGAATTGAAAGCAGTCAAGTGATTGTATCTCATGAAGTCACTAACATAACCCTCTTCATGATCCTTTTCAAAATGAAAGTAGAATGCAGACTGAAAAAGACTTGCCACTTTCACAGCAATGGAGCAAGTGTGTGTGTTCAGTAAGTATGTTTGATCTTGCAGGAGATAAGTTTTTTACTCAACTTCTTGAAATATTCTGGCCATCTCCTTCTTTCATTACTCAGGGTGGCAGACAGAAACTACTACCTGAAACTGTGCATTGCTGTATACAAATCTTCTAGCCTTGCTTGATTTAAATAGCCAAATGTATTGTTAAAATAAGTACTTTGTGTAGTGCCAAGGACTATACAACTATCTGATTGCATAAATAAAGTGTCTTTTAAAATTATTTTCCTTAGTTCTGGCCTTCTTTCTGATGAAAATAGGTGGTTTTGGTCAGGTAGGCTCATCAAAGAGATTCTACATAATGAAATTTCAGTGGCTACACGAGAGCACTACTTGACTATATTATGTTAACTGTACTTGTAAAATGTGTTGTAGAGATTTTGTCCTTTTTTAATTATTTGACAACACTGACTGCTGCCTTCAGTTCTGATTAAAACATTTTTCCAGAGTACCTTCACACACAGTGGACTGTATTTCTCCTCATTTGTATTTTCTCCAGTTGTGTTCTAACTGCAAAGATCACTGCACAGAAGAATAAAAGCTCTGACCATGAAAGAGTTTCCTGCATTTTAATGAAAAATCAAATATAAAAGTTAAATTGCTTATATCTTACCAAGCATCATAGGGTACTTTAGAGTTTAGTGGAAATAAATAACTACAGAGTAAAAAGGTTATCTGAGATGATGGATGCTAGGGGAATGAGAATGAATTTTTCACTGTCAGGTCACTGGCTTGGAGCTGACCCATTTCAGTGGAGACTGAATGTTGTTGCCTTCTGATAACTCACCACTGGCTGTAAGAAATTTGTTTGTGAATTGATCTGGTTCTGCATAGTTATGTGTTTAGGACTTAAAGTTTCAGAAGAGAAAAATGGATACTTCTAGAGAATTTATCACAGGACTAATATTTTAGTTGAAAACACATGTAGGTGGTTAATAACAATAGAAGGAAGCCTGTACCATATTTGCGCTGTGCATCAACCACTTGAATTTTTCAGACTATTAGGAGATTACTAGAGGCACTAATTATTATTTTCTAAAATATCTAATTAAAAGTGAGAAGAAATTCTGCAACTACAGCTGAAGAAAACTGCTTCCATAAGCAAAATCCAGTGTAGCAATAGTTGCAGAATTGGACCCTAAGAAAAATTCAAGATCAAAAAAATGTTTACCATCATCTTAAACTGTGGAAAAATCAGTAAAGATTGTCGGTTAAAATAAACTCTGGAAAAATGCCACACACAACCCCAAGGAAAAGCTTTTCACAATGTATTTGTTAAGAAGACACTTTTTAGATTTCTCCTTGTGATTTAGGCTATTATTAAAAGGAACACTGTTAGCCAGTGGCTGATCTTTTTTTAACTGCTTTTTCCCTTGGTTTAGGATATTGAAATATTTCTTCAAGCTGATGTGTGCAATATGGTCTAGTCTTAGGGAGACCTTCATAGTTTGTTTAGGTATGCATTTTGTTATGCTATTAACTAAACATTTGTTTGGCTTCTTAGTACCATGATTACCCTTTCAGTGGTTAGTATATATTCTGAAATAGTTCTGAAACAGGCACAATAGGGGAAAGACAGACACAAGTATGCTCCTCCTGATAATGACAGTGTAAGGAATTCCATAGAAACTGCAGAAAATTAAGAGTTTGGTTTCTTCACCTTTTGTGTAAACACACTTGGTTTCTTGGTCAAATTCACAGCATATGTTACTGTTGCTGCTTCTGTTCAATAGCATTTCAAGAATTCTACTCAACAAAGACATATGTCTTTAAAGTGTATTGCTGTTGCTATTATCAGGTATTACTATAAATAGAACCTAGATTCTCTGCTAAAGCTTTCAATGACAATTTTTCTTGGATTCTGTGTGCATTCCAGAGTTTTCATAATGTGTATTTGTATAAGCAAAGCAGATAGTTACAAAGTAGTGACAAGAAGTATTTTGAAACAGTGAGAATGTGCTGGTCAGCTAGAGAGGAAGAAGTATCACTGCTAGAAAACTGACTGTTCTCAGGATTACTGTTAACAAGGGAGAGTTTTGGGGTTGGTTCAGAAGGATTTTAACCAATTATTTTGAAAAAGTTCAGGAGAGAGGCTGGCATTTTGGGCTAGTGAGCCCATATAAATTAAGAAGCTTCCTAGATATTTTAATAACTGAAAAATTTGTGTCCTGAAGCTACTTATCTGAATAATATCAAGATGTCATTTGGAATAATTTTCAATGTGTTATGATGCATTGTGTGTTTCCAGATGGCAATATGAGGACATTTGCAAAAGTAACAATATGGTAGTGTTTGCAAATGATCTTCTATCTTAAGTGCTAAAAAATAATCTCTCCAAGATTTCCTCCATGTTTCTGTCATTAAGAGGTAAAACTGACTTATGAGAGAGGAACTGAGAGGAAGAAAACACTAGAATGCTGGTGAGGAAAGCTTTGCAATTGATTTAAGAACACAAAAGTTTTTGTTTATGCTAGGAGATACAGAGGAAACAAGGACAAGGATTCATTGCTATCACTGTGACACTCAGTGACCCCATAAGAAAAGCAGTTAGCGGAAAGGATCAACTGGTCAACCTGGGTACACCTGTTAGCTTAAGGAGTTCATATTTCGCTCTGTGTAAGCAGTTTGCTTTTGGTTCTTTTAATCACATGTGGATTTGTATATATGATTTGACAACTTTTTTTCTTTTTTTTTTGGATGTGACCAACATGAACAAAACCCCCCTCACTTTATTAAGAAACCCAGCTCCAGCTTGTTTCTTTCATCCTCTGTCATGGCATTGTTCTTTCTAGTTCCGTGGCCATGAAACACACTTCCATGGTGGTGAGACAGTGGAACAGGTTGCCCAGAGAGGTTGTGGAAGCCTCATCCCTGGAAGCTTTTAAGACAAGGCTTGATGGGACCCTGGGTAACCTGATCTAGTGGACGGTGTCCCTGGCAGGCAGGGGGGTTGGAACTAAATGATCTTTGAGGTCCCTTCCAACTCTGATGATTCTATGGTTCTCTCACAATCTAGATGAATTGACTCAGAGCATATTACAAGACTTGTGAATTGTTTTGGGGGAAATGTAGGATAGAAGAAGGTTACATGGACAAGGGAAGTTCACATTCTATATTAAACCCTATGGAATTTCTTTAGATTCCCTGGAAATTTTCTTGAAATGAAAACATTTATATGAAAAAAAATTACAAGCTCACAGGCTGGTAAAGTTTAGCTGCACTATAAAAGACCCCAAGGAGCTTTAGTAGATTAAGTGTTATTGTCACAAATTTAGGGCAGTATCAAGTACCACTTATGATGTAACTCAAAAAGGAAATACTCAAAGATAGCAACTAAAATGGGCTGCCTCAGCAAGCAAGTGTAATTTCCTATGTGTTACCTTTTAGCATGCTATTATCTAAGATACTAGGAATTGGTGTCCAAAGGTAATTTGTGTGACAGAAAATGCAATTAAAAGGTAATTGGTGTTTTCAGAAGTGCCATAGAAAGTTTAGCACTTACCTCATTCAAAAAGTTAATGCAAATGGTGAGCTGCCACTGAACTCATCTATCCACATCTGGAAATGATATTAGACCCTAAACACATTTACAGATTGCAGGGATAATATCAAAAATATTAGTGTGAAATAATTCAGTGGTTCTTGTGAGTCTGTAGACAGGCTGAAATTAGTGCCTTTCCGAAGTTCTTACTATTTAATCATTGGTTGAATGGTGGAAGAAAGAAAGAACAATTTTTCTGGGAGACTATGAAATTTATGAAATTTCTCTTAAATATTAAAATACCACTTCTGGCTGAAAGAAATTCTCAAGACAAAGTGTTGAAAATTGTTGAATTCAGGAAAAGTGTTTCAGGAGAAATGTCTCTGTGTGCTTACCTTGTATTCACATTCTTCCCTCAGCACTCCTATTGTCACAGAATCACATAGAGTCTCTGTGTAGTTGAAGGGGACTTGAGATTATCCTTGATATTAAAAAGATGGGATAGCAATAACAGTGTGATGTTTCAAGTTCCCTGGCAACACCCATCCAGAGATTACACAAATATCCAATTATTTGATTTTTGTGATGAGCACCTTTTTCCTTTAAATGGCCCTCACAATCCTAACCCATGATCTAATGCCATGGAAAGAAATGTATGTCCTTCTGAACTATCTTCTTTACAATAATTTTCTGCAAATTATGCAAGGAATAAATTACTGCAAGGAATAAATTACTTCAAAGAATAAATTACTGCAAAATTTCTTATTTAGCTTCAACCTCTGCATGTGTTGCATTAACTCAGTGTGAACATCTACATTCACATGTCACATGCCATTCTATTGTTCTTTGCTGGCATGAAAGGACAAGATAGAACATTTAAAAATGTATTTAAAAAAATCACACATCAAAAGGAACAAGCATCTTTGATCCTCACATCTAATTAATTGCATATTGGATGGGTTTATCTCATACAAATGTGGGATAATTACTGCACTGTAAATGATTAACAACAATGTATGAACAGTCATTTCTTCTTCATTCCTTCCAAATGCAAAATCACGGACACCTATAGTTCTACAGTCAGCAAAGAGGTTAAAGCGTGCTACAGCTGAGTTCTTCATAGTTATTTATTCTATGTAGGGTCTGAGAAGTACTCAGCTTCCAAGGGTTTTTCAGGAATTCAGCTCATAAACAGGTAGAACAGGTATGTGCTTCCCTGAGCATCATTTGTAAGTCAATACAAATGCTCTCATACCAATCACTGAAACATGAGGAGCTATAGTTTATAATAGCTACTGCCCCAAGATCCATTTATTAAACTGTACACCTATGTAGCAATTGATGTATATTGCCAATTCCCCTGGGATATGTGAAGGCCTTGGGAACAGACATCATATTAGTTAGAATCATGAGGCACATCACAAGCTTCTTTGATCTAGGTATAAAAGGAAGCATAAAATAAACCTACTTTTCTAATGAAAATTTTAATGTAACCACCAAGTTCTTCCACTTCTTTCACTGTGTCCAAAATGCTCTGGTTCGAAACTCAAATTTTAAAGGTATCTTTCACATCATAGTCTGTGTTGTTTACAATACTATTCATGCACAATATACAATCATTATTTTCAATTACTCTTTGACAAAATGCTGCCAAACACAATAGATAGGAATCATTCATGCTGAGAGGAATTTACCTTCACTTTACACAGCAGTAACTCATTGATTTGTCAGAGTATGATCACACAGTGAATGAATCACTATGAGTGTCTGCTGATTTATGCTCTCAGTATGTTTGAGTGTTGTTTGCATAGATGTATAGATTCTTTTGTACCTTCAGATACTCTTCAATTTCTCTGGGATGGCAGACATTTGGACAGTGAAAGGTGTGTATTTTCCCCACACTGATCCAAGGAGAAAAATAGTACAACTTATATAACCTACCAGGCTTCCTCCATTGCAGAACTCCCATTTAAACATCTTTACCAGAGCTACATCTCCTCCCTCTCTGTTCTTTACTGTTCCTACACCAATGACTGTAAGGAGGAGGCGCAGTGAAAGGCGAAACCAAAATGTTTTGAACCTGGCAGCTTTGATCCTTCCTGCTCTTTTAGGATCCCTTATATCTGAAGCCCTCAATCAAGTTCTGAGAAACTTTTGGGAGGAAGAATGATCTTAAAGTTTTCATTCCTTTTTTTGTTTCTACAGTTTTTCCCACAGAAGGGCGTATTCAGATTCCTGAAGAAGGCTTTGAAAGGGATCCAAAGAGGCAATCACATGCTTGTGCAACTATTTTTTCACCAGACAAGAGTATATGGAATGTGAATGGAGTTTCAGCATAGCTCTGCAAATGTGAGTATCAATGGAAACTGGGTAGGGAAATTCCATTAAGTTCCAGGTAAATTAATGTGCATATAGCTTTTTCATTATTAACTTCATATAGTTGAAAGCAGGAAAGCCTGTCTGCATTCACTTGTTAATATAAAGTTTAATTAGAAGGAAAGTGAGTGGTACACTTCATTAAGGGTGAAGTATCACTGAGCAGCACAGACTCCACAGTATCTCAAGAACACGACTTTACTAAGTATAGGATTTCTGAAGGGAAAAATGAATGTTACTCATGCTTCTATTATACAAATAGTATTATCTGTAGACTTTCTATCTACAGCTTAATCCTGAGTAGGAATAAGTATCTTACAAAGGCTACGCAAAATATTGTTTCTTCTCAGGTGAAAACGTGTAATTTAAATCCATGTAGTTTATTAAGTCTTCAAAATGTAAATTGGTTCAAACACATCTGATATTCTCATTCAAGATAGCTAGTAGATCCAACAGCATTTGCTCTTAGTTATTCTCTTTTTTGTTATCCTCTTGTTCAAAAAAACTCAAGTCATCCAGCAAGACAACAAAAAAAGCACCATGTAAGCTGTGACTGATAAAGCAAGGAGGCTGACCATGCAGATGTGCGTATGACATATTGCTCATGTCAGCAGTTTTCAGGCTGTAGAACTGTACACTCTGCCTATCTAGAAAGGGATATGACTGCAGCAGTTGGGATTGATTATCAGATAACATAGAAGCAAAACCATGATACATGCATTGGATACATCCTTTGCTGTGAAAAAACAGCTATTTGTAGCAGTTATTTCCTGCTTGCACAGTTGCTTTAAGATAAGATGTGCCTGAAGTTACCTGTTTTTTTAATTTTAAAATGTTATTTCCATCTTTACCTTCCAGGATTGACCTATATATTTGAGAACCTATGTGGTTCTCCTCCCTAAATGTAGTGGTACTCCTTTACTGTGGTACTCCTCTTTACTGAATTTTAATTCTGAAACTGAGCTACCAAACTGCATAGAAAATATATAGATAGACAGAAAAGAAAAAAAAAACCAACTAAAGAGCAAAAGCATGGCCTTTGTCTAAAGAAAATAGATACATAGAGTATTTAGAAATGTAGATTGAAAGTTATTGTTGTTTGAAATGTGTTTACCAGATACAGTTTGTAAGTCTGTTAGTGAAACATGACCCATTCATGTTTGTTTGACTATTCTCAGTTTACTCTGACTCAGCATTGTTAGGCTGCTGTGTCTTTATTTAAACCTTGTTCCTCTGTGAGGAGCTGTGGCTTCTGCATTTCTCAGCATCACTGTGCCCCATTGGTTGACATTTGCCCTGATCCTTAAAATGCTGTATTTCAGATGTTACATCACACCTCTGAAGAGTAACTTGCTATAGGAAAATATAGGTGTATATCCCAGACGGAACTGAAGCTGTATCAGGTTGAATTTCACCCTGTAGGTTATTTAAGCACAGAATGATGTTATACAAACAGAAAACAGAGAGGAAATTCCTGTCTGCTACTGAAGACATGTCATTGAGGGGGAAGAAAAGCAGATAACTCCCTTTCCCTTCTACTGATGTCTTAAAGGCAAATATTGAACTGGAGAATACAACTAATTTCCAAGGTGAGTGATATATCAATAATTTGTCCCTCATTTTATATCTCAGGTATATAAAATCTGATCTTATTTACAGAAGTTTGGATGAGATTTTCTTTGTTTATTTATTTGGATTTTTTTTCTAGAGTCAGCTGATTTTGGATGACCTTTCTCTACTTTTTCATTAAGTTCAGATATCTAAAGTCTGTGGGACAATTTGGCTCTATATTAGGGATTTTAAATTTTCTTTTTTTAATCTAATGGAAATTTTGTAAAGTCTTTGTGGATTCATCTTCCACTCTTTTTATTTGCACTCTTTCCAGTATTCAAGATCCTCTACATTTGCCACAGTGCTCCACCTCAAATAGCAGTGAGCAAGCAAGGGATCAGTGTGTGGAACTACTGTTCAGAGACAATATCACTCTGCAATGTGTCTGAATGGGAACCTGCTTTCTCGTGCAAAAATGGCTGAGGAGTTCAGAAAAGACAAGACATAGAATTGTAAGAAAACTGTAGAAGCATGTTTTAGTTCTCTTTTATATTGTCTAGCATCTGAGCCACTTAAAAAGTCATAGACATCCTAAAGTGGCCCATTTGCCAATGCTGAGACCTGTGGGAAGCTGCATGGGTCAGATCCTTCAAAGTTTAGATAAATGTTCATTCACTTGCCCATAATCTTTGTCCCTCTTTGAAACACCCCACTCAAATCTATGTTTTCCAGTATTGTTCCCCCATTTCTCTGCTGTTCTCAAACCATGCTATTCCTCTGTGTGAGAAATACAGTGAGTGACCTGCTTTGTTACATTTAGTTACATCTCCTCCTCTTCTAGTTGATATTTAATCAGAAATGTTTTATGCAAATCTTTTACTGTAAACATATCTGCATGGATATTTATAAGTGGAAAGATATACAGGTATATAAATCTTTGTATATTTATGTTGAGAAAGTGAACACTTTCTGAACATAGTGAAATTCCTTACAGTAAATAATGTTCATCATGATGGTAAGGTATGAGGCATGTTCTTTTTATTTCCATGGAGTGAGGTCTCTAAAAATTGCGTACAAGTACGGTTGAATAAGATAAGAATCCAAGAATCTGAGTCTGTGCTTTGTAGTGACATTGATTACAGAAGTTAGCAAAAAGCAAGAAGGCCAGGACTACTTCTAAGTTTGTTTAACCTGTAAGTATGACTGTAGGGACTAGGAACATGTTAATTGCTAAACAGGTGTAAAATGACAGATATCTCATTTTTCACCTGCTGCTTTCTCTGGGACAGAACATAGAAAAATGGGTTTTTTCATCCTTTTCTTAGCTAATTTTTAAGTTTCCAAATTCACTGCTTTAGTTCTGCTAAGAGTGTAGGTTGTACTAGTATGCACCCTTGTCTGCACCTTACTCTTTTAAAAACTGTGTTTTCCCACTACAAAGCATTGTGATATACTAAAGAAAAAGACATTGCAATTTTTTCTGTCCTGTTTTTGTAGGTATCTTTGGCCATCAAAATGCAATCTTCCATTTGTCCCTGTCAGAAATTGTGCCCTGAGCATGTACTACCACAGAATGAAAGAATGTTGTAATAAATGGTTTTAGACACTACACTGGATTATTGCTTCACAGTAGCTTTTTAATGCAGCTCTAAAGTTGCATCCTCTAATTAGCAAGAAAAGACATGATTTGTCTGGTGGTGACAATACTGTTAAAAGCCTTTTAGAGACTTCAGAAAGGGTTTGAAACATTTGTTCTGAGCAGCAACACCACGTAGTGAAGTTCTGAATCTGTAAGAGATGAATGTTTTGGAGTGCGCTTGTCCTTCCCATTTCTCAGCATTTTCCTATTTAATATAAGGAGGAATTGATAAAATACAGTGATTTTACATGTTCAGAATAGGCATAGTAAGATTCATATGAAAATTTTTCAGGCATCTCTTTCTGCCTAAACAAACTAATCCCTTCCCTTTTTCTTCCCCTTTCATGTGTTCATCATTTTAGCTTATGCATACAGTTTATATTTGAATACAGCAATTAAAGTGAGTTCATTCTTGGTTCAGATATTCACTTTCCCCAACAACCTTTCACATATCTGTATATTATTAAGTGTGTCCTCATTGAGTCTTTTTTTCCAATCTAACATATTCTGCTCTTGCTGATTTTAGATGAGACCTAAACAAAGTCTTGCAAAATGGGATCATTACCTTTCAAGGTTTAAATTTTAAGTTAGTTCACAACCTGCAACAACATGCAGTACATAGATGAATAGATAAAGTTGTGCAGATGGGCAGACTAAAGATATTAAAAACATAGCTTATGGCAAAAGGAACAGGCAAGACATGCACCTTCCCCCCAAAAAAACCCCAACCCCAAAACCTAAACAAAAAAAGAAAAAAACAACTCAAACCCAACCTCAATGCAAGTGTAAATCAAGACAGCTTCAAGTTAATGCTGTTCCACTGATATCCACTTACAACAGCTGAGGATCTGGACCTCTGACTGTCAGTCCTATGCATAGAGATTTCTCATAGTGCTACCTGTATTAAAACCCATTGCATATTTAGTCAGTTTAAGGTCCTGTGGTCCTTGACAGTGAAAGGACATACTGTGCAACATGATTCAGAACACTGGTAGTGACTTCCCCAGCAGCTGGCCACTTCCTCTTCTGCTGATTTACAGCAGGATATTTCTTTGTCACTTTGTGCCATGCTGCATCAAAGATGTCTCAGTTAACTTGATGCAACCAGTGCTGCACACAGCCAGGATAAGATGTTGTACTAGGGACTTGGAGATGTGTAGCTTCACTTCAGGTTACCGGAAAGGGAGCTTGACAGATTGCAGCATCACATTTTCTCTCCTTCTCTTTGCCTAAGTATATAGGGTGCAACATCAAACCAGCAGAGCAGCACTGCTTGCAGTCTTGGAGCTGTTGTGGTTGGCACTAACTAGGTGTCTCTGAGCAGCAATCTATGGATCAGTGTAGATGCAGTCTGCAGTTGTATACCTTCCCTCAGTGGTTAAAGTCATTAAAAGCTGACTAAAACCCAGCTGGATGCTTTGTTACAAAGATTCTTTGGTTTTCAATCCAAATTTGTTTTAGCTATTAAGTTCATAGTACCTGTCCACAAATGTATTATTGTATGAGGGAAGACTGACTGGTGGTGTGGGTTTGTGAAGGTCTAAATTCATGAAGGAAGAAGAAAAGGTACCATCTACAGAACTCCTGAATTCACTGGTGTTCTGAATGTCCCAAGTAATCTTACTCATTTTTACTGAAACAATTGAACTTCTGTATTGAAGGATTTGATATTCACAGAATGAAATGGCAGCTGAGATGGAGTTTACTGCCCAAAGGACAAGGCATAAACACAGATTTGCCGAGAATCAGATGCAAGATTATTCCCCAAAGTGACCAAGGAGGCAAAATTGAGTCCCACAAATGATCTGTATTATAATGTCATGGTTGCAATTCCTTCTTCCCCCTCTGTCACAATGGAGAATTTGACTTTATTTTTTTTCTTTTTGTCTTGTGAAGAAGCTTCAAAAGGATGACAATATTTTCCCCTGTTTGTCTTTAAGTAGCCTAGGGTTTCAGCACTATTACAGAATAGCTAGGGTTTCATCTTCAGGGAGAAAGGCCTTAAGTGAGGAACTCCAAACTGTTAAATGAGCACTTTTGACTCATGTGCTAGCAAACCCAGTGGCACTTGGGGTGGGGTTGGGAAAGAGGTTTTCTATGAATCCTGATTTCATATAGATGTAATAGGGGGTATAGGAGTATGCCTAAGAGACTGAGCAGCTGAAGCTATATGGTGCCTAGAAGATGGATCCTTCTGTTTAATGTCTGCTAAGTGGGGAGCAGTGAAGCATCAGGAACAGAGCACTTCTGTGTACTGAGAAACAGAAGTTCAGGTGCTTGGCAAATACTGTTGTTCAAACTTCTGTGCCTTTGGAGCTTAAGTGCTTTTGGAGCTTAAGTGCCTAGGCAGACTGGAGCAGGAATCACAGCTGTATTTCTAGAGTTGCATAGTCTGTTTTTGGGCAAGCTGCCATGCATTTCATGAGAAACTTATCCACCCAGCTCAGAGCTCTAGGTTCCAATAGACAAGCAAGCACCTAAGAATGAAAAAACACCATGTAAAGCTGCTTAAATAAGATTGAGTCCTTTGCATGGAGCCAGCACTGATTGCTATTGATTTCAAGGAGAATGGGTCAATTCAATTAGGAACATTTCAAAATGCAACCTACTTAGTAAGAATCCTAAAACTTTAGGTGGTTCTTCAGAGATGTTCTAGTAACTTTAAAAAGCAGAATCTGAGTTTTGCCTCAGGAATGTTATTTTTAGAAATGCTGTTCATGCATGATTTCTGCTCTTCTGCAATATCAAATGCAATTAAAACTGGACAACTTCTTTGTTCCTACAAAATATTTGGATTTCTGCATGCCTTTACTTGCATACCTGTTCATTTTGTCTGCAAAAATGACTGTTTCTACCACACTAGACTTTATTACATGGCTTTTTAAAATGTCTTTTTGAAATTTAGCCCTGACTGTCCTTCTTAAGAGATAAGAAGAGATTAAACTTCATATATCAGCTTCTTTCTCTTTAAAGCTTATAAACATCTTATCAAGATTACTTATGTGGTCAGACTTCTAGGTGAGGTGTAGTAGCATGCAATAACATATAGAATACAGTGCACAGTGTTTCATATTTCTTCACCCTAATTAAAGTGGCAAAAAGGCTATGTGACTACTGGAAAGTAAAATCTTGATGAAAACCCTAAAGGAGGTTTCTTCTGTCATTCATTCAGTGTTTTATTGTACTTTTTGTTTAGGAAGTTGATCCATCAAATGGAGTTAGAGAGCAGTTTTCTTTGATATATTATGATTTACTTGAGACAGTAGTAGTTGTTATTCTACAATTTAAAATGTTTCTCATTTGGCTTCTATTACAGAATCATTCATTGATCTGTTGATACAAAGTGAGCCCCAGCAGAATTATAATAGTCAAACATTTCATATTGACCAAAAGAATTTTCTGACCTAAAGAAGTAGCTGGAAAACATTTAAAATCTGAAAAAAACCCCAAATCCTTAACTTACTGCTACAGACACGTACTGCAAGTTGCATATAAAATTAGAAAATGGTCTTTACCTCTGGCATAAAATTTCCTGAACTAGGTTTCTCTCCAGTAAACCAGAGGGTCTTCTTTTATCTACTGATTTCAGGAGGAGCAAGAACAAATTCTTACTTCACTACTACTCTCCTCAAACATCTTTTTTCACAACCATGTAGTCAATACTTTAAAAATAAAACTTTCCTATAAACTGTGGTAGTGTATAATTCTCCTTCCTACTAAAATCCATACATTTCCATTGACAGAGGTTAACCACAAAGCCTCTTTTAAATAACAATCATCTGTAAGGAATGTGCACATAAGTATTGCATTCTTCTCTTGGAGCTTTCTCTCCAAACTATAATATGCTTAACCAAAAATAACAGCTGTCCAGCCTTCTCTTCTCTCTCTCTTTTTTTAATGTGTCCCATTTTTCAAGACAGCTATTTCTGGAGAAATGTTAAGTACAGAAAACAGGAGAAATATTAAATACAGAATTTTATGTTATTATTGAAGCAAGACTCCTCTTAAAATTGCTTTTAACATAGTGAAGATAGCTAGGATTATTTCTTGATTCCTCTTCTATGTACACTGTATCACCTACAGTGCTACACTTACTCCTGTAAAAATAATTGCAGCAAGATCAAAATCTGTCACCTTAATTTAACAGGTTTTGTGCAAAACACAAACTGTGGTAGTTCCTCAGAGTGTTATCCTGTTCAGCTTTTGTTACACTGTTGCCAAGAGTAAGCCACATAATTTTTATGAAGGTTATGATTGTCTACTACCAATCTATATTTTATCACATCCAAATCCTGAGGGAACAGTTTACCTGGACAGATGTATAAGTAATCAAGTAATCAAGTAATCAAGTGTTTTAGCAATGACTTATTCTATAATTTATCTCTAAATAGCAGAAATGGGTTGAGTAAAATTAGATCTGTTGTTGTAATCTTGTGATTTATTTGAAAGTAGTGAACACCATTATTAAAGAAGCATTGGAACACAACTATAAAGATAAGGGATTGATTTCCACTTGTGTCTCCAAAGCAAAACCAAGTCCAAGAGTAAAATCCACACTGAATAATAAGTTATCCAGATGCAGTATATTATATAAGTCAGTCATATTCCAGGACTATTAACAAACAATGGAGTTAGTCTTTTAATGAAAAATCTTTTTACTCTGAGCATCTGTTTGCATTTGTTCATCTTAATGTCAAGTAACATCAACATGGCATTTGCCAGTATCTCTGATTTAGACTTAGCCTTAGTGTTTTTTAATTTATCATCATCTCCTTTGAAATTTTCCCAAATTATAGGAGGAAAGACAGCAAAACTCAGCTGGACTTTGGGTCAGCAATTGTGGCATACAAATGTCTTAGTTTTAAAAAGATGCTCTAGAAAAGATTACCTATCCACTTTTTTATAACTAAAGACCATATACCATGCCAATTTAGCTTCCACCACAAAAGAATAAAAGACAATTTTACCTGAAATGCCCAGAATTTGAAGTATGATATGGTTCCTCTCTCTTTCCTTCAGCCCCCACCTTTAAGAAACCCTAAGAAAGAGTACTCTCTTGAAATGAAGCAATGGTCAGATATTGGTTCCAGAAATGGATATGCCATGTTAAGGTATCACTGGTGTTGCTGCTCTTTGTTGTTGCAAGTCTGCTGGAAAGCTGAAACGCCCCCATAATCATCTCACATCATCTTCCATGCAAAGCCAGGTGAGCTAGTTTGAATACTGTTCCCCATGTAGGATAAACTGGACTGACTGAAAAGGAACAGGAGAGCAAATAGAATTATTCCAGATTAAGCATTTCTGATGTGTTTTTCTCATTCTGTTGAAGATGTTCTATTATTTCAGAGACTTAACTATTTTTCCACCTGAATAACAGACTTATGAATATTATTTAATGAAATTGTAGATAAAAATTTCATTAATAGCACAATGTTTTACAAGACCAAAATACAATTTAGAAAAGCTTAGTCCTGTAACTGTCAAGCAATTTCATAACATTTGCAATTTTATTGATCTAATACTCTGTTCTGTTCAGATCCATCTGTCTCAGAGCTATTAAGATCCAGTGAGCATCAGAATATTCATTAAATTATCCACATTCATATTTAAGGAACTGCCATGCATTAAGTAACAGAAAGGATAACTTCATTTCTGAAAATTTTGGACAAGTGAAATAAGAAATAGTAGCAAGCACCTACCACAATATCAAATCAAACCATTAAGAGAAAACAATCCTCAAAAGCATGTGTTTCTTTTCACACTTATTTTTGGTCAACCAGGAAGAGATTCCAGACACTTCTGAAAGTTAACTTGAATCCATTTTACATGACATTTATAACTATGTGGTAGCTGGGTTATTTGGAATGAGAGTGGTAAGCCTCAAATCAAAGGTTTACCAACGCAATATCAAAATTATATAGTATATCAGTGTTTTGTTTTATTTAAAAACAAGAGTATATGCATCTAGTGGGCTCTTTATTTTTCCAGGCAGCATTTATTTATGATGTGGAAATATCTTAGCATTGGTGGGCTGTAATTTATAAAATTGACTGCTTCAGTATGTCCTAAAATATCACAGTATAGAATGTTCCCTATAGTGTCCTCAGTCTCAGATCTATCATAATTTCAAATCTATGCTTTTCTTCATAATTTTCCTAAAGAATCAGAGAAATACAATAATGATCAGCTTTTAAATTCAGATGCCCTAATCAATAATAGTTTGCAGAAGTGGGCATTTAGGTTAATAAAATTCTGGAACAGAAATGGCTAGTGATTAATTTCACTTTCAGGAATCTTGATTAAAATTTGTTAAGGAATGTCCATGGAGGCTGAACAGCTTCCATTGAACAATTAGTTTTGCTTTTGTTATTGGTTCTTGAGGAAGGGAGTGAAGGAGGATTACAAATACAGGGCCAGAGTATGGTGCTTTTTCAACAGCTGCTACTTACTACAGGATCACTCTTCAAGAACATGAGCATCCCAGTAAATAAGTAATGTGTGTGTGTATATATATATATGCACAGTAAACATAATCTGCAAGCTTTCTTCAAGGGAACAAACAAAGCCCACATGACTGTACAATCTGCAGCCCCAAAAATTGAAAACAAAGTAACTACACACTTTCATCCATTTGTTGAACTTGCTACCTGGGCATCTGTTCACTTATTTTAGAAAATAGGGCAGGATGCTTAGTTATTACTAGCTAGACAAATGAATGGATTTTTAGCTGTCAAAGCAGTCCCTGTCTTAACTTTCTTTACCCTGTGATATTTAACAGTGCAGGATGTGATTACATCCCTTGATCATAGATGTATTTCTAACTTTTAGGTATATTGCATTTCCATTTTGTCTTTAGACTCTATAAAGTGAATAACTGTTCAAGTAGATTTGTTGAATATTTCCATTATTTTAGCAGATAATAGTAGACAATAAAAAGATGTTGCTTTGAAAAGGTTAACACTAAAAATGAATATATTTTGATTTTTGTTTTTACATGCATGCAAATAATTCTTAATGAACCCTATTGCATACTCTCATACTTTATCAGAATTATACTCCATGTATCAGTAAGTAATGTGACAAGGGAACTTCTCTATGCCTGATGTAAATCAATGATTGCTGCCTTAACTTAAAAGCTGAGTGATGATAAGATGCTGTGACTCCATAAATTTGAGCTTCTAATATTATGCAGAAGAACATAAAACCTATTTGTGCATTATAATGTAGCAATAATGTATCTCCTCCCAATCACTGCCATACCTATCTTTTCTAGCTTGCCTACAGCATGCATAATAAAAAGTTTGCTAAATGTGGAGAAATTCTATTTTTCATCTACCTGCATTATGAATCCCTGCAGCAATTACAAAAAAACACTAAAATCCTTAAACTATGGGACAAAGTACAATTTACAAAGTCTATTTTCTTATTATTGCCTTTGAAGATAGTATCAGTTGTCTACACAGACCTATAAAATGTTTCAAGGGCTGAAAGATGCACCTTAATGCACTTATCTTTCCTTTCTTAGTAAAAGATAAAACAACACCACCAGTCTGAATGATAAACAAACAAACACAAGCAATAACTTACTGCTTGCCTAAGTTGACCTTGGGTTTAAGAATCAAGGATTGCTTTTTGTTGGCTCTGGCATTAGCTCAACTAAATCCTAAAGTACATTCTCAGGCAGTGTGAAGTTGGTCTAATTGTATTCAAGTGAAGTGACACTGATTTGTACTAGCTGCAGATCAGGGCCCTTACAGGACTCACCACCTGCTCAAGTTTCAGAATTAACTGAGGATAAGACTGATTATTTGGTAACTAGTAGAGGATTGGCTACTGATTAGTTCTTTCTGACCTTGTCTCTTTAACCTTGTGCAGATATCTCAGTGGGAGAAAAAACAGGAATGGAGACAGTAGAGCAGGATGATAAGAAAGCTGTGATATTTTCCAGTGCAAAAAATAAGCATTTATTGTACATTCAACATGAACTTTGTGATCTCTGGGTGATATATGTATGTTTCTTTTAGCTTTTCAGAATCACAGTCCCCTCAAGCTTATAGATCAGATGGAAAAAGAAGAGAAGGTACAGATTATTGTAATGTATCTAAGACAAGAGTGAGGGAGAGTGGGGTATTTTTCCCTTTATTGGCATCACTTCACAAAGAATATTTTTGAGGGGTTTTTTCAATATAAATCACACCATTCCAGTTCAAAGCAACAAATTCAAACAATCCTGCAAAATACACAAACTAGTAAGTTCAGCATACTCATTTAGATATGGTTGTTTACACTCACACCCCATTTTGCTAAGCATGAAATGTTGAAAGCAATTGTAGAGACCACAAGCATTTTGGGCCTGACTTTAAGTAGAAGAAACAGTGTAAAAAGGGAATTGTTGCCTAACTTAACAAAAGCTTTTGCAATTCTCCTATTTCCTTTTGAACAGAAAATTTATACACTGAAAAAAATTATCTAATAGTGGAATACATTAATTTTTTTTAAAGTAATAGAAGGGAATAAAGAGCCTTAAAATATGCTTACAGCTAGTGCTTACAAAATCTGCTACTGTTCTCACTAATAGAAGACAGATTATAGAATGTATTTTGTACTAGGTTTATGCCCACAGCAGCCATTTTACAAGAAGTCCCTAGTAGGTGGTGGTTTTTACTTTTGGAGCTGCAGTTCTTTGTTTGGAAAAACCTATATCAGGCTAAGGAATAAATTTTTCAGTGGGTGCTTTTGCAGGTACTGGGGGGTGTGTGTTTGTTTGATTTTGTTGGTGGTTTTGCTTGCTTTATTTTGGTTTTGTTCTGTGAATCTTCTTTACATTTGCACATGCTAATTATCAGAAAAAAATGTCAAGCTGAAGTGCATAAAAGTTTTAAAAGGATCCATGATATCTAGTTTCCATTGCTGTGTGATCCTAAAAATGTCAAGTGCATTTGGATGATGAGGTACTCTGCCACCTTTCAACACTCTTTGTGACCTAAAGCAAGTCAAGTTTTAGATTGACTGCAAAGATAAACAATCCTTTTTTTTTAGTGCAGTAGCAGAGCTGAACAAAAGGACTCAGGTGAAATGTTCAGATCTGATATTTGTATGATCCCACTAACAGGAGAGAGATTATAGAAAGTATTTTACAGCAGGTTTATTTAGACACTGCAGGGCCCTGTGCTGGCACTGTTCAAGACAGTGAAAAAACCTCCAATTAATTTCAGTTAAGAGAAGATCAGGTACAGAACAGTTAACCTTTATTAGGTTGCATTGCTCACCTCTTGGGCTGTGCAAGGTACATATTAACTTTCTATTTTCCCCTGTATTTGCAGTATTCACCCTTGATGAATAGTACATGCAATCAAGGACCGTGACAAATGAACCTCCCCCACTGTGTTTCCACTGTGAAAGGACTGTGCATTTGCACACAAAGCCATCATTTTGGGGATGTCAGCAGTGCTGAAGTGGAGAAAGCAGGTTCCCAAACAGAAAGAGACTGCTCCTATATCAATATCATCCTTCAGTTTAATGGAAACACTAAAGAATTTGTGAGGACTTTCTTCTGATATCATATAATTGAATATTAAACTCTGGAGCTCAATTTAAGAGAATCCTACAGAGAATTTAACCTTAGGAAGAGGGAGATAATTAGATATGGATGTCTAATATTAATAATATTAACTATAAAATTTATTAATTGAAATATAAACCCATGAATATTAGACTGTGAGATTGGAAAGGAGTCACAATCTGAAATCTAATGTAAAGATAGAAACAGTAGGTTTTCAAGCTTTCCTCCATTATCCCAAGAATCTTGATCATTCAGATTTTGGTCTTCTTTTGTTAATTCCATTTGGGTAAACTCATAAAACCACTAAACCTATTAATTCACTTTGCACCACTGACAAGCTAGCCATATCTTGGAAAACTTTTGAGTTTTGAAATTTTTGACAAAATTAAAGGAGTAATTTAGGATCTCATTATTTTTAACTCTGAATCCCTTCCTTTGCCTATCCATTCATTTTCATCCATGAGAGTAAATAAACACTAACCATTAGATATTTTTTACATCAACTCATATATTTTTTAGTAATTATAAAGTAAATACATCTTTTTAAAACAGATTTTCCATTCACAATGCTGTCATCCTTCAGGTGCCAGAAAGCTCCCAGAAGACAACATACCTCTTAGGTCTCCCTGGCCAGCAGATTGGTGGGTGGTGACAGAGAGCCATCTACTATGTCCCTTCCAACTCCTGACATTCTGTGATTCTGTGATCATTCCCTTTTGTAGCATTCACTGTGAGCTGCTGGTGCAGTTTCTCCTTGCAAACCTTGCTTGTGGGTGTTAAAGCTTCCTATCTCTGCTGGAGAGTGGGGATGGAAGCAGAGTCCTGCTTTTACGGGTCACCAGAGTCCAAGGTGCCTCATTCTCTGTGGTGTCCACCACAGTAGCATGGTTTTGAAATCACCTGTCTATCTCCATCTTGGTCCCCAAAATACTCCACAGCCTTTTAACTGTTTGCTGCAGTTTTCCAGATGAGGAATTCATGTTTTATAAGAAACCAAAAGGTTTACATCAAACCAGTTTTTTATATGGAGGTGTGAAACATATAAACTATATAAAAATTACAAAACTATTGCCTATTTCTGGGGGTTTTAGTGGTGGGAGATGTTTGTGGTTTTACCACAGTGCTGGAGTTTGATGCATATTGGAAAAGGTAATCTACTCCTAAGCTAACAAACATATATGTTTAAAGTCATCTTTTACATGAGAAATTGTATAGCACAGACATATAAAGGGATAACTCCATACAGAAAGTCCTCAATATGAAACAGAGGTGTTCAGGAACCTCAGTAAAGTCAGCTCACAGGTAAATATGGTTGGACATATGAAGAAGCTGACAGCATGCACCAAATGGAGAAGCAGCTAGTTTATGTGTAGCAGGAGAAAGGTTTTGCTGCTTGTTTTAAACTTTTTTCTTTCTTTTTTTCCCCCTTTTGTTTAATTTTGTTTGTCTGTAAATAAATATTGAAGAATGCACACTAAATAATAAATGTTTCAGAAGATATACCTCTTAATAAAAGACCCTTTTTTTTGTTGGTAGACAAGCAAATCTGTTTCGACTGTCTACATGCCCTTAAGTGTTTCCTGTGGATCTGTGCCCAACACATATCTTCATTATTTCTCATATCTCCAAGTGTTCAAGCAGCACTAGAAATAGAAAATATTTACAGCAGGGATGTATTTTGCAGCCATTGTTGGGGCAGAGGATATAATCAGATGGAAATATCTATTTCCTCCCTGATTAAAGGTTCTGCAATTAGATGATATATTCTGGTCCTTTATGTCATCTTTGAAAAAACAAGCATCCTCATTATGATATACTGAGGGTCACAGCTCGTGTGGATCACAGCAGTGCAGATATCCACAGGTCTGAACATATGAACCTATAAAACATAGGATGTGCCTACACCAGGAAAGTGTAAAAATCTCTGCTGAGTCTGGATGCAGTATCTGCAGCAGGAAGAGAACAGAAAATGGTGAGTAATAAAGTGGTAAAGACTGAAGATGTGCTTGACTCTTTTACATAAATGCAACTGTCATGATCTAATTCTGAAAGGTTGGCAAGACAAAATATTTCAGAACTGCAGCAATAAATGCCCTGCAGCTTGCAGCTTCATGTGCCTGACATATATCATCAGTGTGAACAGGTACCACTACATAACCATTAAGGAAGTGTGCCAGAAAAGTAGGCATCTGGGTCTGATATTGCCAGGGAATAGGCTGCCTGCTTAGCTGTAGTATACTTAACGTTGCAAGACAAAGTTGTTCATGATCTTGCAGATTGGAGGCCATCTGGAAAAGGCCTCTGAGTGAACAGATAATTAATCAAGTTGAGAAATATTTCCACTTTATGGAAGCCATCACCCTTTGCAATGAAATCTAGTGCCATCACAGGTGGGAACAAATATACATGTACACTGAAAAGTGAAGGTTGGAATGTGGAGCCAAGTACATTTGCTGGGGAATGGGGAACTGAAATCCTTGCAGTTGAGCCATCAGCTTCAGCAGACATGGGCTCTATAAGGCATCATTTGTCATGAAATTACAAAGTGTTGAGTTTATAAGGTGGCTGAGCCCTACACCTGGAAGCAAACAGATGCTTTATTTTAAGAAATTAATGTTTTCTATCTGTCTACCTGCCCTTTAGTGGTGCCCTCCCACCTCCTAAGTAGAAGGAGTAGAAATTTTTTGAATTTTCAATTTAAAATGTTGACATTCTGCATTTGTTCTGGACTAGTGTTATTTTTCTAATTTGGGAAGAGTTAATAAACTAGAAAATCAATTTCCTCTCCCAATAGAGGACACTGAAGAACAGTGAAGGAGTACAGAGAGTCAGGACATCTGTTGGCTTTTTAAAATGTCTTCTAGCTTAAGCTAGAACACTCTCACAACTGGCACAGAAGTCATGGATGCCATTGATTTTCATGCTTCATTCAGCTTGTAATGTGATTGTGCACAAGCAAATGTGAGAGCAATAAAAAGCACAAGCTCCGCTGAGTGTTTCCTATTTAAGTCAGGTGTTTCAAGGGAAGTTCACAAAGCTGCCAGTAATGGGGAATAACAAGAAGGACCTCATGTCTTGTACATAAGACCTTTAAGGAATCATCTCTTTTCTAAAATGCCAGATTTTGGTTAATTATAAAGAAAATGTGCTCTGGGATCTGCCCTGTGTCACACTGAGTGCAGCAATGGAACACATGCTCTCCTTATTTATTACAAGCAGGAAAGCCATCACATTGTTTCAGACATAGAGAAATGCCTGTGATTTTTGACATTTTCTGTACCATGCTTCGATGTTTACAATCTTTTCCTGAGGGAATATTTATCTTAGAAACCACCACAGGAAATCACAGGCCTCAAAAATCAAGAGAAAGGACATGGGTATGAAAAAAATAAAGGCACAGTGCTATGTAAAAAAAGCAACTAAAAGTAAGTGAAGTAAAAAGAGCATTTCACTGCTAATTAAAAAACTTCCACATTTAAAGGCCAAGTAATGGAATCTCTACTGATGAGGAAATGTGGATGTATGAACAGATGCAGAGAAAGATAATTATATGTCTTGTTATGCTTCATCTAATTAGGAATCATGATGACTTTAAGGTGTGCGTTTAGGAAGAAGTTTTAGGACTACAAACCCCCTGAAGTGTGTGCTCTGACCAGTGCATTAGATTCAGGACAAGTGAAAGCTTTTCTGCATGCCTTGTGTAAATTAGCTCACAAATACAGAACAGACCTGAACACTGCTCTTTCTTTGTGCAAGAATAACTTAACCAAAAAAGCTGCTGAAACCGATATTAACACAGAACAAACAAGATACGGTGTAATATTTCATAAAGGAGAAGCTGCGTTGCAAAAGATATTACCTGCTGTTATAAAAATCCCCACTATGTAGTTCACTGGTCTATACAGAAAGATGCATGAGTAAATAGGTGTTGGCATTTTTAATCACTTTCTTTTATAATGATAACGTTTCATTTCATTAATTCAATCAGTATCTGTGGAGTAGTGCTAACAGAGAAAACAGGAAAAAACAGGTAATGATTGGCTAGTTTATACTCACTGTTCCTTCTGTACAGGTACGCAAGACTCTGGCCATGTAAATTTAGTCATGTTGCAGAGCCAGGGCAAAAAGCACAATGACTAACAATGTATCAGTGAAGGGGTTTGTGTGTGTCTGGTTTTGGTGGTTTGTGGGTTGTTTATTTTTTTGTTTGGTTGGTTTGTTGGGTTTTTTGTTGTTTTTGTTTGTTTGTTTGCTTGGTACTTTTTCTCCCTGTTGCATTTTTAATTGATGTCCAAATTATTTTATCTAGGATAGCCAAACATTTTCAAAGGACAAAATTAAAATCCAGTGGGCTTAGAAAGTCTTCCCTCTTGGACCGGAGAAATAGGTGACCCCTAAGAAATCCTTTCTTTTACTCATTTATGCTTTCACCATCTTTCTAGCAATGCTATTTTATCAGTGATAAGACTGCCTCTGAGATCTGCTACATAAATGCATAGCATCCTCTCCTAAGAAGTGGCCAGTCAGTTGTGAAGTGTGTTATAGGAAGGTCAGACTAGAACTGAAGTTCTGCTGTTTTGCCATTACCTTGGTACAGAGCCAAAATATTTTGGAAAACCACTTCTTTCCACTGAAACTGATTGTGGTCCCTGTAGGAGAGGTCTGAATGAGACTGATCATCCCAGCAACCCATCCTTTTTGTTACCTCTCCAGAGAGTAGTGGCCATTAGGGTAAAGGACAGATGCTTTTGTGGGGCAGATGTGTTGTCATATGGGGGCTCAGGGTCCTGGTTTGCATCCTGGTGCTAACACAAGTGACATGTCTTGTAGCATCATAATTCCTTCATGCCTTAACATTCCTCTCTGGGATATTAAGGGGCATAAAAACACACCTTAATTCTATCCAATTCCATGGAATTTACCTTCAGGATTGGTGATAATTGTGGGGTGACTTAGCACTGACACTACAGAGTTTTGATATGTGCACACGTGCATGGGCATTTGTGTGTGGGGGCATGTGTCTGCATGTGTGTGTACATGTCTGTCTGCTTGTGCATGTACATGTACAGACCCAAGGAACTTCCACAGCCTTAGGAACAAGGTGGGCATAAAATAATACATTCCTCTTTCATTCTCTAACCACATTTGGATTCAGTTTGTGTGTGTGTTTACTGCCATGCAACACTAGGTGATGGTCCTTGTTTCTCTAATAGGATCAAAGTGATTTTCTGTTATGAAAAATAAAATATTAAAGAAAAGGTAAATATAAACAATTGAGCTTGCTTTTGCACAGACACTAAGAAATTACTCTCTCTTGTTCAAGAATATAATATCTTGATAGTGGGAAATAGAAGAATATTTAGGGCCTACTTAATGAAAAAGTTAATTGCCTGATAAGATTTTTTTACATAGTTGCAGTAGAAAAGTACAAAATGTACTGTTTCTGTATTTATCAATCTGCCTTCTGACCTGCCTATGTTAAAATTTGACCACAGTTATGAATACAAAAATAAACAGAAAAGTATGGGAGTTAATTCATAAGTAAAACACTAGATATTTCTAGTAACCTTTTTACTAAATCCAGAATCCTTTCCTCTAAGTATGGGGATTTTAGTGAATAATGCAGTTATGTGAGACCATAAGTATATACTTGTCAGTTATGTGCTGCACTGCATGATGTGTTTGATCCATGCCATGAAGATGAAATTCATTTTTTTTGTTAGAATTCAATACAACAGTATTATGTGTTATATTGGATGTATGGTATACCTATGGTGTATAACACTGTGTTAAAAGAGCAATGGGAAAAGTAAAGTTCCTATTACAAACAGCCCTTACTGTATTCTATCACCAGCATGATGGTCAGTAACACTTCAACAAGAGAAATGTATCCAAATAAAAAGCATAACATGGGCAACTTCTCAGCATGAAGTAAAATACAGTTTGGGTGTTTATAAAGCTTTAAGAAACACTAGATATGGATAAAACACCGCATCTGAGCTTTGCAACCAGTGAAGGTCTTCTGTGACCTGTCTCAGCTAAATCCATTTCTTTTCAATATGTGACTCTGAGGAAACTTTTGATTATGAGGGTTCCCTACATGCTTACAAAATCAAAGTAGGTAAAAGCTTTGGATGCTGGGAATGTATGCTCCTTTTAGCATTTCAACATCCCATTTGAAAACATGAACAAATTAATTTTGTAGGGGTAGTTGCCCCTATGGGAACGTTTAAATTAAAGATAAGGGTGGTTAATAAAACAACAAAGGCATCTGTAGTCATGCCACAGAGCTGGCTAGATGCTCATGCAGTTGTTACGTATTATATGCATGTGCTGTTGAGGCTATGTTCAGTAGGCAGTAATGCTCAGGAGGTAGGCTCCCTGTCTGCAACATTTCACTTCTCACATGATTCACAAGACTACTGCTGATACTTGGGCTTTACAACAGTTCGTGGGTCTTTAGGTGTGCTGGGTTTACAATGCACTCTCCACAGCTTCTGTTCGTTGAGAGAAGACATCCAGGTTTTCTAAGAGACTTTAACCACAACTACCTTTTACTTTAAATAGCACAGAAAATCCTTGTAGCCAAAATAATAAACATATAATTCTGGAATTGTTTTTTTCTGTTAGGAAATTGGTCAGCTTTTAGGAGGAGAGTCAAAGTCCTCTAGGAGCCTTTTGTGTCTGGCATGCCATTTCTCCCTTAAATCATAGAACTGGAGAATCTCACCTACACATTGATTACCCCTTTATTTTTTGTATTCAAACACCCACAGGGCAGAAGACAGTTTATTTTATAACTCTTACATATACCATTGTCTAATATTCCTCTAGTCAGCCTGCTCAGGTAATTAAGTTCCTTCCTCACACAATGGCTACCAGCCCAGAGGGCAGAATAAGATTGATTTAACTGCAGCACTACACAGTTAAATCTATTCAAATGTCATTGAGCCCAGATAGTTCACCCTTTCAACCTAGATCTGGTAGTGTGCCTTACATTAGTCCATTGACTGCTTTTTCCTCAATCCCAGAGAGTATCTGTGAACAGAAGTTAATCCCTTGAAGTCAGTTAAGCAACCAAGATCACACAGGTACATTGTGATACTTAATATTTCATAAAAATACTGGAAAAAAAAATCCCCTGTGGTCTCCAACACCTGACATTTGTTGAAATAATTTATGTCTAGGCTTCTAAAGGTATTCAGTGGGGAGAAGCCTGCCTGCATGAGATTTTAAACATATTTTGCCTAATTCAGACATCTTTAAACATCCCTTAAAAGCTCCAGGTTTGCCTGTGAGAACTTCTGCAGTGATTTGAGAGTCCAGTGGTAAGTAATGAATTATTACAGTATATTCAGCAGTGAGAAGTGCAGTCTTAGGTTTATTCTTTTCATCATGCTTGTACTAGTTGTGCTGCAAAGAACTGTGAACTAATTTACATCTGCAGCTCTTTCTGGGGTTGTGTTCTCTATGAAGTTCCACTTAGCTTTTAAGTCTTACTATTCCTTCTCTCCCTCCACATCCCTTTCCCCAGTGCTCATTTTATCTCAGGCAGCCAGCTTGCTATAACAAAAGGGTTAGTAAATGTTAAGGGGCTCTCTCAAATTGACATGCAGGCTCTGAGAAGAGCAGCTTTGTGCCTGTAGGCTTATAAGGAGTTGGGTGACCTTATGACCCCTCTGTCTTCCTCCACCTCTCTGCAGAAGGATGTGGTGAGTGTAGACAGAGTAAACTGTGGCACAATCTGGGTGTCTTAAAATCACAAATGCTCAGGGCATTAGACACATGTTCCCATTATAGAAATGGTCTAGTTGGGGAATTTTGCCTCAGAGGTGATTCAAAATGCTGAGTAGAACTTATTGAGTGAATAGATTCCATGTTGTAGCAGCTGAACATTATGAGGTTGCCTGTTTGAACAGGTCCACACTCCAATATTATTTGGTTTAATCTTTGGAAGAAATTCTGACTTTATTAAAACTAATGGTAACATTTCTATTGGCATTGATGATGCTAGATTTCCCTTTATTGTCTTTCACTTTTTACCAGAAGAAAATATAGTGTTTAAATATATTTAGGGTTTTGTTGCACAGTATCCTGCCTGCATAGAAAAAGTTTCATTTTTAATTTTAAAAACACTCTGTCTATAATAACACCAAAAGTCCACATGAAATGAAGCAGGAGGGATATATCTGGTCATTTTTCTCTTGCATTGACTTTGGGTACACTGTGGAAAGCATAACTCTGGCTTTGATTTTGTAGTATCTAAATGTGAGACACCAAACATTTGCAGAGTCAAACCCAGCCTTCTATACTGGGAGAGAAATTACAGAAAATTAAGCCAAATAATTCTAGCTATTTGTGTGAAGAAAGTCAAAAATTGCTCAGTAATAGGAGAAATGCTTTGTTATTCTCAAGTTTTCAGTGATGAAGGACTTCTAGAAAAGAACAAATACTGAATTGGGAACACCTACTATCTTGGGTTACTGAACCAGAGGAGAAGTTCAGTGGCAAAGAGTAGCTCTAGTTGTTCTGATGTGATTATACCTGAAAACCACTTTTTCATGTTTTCCTCTCACTCATTTTCTTCCTTTCAGAGTGGTCAGACTGTTTTTATCTCATCTTCAGTAGGTCTTGGAGGAAATCCAGGACCACCCACAGGTTTTTCTGAATTCAAGAGAACAACTTATTTTCCTTTCAAAGAAACAACATTTTCTAACCTGAAATTTATTGCTTCATTATTTAGAAGCCAAGAACTCCAAATGGGAAATTCTGAACAGAAAAAGCAAAGACAGGAAGAAATAGTGTGTAGCCACTAATAAATTTGATTTCAAAAAGGGAAAATAGAACAAATGTTTAGGAGAATTGTCTAAGACTTAGCCCCAACAAAAAACCTCTTCCTGAGTGTATAGCAGTGACAAGTGTAACTGAATCACATGAATTTGAAAGAAGAGAAGGAAGAAACTCACATTTTAACTCCTCAATGCATGGCTCCATGAGGGAAAAGTCTCTTGAAACTTGAGAGAATAAAGGAGGCACCATATATATGCAATTTAACAGTTTGGAGAATATCCTCCATGAATCCCTGTGTGGCAGTTTTTGTCCCTGTCTGTTAAACAAAGAAACAAAGGAGTAATTCCAGGGAAAGGAGAGGGTAGTGTTGAAGAAATAATAAGTAGAAGTAAAGGTAAGAAGCAAAAACCCCCATATAATTTTCTGGTATATCAAACAACAGTACTGGCACATTGTCAAATAGGAGGATTACCTGGAATCTAATCATGAATATGCTAAAAATATATTTTTTTCTTTCTTTTTGCTAATTATTGTTGATTTTAGTTCAAGACTGGAACTTAAAAGTATTGAAACTGAGTACCTCCATGAAAGTGGCAGTTTCCTGCAAAACAGTGCTTATTATGCAGTACACTGATCTTGGTCTAGCACTGTGTCTTGCTTGGTTGGTTCACAAATCAGCTAATGTGGACCAAAAGGATGCTGCAGCTTTCTAAGAAAAGAATACCTTCCTTTCCAAAAAAACTAGAGGCAGAGGTAATATGCAGTGCATGTTACCCAGCTACTGTGCAAAGCTTGCCATGAGTTTGCATACACTAGTTGTTTAATCGCCTACGTGTAATTTAATCACCTGCCTGTTCTTCTCTCAAGATTTGGCATGTGATCTGGATCACTGAGAGAAATGCTTTGGCACAAAGGACTATCTTACCCTGAAACCCTAGCAGTTTGCAGCACCATTGCCCAAGTATGGATTGCTTGCTGCTGTGGGCAGGCGTTTTGTGGGACCTTTTTGATAGTGATCCTTAAAACTTCAAGTTTCACCTCTCACATTTTTTTTCATTTAAGACAACTTCTGATATTTTTAGTGCACTGGGTACAGAACTGGGGGCTTTTATGGGTGAAGGCTGTAGCAGCTTGAACAAACAGCAGGACTTGCTCAGGTTCATTCTGTGATTTGAGCAATAAACTCATATGTATCACATACACTGTCAGATAATATACCCACCTTTGGCAGAGAAGGTTTATTGCTAACATCTGAGAATGAGGTTCACTATTTGGCAGCAGAGTGAATGTGGCTGATCCTTCTCTTTAGGATTGGCTTATGTCTGAAGCCAGACTAAGAGTTGATCTTGGCCCCAGCTAAGATGATTGTATGGACATAATGCCACATGAGACAGACTGACAACAGCACACAGGACACAAGCGCTGAGAACTAACTTTCCTATTTACAGAGCTCCAGGTCATCAGCTGATGCAAGCTGATGATGCTCCACCAACTTCAATGAAGCTCTGCAGATTTATGAGTTAGGAGTACACTTTTGAATCCTGCTATATCCTTAAGTGTAAAACAAAGGATGGAAAGAGGTTCAATAGGTGGGTCATTTGATCTCAGACTACAGCTCTAAGGGTAGATGAAAGATGGTCAAAGGAGTCTTAGGATAGCAAACCCAGAAAAACAGAATCCTTTTGCTCAGAGACAGCCGAAAGACAGCTGATTTAGAGAAAATGCAGTACCTGACTTGAATTCAAATCTTTGTGTTTAATTCAAATCTTTCAATTAAAAGCTGATCCAGGCTAATAGAAAGATATGAGGTACAAGCTGGAAGTTATGATGTTAGATTCATTTTAATCCACATAATATATCTGCTAGATGAATAATACTGCAGATATTTTAAGTAAATTTCATCAAGCTGCCTAATGACATTCCGCTGTTTCTTACAAGTCTAATTTTGTTTCAGAGCAAAGAGGAGAAGAACAGAGAACTGAGACACCATCTCTCATCTTGGTTGTATTACAAGTCAGTTGCAAGTGCAACATGCAACTCAAAGCCACACAGACAATTTACAGTTATGCGAGCAAGCACTGCAGCTAATTGTATAATGATACCTAAATTACTGAAGTACAGTGACATTCACTTGTTGTGCTCAAGGGTACGAGTACAAAAAATGATTTCAAAATGTATAATTTTAGTGTACAACTGGACACAGAGCTGAAAAAGAGATAAATCCTTAATTAGTATCCAACTGAGCTGGGTTATCTCTTCTGGCCATTACAAATTGAACACTCACACACACTTACCAGTCATCACTTTTCTTTCTGCACACTTCAATGCTGGTAGTCTACAGAGGTGCTTTAAATGTAATTATTATTACTTAGTGGAACTCAACCACCTACTACTTTTTATTTTATTGTGTATTAGCCAAAAATAGTCCTTCATTTTTTCTCCTGATTCTGTGCACATTTCTGTTTGTGGTTTCCAACAATCATTTCTCAACACAGAATTCTTTCCTTTGTGCTATTGGTCTCCACCCACGAAAACAACAACAGTCCCTGGACAAACAACATACAGCTTTAATAAAATGATGATAATGTCATAAACACTGAATATTTTTTTGCCACATGCATTTTTTCTTAAGTAAAATGATAGTACTTTTTTCCTATAATTTTGTTTTAAGGCAAAATATAAGAGTTTCTCACTAAGAAATCTTGGGCCTTCAAACCCCATGAATCTGTAGGGAAATTCAGCTATGATTATAGAAGAAAATCACTAAAAAATAAAGTAGTAAGCAGTATATTATGATTGTAGCAAACCATGTATTTTGGAAAATAAATGCTGGAAATGGAAAATGCTAACAATACTAGAAAAATAATATAAACCTAAACTAGTTTGATTACTGTAAAACCTCCTCTGGTAGAAAACCCGGATCTTGCCTTCTGAGTTTTTCACATTTACCTTAGCCTTCTAATCTGTGAATAAGCCTATTTTTTTTCAGGATTCTCTTGCAGATCACCCCACGAGGAAATGTCCTGTGTTCTGACTGGGAGGAAATATTTGTTAACTGGACAGAGCAGACCAACTCTTCTATTGCAACTATTCTAATTAGAAGTGATCAGGCAATGAATCAGATGCAGAAGCAAACAAGCTGCGAAGAATTCAAATGAGCTCTTTTCTCAACTGGATTCAAAGTCATCAACAGCTGAATGAAAATGTGTTATCCCAAACCAGGTGCATAGGCATGGAGCCCTCAGCATATAACAAATATATGAGGTGTAGTTGCTTAGTGGTTCAAAGCATCTGTGTCCCTACCCGAGCCAGAAGTCCTGCAGTTGCCAGCACAGGTGGATGGTGCTGGCTTAGTAGCTCTGGGTCTATGGAGGGAGGGAAGAGAAGAAATAAAGAGGTATACTGATGAAGAATGTCTCCTACTTATCCATTTCTGCCAGGTTTCCTATAAATTCCTGGCATGCTTGCCAGCATATAACTCAAAAGCATCTAACAGTATAAACAGGATTTATCCAACCACAGAGGTAAACTGTGTCCTACCTTTCTTCAGGATTCAATACCACTTAGCTGGTGCCAGGTGACACTATACCTAACTGAGTGTTTGATGGCTAAGGGGAAGGAACAGATAAAGAGAATGTAACAGAACTTTTTTTCTATGGCATGTCACTGTTACATGTAGGCTGGTTGTTCTTTAGTAAAAAGAAGGTGCTTGTATCATTGGAAACACTCAAAGAGTAAGCTGCTTTGAGAATGGGATTAGCATCTGACTCTGTTCTAAGTAATATAACCCACAAATAAATGGCTGTCATGAAATGAACAGATGTGTTTAGCAAACTGAAGCCAAATTCTGGTCAGACCTATGCAACTCTATTAGCTTCAGCAGAGCTATATGGGAATGAGTGAAAATTAACTTTGGATCTTTGATGCAAACAGTTCAGATATTTGGGTGGAATTCTGGAAAAGTTTAGCTCCAGCTTAAGTATTATGGAGTTCTGCTAGGTAAAGCAGAAAAGAGTTCAGCCATTTGTTAGGAAATAGCTGCACATGAACACCCATCTGTTACTGTGGAACTCTAAACACAACTGTGTTCTGTTGATGTTTTAATTCAGGTGTAATGTGCAACAGCAATCTCCTCCAAATTGTCACTGTAATTAATGAGAATGCTGCTATGGTTTTAGGTTTGAATCAGGAAGCTGCTATTTGACTGATAGTATCAAGTGACTTGGAGACAGTCATCAGCTGATGCTATCCTTATGCTCAGCTGGAGAATCTTTGAAGTAGTCTGAGCAGGACAGTGAAGTTCTGTAGTACAATTAGTCTGGAAAATAAAGACAATCTGAGTCAAAGATGTTATCACACTTAATAATCTCTGTTGTATTTTTATTATGTATCAATAAAATCTAGAGGAAAATCAAAGACAAATACTTCCCTGAGGGACAGATGCTGCTGCCATTCTTGATATGAAGCCTCTACAGACTGTTGTAGGCATTTCCAGTTAAAAGAGATGAGAGGATAGGGAATTGCTCTGTCTTTGACCTGTGCATGGTGATAAGCAACAGAAGAATTAACATCAGAAACATATTACAGTGGAGAAAATGCTGATTCAGCCACATCACTTCTGGATTATTAATAAATAATGGTGTTGAAATTGCACAGGATGTTTTGCTCTTGCTCCTACCACAGAGCAGTAAGGACCACCCAACTCAACATTTTGGTTGTATTGAGTGTATGCATATTTGGAAGAAGTCATGAAACAATTTAACACAAAATGCATTTCAGAACACATGCTTCTATGATAATGACAGTGGGTAACTGTGTAATAGGATGAGTGGTAGGTAGTAGAAGTGAGTGGGAAGCTGCTTTCAGCAATATATACTGTTAAGAGAAGGTAAGTCTGAAATGTTGGCCTATGAAGTCCAGAGAATAATCAAACTTTTGGGGCCATATACTGAAACAACCTGGGGTGAATAGAAGCTTATTACATGATAGAGACTGAAGAGGTCACACAACAGAGGATGAGGCAAAAAGCACAACTTCTCTACAAAAATCCCTCACTACATTAAAACCAGTGAGAGATAGTATGCAGTTAACAAGTGGACAATCAAAACAAAGGCATAAAGCACACTTTCTACTCAGCATACAACTCATATCTGTTCTAAGTGTCTCTCACTAATAAAAGCTAATATCCTTCAGTGTTAGAAACAGTAAGAAAATGAAAGAAAAAAAGATTGTAATATGAACTTACAGAAGGATCACTGTATGAGAAAGAGTAACTAACCACAGCACTACTAGATAATTCAAAACTAGTAAAAATATCAGGTAATTGGACATTTAGGGCATTGTTTTGGACTGAGACTGTGAAAATGAGAATAGCACTACAGAAATAAAAGAATTGCCGTTCAGACTGTAAATTCAACAGAAAAAGGTCTATAAACCTTGAAAATCTTATAGAAAATATAGGAAGACATTTTCCTCAAGGTGATTCTGAACTACAATAGGAAGATGCTATTGCAGCTATGGGGATGAGCTAGTGTTGGAATTTGCCTTGGACAATATTTAGAGCTACACATTATTCTGTACTAAAGGACTGAATGAGATTCTCAGATGAAAGGAGGATCTTGTTTATATCAGCAATATCATAATAGTGAAGTTGTAGCTGCTATTTACTGAGGCTATAAGTTAGCCTGACAAAAGCTGCATGCTCTAGATCAGCCGTGCAGTGATTTCCTCAGATTTGCAAACACTAGCTCTATTTAATCATGCCAGAAAGACTAATTTCCTGCTACTCTGGTTTGGTTAGTTATATATGTCTCAACTTTTGTGATGAATTATGTGCTTACTGTAACCTTTTCTCATATCCTCTTTCTGAATCAGTTTGTACTTGAATGGCCACACAGACTGATCTTTATGTACGTCTTCCTTCTCAAGGAGTCTGTGGGGGGGCTTTGTAGTTCCACATCTGCTTTTACACATTCTTCTTCTTCTGGTTTTCTTTTGTACTGAAAGAACATCCAGATGATTCAATTGTGTCAATAGTGGCATTCTGGCACAAACATCTCATGGATTCACTCCCTGATCTTGCTCATGGATACACACACAATTCTCCATTAAGCAGAGTATGTCCAAAGGCCAAGCACTGCCTAGCTTGGTTCCTGGGATTCAGCCAGAAAGGGCTTAATATCATGCTACAAATCAAGGGAATGCTGGAAAAAATAAACCAGGAGAAGCTCTGATAGCCTTTGGTCATTTCTGCTCCATTACATTGTGCTTTCTATAACCATAATCTTTCAGTTTTATGCTAAGTATTTACTAATAAGACCATTTTTCCTACTTCTTGCTTCTTCACAGACCATTTAGTCATGTATTTGTGTCTTTTTATCCATGTAGCAGGTAGGAAAGTTCCTTGATGATGAAAAGTTCTTGAATTAGTAAAGCAAAGACAAAACCTGTGAATCTTGACTGAAGAGCATTTGTGGGGAAAAATGCTAATATAAGTCATTTTACTCTTGGAAAATAGAAAAGTGTTTAGAAGAGAAGGGAACAAAGATCTGTTTTTTCATAATGATATGAAAAGGTAAATGAATAGATGACTATAAATTGTATGTTACTGCCCATCTTTACTTGACATGGTAACTTATTCAAAACAGAATTGTTGTTTGTGTAATTTCAGTGGTGGAATCTGAAAGAATGAAATTGAATAACTGAAATGCAACTTGAAAGCAACTGTGTTCATCTTTCTCCACAGTACTCTTACATTAATATTTTTCCACTAACTTAAACAGCTTTCCTGACAAATTGAGTGCCAAGTAGAAAAGAGAAGAACCAGACAGATTTGTGTTCTTTTTAATAGGAATAGTGTTAAAATAATTTTGTCACTTTCACTAAAGAACAAGAAGTGATAACACTTTTTTATTAATATTAAATTGTGTAGCTCTCAAAATCATGATTCCCATTTTACTAGGACTCCTTCAATGAAAATTATATAGATTGCCTTTTTGCTATCAAGCTCACTTATTTCTTGTGAATCTAGATTTTAACAGCATATTGAAAAATCATCAAAGAAGTGTGAATATTTTGCTCTATAGTTATCTTTCTAACAGTAAGATTTGGGGCCAACTATTTTTCTTTTCTAAGTGTTATTGGTACAACTTGCCTTTTTTACTGAAACATTACTATCTAGGATTTCTGTGAGCAAGCTCTTACTGTTCTGAGCCAACAACAGCATTTAAAGTCAGGAATACTTAAGTGGCTAGTTTGAAAACAAATGGGCCATTTGGGTCTCTCAAAAAACTCTTCAAGGGGGAAAGCTTGTGCATGGAACACCTTTTCTATCAAAACCAAGAAATAATTGATTTTATATAAGAAATAATATATGTTAAGACCAGTAACTGAAAGTGCGTTACAGGAACTCCTCTCTGTCACCATTGGGAATGAATGCTAGAGAAGATGGAGCACACAGATAGTCTACACTACCCACAGCTAGTTTAGATGACTTACATGCAGCAGGGCTGGTGGCTGTGCCTGAGGTAAGTCTGATCCTGGACAGATACAATATGTGAGATATCACCTAGTCTGGCCTAAGTGTCACAGAGGTCACACATTGAACCTGTTTCCACAAATTAACATGGTATTGCTTATCCCTTACATCATAATTACTTGTTGTCCATACATTCATAGCTTATAGCAAGTTTGACTTAAACAAATATCTTAGCTCAGATCTTAACTGATTTTAATTACCTGTTTTTCAATGGAAACTTCTCTGTATATCCAAGTATCTTCTTGTTGAAACCAAAACTAAAATTTCTGTTCTTCAATTAAATCATATTCATGTTCATATTCATTAGGTGCACCACCAAGAGATTGAAAAGAATAACTGTGTAACAGCTGAATGCCATGTACATACAGTGTGTTAACTCTCTTACACTTAGAAAATGTATTCCTATTTGCTTAAGGGAAACACTGCAATCATAGCTTCTGATTTACTTGCAAAATAATATTTGTCCCTTCCCAAGGCTGATATACTGTTTCCTCAAAGCCTGAAAAACCTTTTCCATTGAGAAAATACAATGAGCTGGAAAACAGGACTGGCTGGGCTGGAAAACAGCCGTGAGAAAAGAGATTTTTCCAAGGGAGGTCTCAACACCTTGCCAAACTCCAGTAACCAGTTGGTTTTTGAAGGTGATATAATGGATAGATGTTCCAAATAGCAGTCAAAAGTGAACTTTACATAGAACAGTTCATAAAAGGTAGCCTGTAATAAAGTTTTTACTTTGCCCTCTTAAGTTAAAATAACTGAAGTGCAGTTCAGGATGTAACTATCTGATATCAGTAAGACCATAATCATAGAATCATAGAATCATAGAATTGTCAGAGTTGGAAGGGATCTTAAAGATCATCTAGCTAAAGATCATCTAGGCAGGGACACCATCAAGCCTTGTCTTAAAAGCTTCCAGGGATGAGGCTTCCATAACCTCTCTGGGCAACCTGTTCCACTGTCTAACCACCCTTACAGTGAAGAACGTCCTCCTAATATCCAACCTAAATCTATCAAGTATCAGTATACTCACTCACAGTCTAAAATCCATTCTTTATGTTGGTATGCCAGATAATCAAAAGAAACAGAATCCAGACAAAATAGCCAGCTGTTATGATTCAGAAATGTTAAGTGAGTTTTCACACTGGAAATGCCAGTGCCTTAAGTGTGATATGACATAGCTATTCAAAATAAATTCCAAATACAAATCTGCTTTTGAATTAGAAAAGGTGGAGCACCATTGAATAAGTCTGGAAGCATCTAATTTAACTTTGCTTTATCTTGGAAATAAAAATAAACTTCTTTGATAGTGAGCAAAACTGGAAATCAAATTCTTGCTCTAAGTTTCCATTAAAGATACAAAACCCAGAAGTGATTTTTTGAATCAACCTATAATAGGGATAGCTTTATTTACATCATTCTCATTGCAATATTCCTGAAGTCAATCACTTAAAAACCACATTAGCAGAAACAATACTAATTTAGTATTATACTCTACTAATTAACAGACATCTGTTCAAAAATGTTAACAAACAAGTTCACTAATATTCTCATTGAATCTGTTGGTCTGTGAACTTCAGAGGTGACGTGATCCAAGCAACCTTGGCAGATAGCCAGTTGCCTCACTGGGCTGAAAGAACTAAGATGACAAAAGCTTGGTTGAAATGAAGAACTTGGCCAAACAGCAGAAGCTGTACTCAAGTTTTTTAGAAGCACTCAAGTGAAAGGCAGTGGAGAATCTGGCCTTCCACCTTAACATGTATTAATATTGTCTCATCCCATGCGCCCAGAAATTTGACAAAGTCCTTTGAACTGGTTAACCAAATACACTCTACTTCAGTCTTTAGCAGACAACAATTTATGGTTTTAATTGAAGCCAATAGCAGCTTTACACTGGCTTCCAATGTAAATCTCATGAAAAGCCTTGGGCTGTAAAAAGTGTATAGTGCTTGTTCCACAGTGTCACGATGTAACCTTTGTCACAACCTTCTCTTTAGGCTGCCAGTGCTCTTCCAGAGCTTTGTGATTTCCCAAGCAACCTGCAGGACCATGCAAAGAGGAGCAAGGTTCCTGCAAGGCACTTAATAAAGGTCTCACTGAAACCAGCTGTGCCATGGAGACATTTAAGGTAGATAGTACTGCCTGTAGTGGTTTTGCTCAAAAAACTTTGAAGACTGAAGTTGCTGTTTGCAGTGGTAAAAAATGCAGGCTACATTTGTTACAGTAGCACTTTATTTCGGCTTATCAGTTGCTCAGTACTTTTTACAGCACCACCATTATTCTGAGCCTTGCAGTCATTTATTTTTTAACCCTAGTCTATCTGTAAGAAAGTATCAATGTATATATATTTTTCTATCCATAATTTGTCCTGAAAATTTTACACTGAGTTTAAAGAGAGTAATAGGAATAGTAATATGTTTCCAGGACACTAATAATTATTTTATTGTCTTTTTTTCTCCCAGAAATGAACTGTCTTCCTTAAAACATACTTTGAGAAATAAAAACTAAAAGCAGCAGAGTGAGAAACACTTACAAAACCTGAAAGACCTGATGATGTAGATCACAGGCCTCCATTTGAGTGCATCTGTATCTTCTATCTGTAACACTAGTGGAAATATGGAAAAATTTACTCTGAGGTCAAATGTTGTTCAGTTTCATAGGAACCAAAAGTCCTCTGGCATACTATTCAGCTGCTTATGTCGTGTCTGTTTTCAAGGCAGTGGTGCATGAGCTGTGAGAGCAGTAAGAAATAGGAATTGTTTCCCCCCCTTTCACTAAATCATGTTTTTACAGTTCAGGAGGAATTGTAAATAAACAAAGTAGGACAGAAATGGTGATAAACTTTTCTGCAAATGGCATACTACATGAGAACAATTGAGAAATAAATAGAGTTTTAAGGCAGAGACTGAAAATGTAAAGGATGTTTGCAATCTTTTTTCTTTTTTCTGTTCAACTCTGTTAGATTGCTCAGCACCAGCAGCTTGTTCAGTTGTGTCTAGGAGAAAAGTAGTTGTTATTTTAGAAGCATTGTTCTTCACACTTCATGAATAAGCAGAAGAACCATTGCCCAATCGATTTTCTCCTCCTACTCTCTGATTATTGTTTGTCAGAAACATCTGGTTGTAAGCACAAATACTTCCTTGAGCTGAGAAACTCCCAAACTGCACAAAACTGGGGCTCAGTCTGTCCTCATCTCTGAAAAGGATGCCTGAAATACCTGAAAGAGAGGACTGGGAATGGATCGTTTCAGGTTTGCTTAGGAATCCCCCTGCTAAACACAATTTAGAAATGAATATGCTGCTACAATGTACTATTAGTATTTCATGCACTACGTAGTGAATGTGGGTTTTTTGCTGAGGTTCATTCTGGCATTCTTTGTTTAAATTGCAGCCCTCTTCACCTGAGGGGTAGATTGGAGTGTCCAAGAAAATGGAACTATTTTAAATCGTTAAGACAATATAGGAAAACATTACTAAAGCAATTATGACTACAATCTTTAACTGGTTATACAAGGAATAATGGTTCAATATCTTGCAATACTGTTTTATTACCAGCAGAACTTAGCTGTGCTTCCCAAAGGAAAGGGCTTTTTTAATAAAAGGACAATATTTATTTATTTTTACTGAATTACATTTCTATTTAGATTATTTAAAGGAAAAAATACCACTTATAGCATTCTATTAATCTGCTGTCAGTAGCAGTTTCCATATATGAATATTATTTGTTTCCACACCTGCTCATAACAAACTGAAGAGATGATATTCATACTTACCTCTGAGATAATCTTTTTCTGGTTAAATGTCTTAGAGGTTTTACCTTCAGTGATTCATATATATAATACTAAGTGACTAAATTCTACTCAGTGCTTTGCTAATCGCTGTCATGCAGCCTGTTTACTTTATAGGTTTCAATTTGCTAAAAATCTAATTGAAGATAGTGAGATAGTATTATGTTCCTGAGATAGCAATGCTAATTAAGAAGGTTTTTTTCTTTTCCTAAAGATTTTATTCCACTGAGCAATTCTCATTCCTGACAAGTAGTATCATACGAGAACACGTTTTACTTCTGGAAAGAAATTTGAATCCTATTATACCTGCCGAGCAATGAAAAGATAATTTAGTCCTTTAAAACATGTTTTGACAAAGCACCTTTTGATAGAAGCAATGTGCCTTGTGAAATGACACATAGCAAAGCCAGAGGAACTTGGGTCCTTGTATATCTTCCATGTCTGCAGTATCACAGTATCAAAGTATCTACTGACCTGCAAGGGACCCACTAGGATCATAAAGACCAGCTCCTTAACCTATGCAGGACACCCCAAGAATCACACCCTGTGCCTGAGGCTGTTAAACAAATGGTTCTTGAACCCTGCCAGGCTTGGTGCTGAGACTGTTTCCCTGGGGAGGCTGTTCAAGAGCTCAACCACCCTGTGGGTGAAAAACCTTTTCCTAGTCTCTAGCTTGAACCTCCTCTCACTCAACTTCATCCCATTTTCCCTAGTCCTATCAGTGCCCACTAGAGTGAGAAGATCAGTACTTGCCCATCTGCTACCTCTTGTGAAGATGTCGAAGATGGCAGTGAAGTCTCCTCTCAATCTCTTCTCGAGGCTAAATAAATCAAGTGACCTCAGCCTCTCCTTATAAGGTTTCCCCTCCGGACCTTTCACCATCTTTGTAGCCCTCCTCTGGACACTCCCCAACAGCTTAATGCCTTTCCTATTTTGTGGAGCCTAAAACTGCACACAGTACTCAAGGTGTGGCTGCACCAGTGCAGAGGTGAGCAGGACAATCACCTCCTTTGGCTGGCTGGCAATACTGTTCTTGATGCACCCCAGGGCATGGTTTGCTCTCCTGGATGCTAGAGCACACTGCTGAGTCAATCTGCTGCCAGCAAGGGCCATCAGGTTCCTCTCTGCACTGCTGCTCTCCAGCCTCTCACTCTCCAGTTTATACACGTCTGGTGTTGCCTCAACCCAGGTGCAGAACCCAGCACTTGCTCTTGTTAAATCTTATTCCATTGGTGATTGCCCAGCTCTCTAATTTATCAAGGTCCCTCTGTAGGGCCTCACTACCCTTGCTCCTCCCAGTTTAGTGTCATCAGTGAAATTACTAGCTATCCCCTCAAGTCCTGTGTCCAGGTCGTTTATGAAGATGTTGAAGAGCACTGGGCCAAGGCTGGAGCCCTGCAGTACCCCAGTAGTGATTGGGTGCCAGCCTGATGTAACTCCATTTGCTATGACTCTGCATCCAACACAGGAGCCAGTTGCTCACTCATCACATGTCATGCTCATCCAGGTGTATGCTGCACATCTTGTCCAAAAGGATACTGTGAGAGAAAATATCAAATGCTTTGCTGAATTCCAAAAAGATTACATCTACTGGCTTCCCTTGATCAACTAGATGGGTTAGTTTGTCATAGAAGAAAAGTAGATTTGACAAACAGGACTTCCCCCTCATGAAACTGGGATGGCTGTGACTGATGACTGTGTTGACCTCCAGGTGATTTACAGTGCTTCCCAGCATGACCCTTTCTGTAATTTTGCCAGGCACTGGAGTAAGACTGACAGGCCTGTGGTTACGAGTGACCTCCTTTCTTGCCTTTTTTGAAGATCAAGACAACATTTGCAAACTTCCAGTCAGCTGGGACCTCTGCAGATTCCCAAGATGGCTCAAAAATCATGTAGAGAGGCCTTGCAATGACATCAGCTAGCTCTTTGTGGGATCTTGGGTGTATCCCATCAGGGCCTATAGATTTATAGGGATCCAATTAGAGCAAATATGATGCAGACAGAAACAATTACAGAAATATTGCTTATTGTGAGGATATCTGTACTCTTTCAAAATTCAGAAAGAATCTGTGAAAAGTAACTGGATAAGAGTCCAAGTCAGAGAAGAGAGCAATAACTTCTTTACTAGTAACTGAAATGCTAATGAAGAAAAATTTAGGAAAACTGTTTCCTTTCAATTTAGATTCTGGTTTTATTGCATGATTTGTGCTTATTTCACAGACGAAGTGTGAAATGAACAATGGGGAGCCACATTCTGTATAAGAAGAGAAAGGGATTTTTACTTGTAATAACCTCAGAAATATCATCTGATGCATTTAAAATGTTTTTACTCAGCAATTCAGGCAATAATAATAGCAGAAATAGTGTTACAGCTGCATAGTACAGTGATTTGGTGATTCTGTCTGAAACCTCCACATTGTGATTAGCTGAATTTTGTTGCTCCTTCTTTGCATGCTAGGGTGTAAACTGAGCCAAGTTTTGCTACTGGTGCTTTCTTTTATTTTATTTATTTATTATTTTTCTACATGTTTCATGTGTATACCAGACTAGGGACAACTGGGAATCATTAGTGTGACTCATTCACATGGGAATACATTGAAGAATGAATTGGCTTCAGTTTAAGAGAAAAAAGAGAAAAGGATTGGAGTCATATATATTCTTAGCAGAAAAAACAACTGTGTAGCTCACAACAGATTGTCCCTTGCTGAGCTGGAGGATTAAGTTCTGAGGCAGGAGGCTATAGGTCCTTGAACAACCTGGAATCACTCAGAGTGATCAAGACTGTGGTGGGGATCTTCCCACACACTGCAGAATTTCAAATGGATCTGGGTGGAACTTTTCCAAACTGTGAAAAATGGATCTTTAATTCCTACAAAATGTTCACATAAAGCTCACAGAAAAGTTTTCAGGATGCCACTTTTCAGTAAAATTAAGAGTAGGACAGACACAGATTAGATAGAGAGATATGGCATCTTTATTAAGTGTTTTGTTGTATTGACTTACATCTTGGCTTTGGTGTAGATGAACTTCCACTTCAGCTAACTTCACAGTGGAACAAGCAGTGCTCAAACCTCCTATGCAAAAGCAGCTCCAGTCACTCCAGTCCCTTTCCTTAAGTATTTCAGCTCCTCTCCCACCTTCCCTAAACTGTTTGAAGCACATTTTCTTAGGAGGACACCTTCTGATTTGTCAACTTTTCATTCAGAAGTGAGGGACTGAAGGTTGCAGAAATTGTGCAGTGAAACATTTGGGGAAACTTGTAACAGTTATTCTGAAGGGGTTGATAAGGGAGATGGAATACAGTCTAGTTCTCACCAGTGGGGAAAGCTGACAAGAGTAACAAAATACCTTTCAGCTATAAAGTAAACATTCACTGCATGAGTAACTATAAAGGCACAAGTCTCCCACTGCTGTGGTCTTAGAGCCACTAAGTCAATAAGATTTCAGGATTTCACTTATGGCAAAGTAGTTTCCAGTAACTTGAACAATATGAAAAAGAACTAATGAAAAATGCCTAACTAGGTGATATTTGAATTTCTATGATAGACCTAAAAATAGGCCTAAAATAACTTTTGGCATAGGAAAACTCTTCTATTCTGCTTCAGAAGTGATAAATATTACTACAAACAAAATAATCACTATTATGATAAAAAATATTATATCCAGTTGCATGTGGGAGTACCTGGAGTTAAGAAACTCCAGAGCAGTGAGGAAAAGGTGTTTTAAGACAGAGCTGAGGTCCTCGTGCTTCTGTTTGGAGGAAATAGCGTTTGCATGTTCTTGCTTGTGGTATACCCTTTGCAGTGATAACACAACAGAGGCTTGAGGGATCTTAAACCACTGAATGCATTACCATTTCTGTTACCATTTCTGTATCCATTTCTGTTACCAGCTGTATTAGTGCAGGTAGTTTATACCAGTGTGGTTCCCCCTCCCCCCCCTCAGTTTTTAACTGGAGAATTGTATTACAGAACTATCAACATAGCACATATCCAAATCCACAAGTCACATAAATTACATTCAGACAAATAATAACTGTGCCAGTTTTCAAATGAAGGCTATAGGTGAGAGTTTCTTTCCATTGTGACCACTAGGACAATATACAACCTCTTTTAAAAAAGAAATTCCTTAGTAAGATTATAATAAGCATGGAATATACTTGTGCACATTGGGGATCACCAATACAATCTTCTACTGCTGTAGAAAGTCAGGCATGTAATTTCTCAGAACAGCACCAAGAAAACTAATTAGTTACTAAGAAAATAACACTAAATTCATACTAGCAAACAAAGCGATTTGCAAATTATTTTGCAAACAATGGAAGACCAAAGTCATGAATAATAAAAGAACCAATTCAAACAAATGAACTTCTTGGTGTTATTAGTTTTTATGGGTGCCTTTTCAGGCAAGAATTCTTTATTAGAAACCTATGTTCCCAGGCAATTCATGGGCAAAGTAAGACTTACATTTGGAACAACATGCTGGGTGTGTAGCTGCTGAATGTTAAACAACTGAGTGGGTGACTGAAGTATTCATCATATCCCAGTCAGGCTACCTAAAGCCTCTCCTGAAAATGTCTGAGTCTTAAAGAAATACAGGGGTATGAAGAACTGCAGCTTTATGGTCAGAGCATTTGGCCTAGAAATACAGAAATCTTGGGTTAATATTTCCTTGCTACCTCAAAGTGTTCAAACCCACATCACTTATTCAAAAGAATTCTGGACTTCATGGGTCTGAGATGGAACATGATGCTGCAGCCTAGTAGTCTGGACATTAGACTAAGTAAGTGAAAAGACTGCCTGTTTAAAGGACTGAAACATTTCTAAACTTGCTGCAGAAAGGAGGCCTCTTCAGAAACTATCCTAGACACTAACTTAGTCCAGCTTAGGTGTATTTTTACACCATTTACTATTTCTTTTCTAGTCACATTCATATAAATACCTTTGAAACTGTCTAAGGAAGAGATTGGGTTAGAATTTCACGCTTCTTCATGATGAAGAGAGGTCGTGTTTTAAAATATTATAGTTCCTTGCTCCTGCATTTGAGATGAACTTGAAAGCTGAATGTGTATTAGATGCACTCTGATGATGTCTCTCCTTGGAGAACATGTGTAGGCAATGATATAATTTTGGATCCTAATCTAGCCATAGAAGCAAGGTGTGAGTCAAGCACTGTAAACTGCTCAGCTATGTCAATTGTAAGCATTTCTGGAATTCAGTTTTAAAATGTGAGTCACCTTGATAGTTTAGATGGTAGCACAGTAAGGATTCTTCTGAGTGTTGTTTGGACTTGATTTCCTAAGTACCTTGCAGTCTTGGTGCTTCTTTCTTTTGCTGCTTTTGACCTCATACTGATTTGTTTTCAGGGAGATTGTCGCACAGAAAGGCAGAGCATTGGTTTATGTGCTAGAATAAGAGTAAACATAGAGATGGATTCGGTTGTGTATAAAGACACTATACATGACAAGTTTTAACTTTGACTTTTAAGGTATCAGGAAATTTTTTTTTTTAGTTCACATTTAAAGTTTATTGTGCTTTTGTATATACAGCAGGAGGATATTGTAGGCAGCACAAAAAGGACATTGTTCTTAGGCTGTTCTTCATTGTTTTGTTAGAGCATGCCTCAAGATAATTTTCTTCCTTCCAATTAGGAATCTGGCATGTTTCAGAGATATGGAATGCACAATAATTATAATGATCAAGTAGTTGAGTGTTTGAATGTGTGCCTAAAATGTATGGGTAATTGGTATAAAATGTGCAAATATTTGACTAAATGCCCTGAGACACTCTTCTTTGCACATTAAAGACAATATTATGGTATTAAGACTTCATGCAAATAACACTTTGGTGTGATATGCTTTGTTCATATCTATTATATGCAGTTACATTTACATAATTCACTAAGTTTCCTCAAAGTAACTGCTTGTCATGCTTTAGGAGTCTAAACTAGGATAGAGACCTGAATTTGTACCACACATGCCAACCTATTGCTCAATTTGTTTATGCAGAGTTTCTATACCATGCTCTTACTTGGAGCTGGAAGTGACACATTTATGTTTGGGAAGTGTTTATCAACAGCACCCTGTGGACCTGTCTTTTTCCATTGGTCGTCATGTGGTTTTTTATCTTAATTTTTACCTTCTCTGCAATATTCATGTTTTGAGATTATTCAGCTTCTTACATCTAATAATTATCCTGTTTGAGAGTATTCAGAATAACATTGGTGTCCTGGTCCTGCCATTGTAGGCTGCCCTTTATCAAATGCCACCTTGCCTTAGAAAGATTCTTTTCTCCTTTCCATTTATTATATTGTTTATAAGATAAATATCACATCTAAAGTAAACACTAGAATTGGTACATGTGATTGCTGATTATTGTCTTCCTTGACTCCTCTTTCAGCTCACACAAAAGAAGCAGCATACAGTAAAAGTGAAAAGGAAAACACAAGAGGTTTGATATCCTTGCAAAAGGAAAGAATGGAGTAGAAGAACATATATATGAATGTTAAGTGGTCAGATTACATTCAATGGAGGATAAAAGGCTTTTAGGATAGGATCAGCCAAGTGCCAGAAATAAAACTTTACAGTGGTTATAGTTGGACAGTGGGAGGTTCAGGACTGGAGTGATAACAGCCAGTAGTAGAGACAGGAAGGTGATAAAACTGAATGGATGCAGTGTGATTAAGAGAGATACAAACAAGTTAAACAAACTGAAACCTCACCTTGGTTTTGAGTGTAATTATATACAGCCATTTTACAGATCATGGAAGGTCAGAAAATTGCAGCTATTTTCAACAAGCCATGCTTATTTGGAAAAAAAACAAAACCGACCAAGCAAAAGATGTGCTAGCAAGCAACATACACATGCATATTTCTTAACCTGTCTTGAAATATTTTCTGCTCTATTATAAACCTCCCTGTGTCAACTAGAGGAAGTAGCCGTTGTAGGAAAGACGTCACATGGTACTGGTCAAATAAATTTTATAACAGAAAATTCCCTGGAGAAAGCTGACCTAATCAAGAAAGTCTTTTTGTTGGCTTATGGCAAGGTCAGTTTTTTGCAAATCAGCTGTGGGAAATTTGTTCATCAAATGAATAAGATTTATATATATGTAGTATGTATTTGTAATATGGTAGTTATAGTAGAATCTAGGAGTAGATACTAGAAGTGAGATTCATCTTGAATAATTTTATTTGGTTGACTAGGCATGTAGTCAAACTCAGTGTCACTGTTTTAGTCACTGGAGAAAGACTGGTGCTTCCAAAGTGCAGTTCATCTCTCCATTTCTATAATGAAGGAATCTAGACAACAAGTGTTTAAATGCCTGAAGTTAGGCACCCAAAGTGTCCTGGAAAGACTAAGCAAAGTAACTTGGATATCTGCTGTTAGCAGTGGAGTTATTTATTAACACAGACTTTTGGTGGTTTAACTTTAGAAAAATAGCCCCACATTTGTATTTGTGGCCTATGTTCTTCTGGAGTTAACAAATTTGCTGTGGAAGATACTGGAGAATCTACATGTTAACCCAGTTGCACAAAAATAGGCTAAGTTAGGAGAAAGAGAGAGAAAGATAGTAATAAACTCTGTCTGTGATGGCTGTCTTATTAATAACAAATATGAAGTGCTGCAGTTGAGACAGACAATGTTGACCTGCTGATCAGCCCTAGAGTCAGCTATAGCTTGGGAAAGGCATCCTCGAGGAGCTGCTTACCAAGCACTAGATACATTTACTCTGATTTGTGCTATCAGAAACCTTTACAATTGACTGTAACAAATAAATTCACTTTTGTGTCATATTTTTATTAGTCATGTACTAGCCTGTTCATGGACTGAGTCCTAGAGAGGTACGGTATCAGGGATTTCAGGAAGTTATTACACATTTTCCAAAGCCATCCTCAAGTGGCCTTTCTTATTACCTCTTCTTACCACATTCTTCCTAAAAGTTTTACTTTTCCACACCTATTTACAGTACACACTGAACCAGGAAGTAAATATGATAGCAAAGAAATGAAGTGATAGTATAGTTAAAAAAAGGGGGAAATTACATAAATCACAAGTGAGTTGATATCTCTTCAAAGTATAACAGTGTTCTGATCTGAAGCTCAAATAAATTATTAGAATGTCACTAGGCTTTAACGAAAGCCTTAATAACTTTCTAGTGCCTTGATAATGGGTTTGGGTTTGTCCTGATAGTTGGAGATGGTTGCAGGTTTTGTGTTGGATCAGTTATGGTCATTGCTTTAGAATGTAAATCCAGCTTGCCACTGAATATATGGTGTTTGATTTGCTTATTATAGGAAAAGATATTTAAACATCCAATGAAAAGCCTGGACAGCTGTTCCAATCCATGTTATTTTCTCCTAATATAGCAGCTTCAGAATTATATCTATTTGACTGCAAGGAAAAAAAGCCTACAAAGTCAAAGATTGTAAGTCTGAATTAAGTAGACTGATATTACATAGGAACATTGATTTGTTATGAGAAGTAGATAGTAAAAAATCACATTTAAAACTCATATTTTGTGAATTAAGAGGGGAAAATGCAATGGCTATTGATCTCTGCACATAGGTAAATAGCAGTTACAAATACAGATTGCTATGTCACAACACCATTTATGTAACATATCCCAAGGAGCTTTACTTGCTATCAATAAAAACCCCAACAAAACTGCAACTGAACTAGGTAAGCCTTAGAAATAGATGTCTTTTAAGTAACATTAAAGTCAGAAAGCCATCTACTTGGGTCCAGCCAAAGGCTGATGTAGGATTTCAGAAAGAGAAAAGCATCTGTTTTTAAGTTACAGTTTTATCTGGGATTGATAAAGAGCAGGTAATGGCTCACTGCTGGTAAACCTCCTCTGCTGAAATGGGGAATGGGACACATGGACCATATCTCTGATTCTCCTACACTTCTCCAGACCACTACCAAGGGCAACATCTTTGTGTGTTACGTAAAGAGCTAGACTCGCTAGGAGAGGGATCTAAAAGTCCAACCATAAACCAAAAGTGGGATGAATCAGAAGCACCAATACCAGGCCCAAGGGTGGAATGAAACACAGATCCCTTGAGAGGCTAGACCAGGTCCCAAAACTGTGCTACATCCCCTTGGCATTTCTTGGTGAGGTGGTGGTTGTACTAATGATGATTTTTAACACCCCTGCTGTTGCTTGTCACCAGCTTGTATGGGCTTTGAGTAATCAGTAAAGCCAAGAAGGAAAGTGTGTGCACATAAAAGATTTTGTTTTAATGAAGGATTTCTTGCATCAAATGAAATAGTATTTTGCCTATGTGAAAGTGTAATGGGTCATTGAGAACCAGTATTGCCTGGTCTTTGTGTTTGACCAGTCACAAAGTGACTGTTAATTTGTCTTACCCTGCTGACCCCCTTACCCTTGCCACTTCTCTTTTTGCCTTCTCTGTCCACTTGTCTTAGTTAACATTTCACTTTACTTAGATTATTTTCTTTTAAGGAAAGCTCAGTTCTTAAAAAATAATGCATATATACATACAAACCAAGATGGAATTAATCATGTGTTGGCTGCTCTATTTGTCTGTCATGCTCCCTTTTTTCATGTTTATCTTACCAGTCAGATGAAAGCTATTGACTATCTTTGATGATATTTATACACTTCTGTGAGCACCACTTTTCAGCTGGTCCCTGGAACTAGGTATTACATTTATTATAGTGTCTAATGATGTGTCCTATAATTAATATAGCTAATAATTCTGGGCTTAGAGAAGTGCAAATGTTGCATAAAAACCAAAAAGTATGAAAAAGATAAGAAAGATGTAAGGCTATACTATTTAAAAATAATAAGCCAATGAAGAGCTACCAGGAATATAGTAAAATGAGTGATTGTCAGGAATAAATATACTTTCATACTGTCAGAGTAAACTATGTATTTGGTATTTTAGTAAAATGTATATTTATGAAATATTGCATAGAAACCAAGCCTTTTCAAAATACTGGTTTTTGAAGGAAAACAGATACACAGTAGTTAAATGCCAATATATTTGCCTATTACTAAATACATTTACCTATTATTAAGGATGCTTCAGGAAAACAAAATTGCAATTGAATATCATTTTTACCAGAAATTTGTATATCACACACAAGCTTCCCTAAGCACAATAGAGAGCTATGATGTTTACAAAACACATAGTAGTGTGTGAGACCATCACCTAGTTTCATATCTTAATTCACAGGTGGTAGAAATATCAGTTTTTCTGTATGCCTTCAAGATATAAAATGAAAGACTTTGCAACCTGTCCAGACACGTGAGGTGACAATAATATGAATCTCAGTTTCCTAACTTTCTGATTAGTGCTTGGGAAGGGGGAGAGGTAGAAACTGGTAGTAGAAAGAAGGTAGAAACTGGTAGTAGAAAGAGGGTAGAAACTAATAGCCTGAATGGCTTGGCCAGGAAAAAAAACCAAAACAAACCAGTTTCTTCTATTTGGCCAGCTAAGCCCAGCTGACAAAGAAAGCTTGACTGGATTTTGAGACTGGCTTTAGATAAGTGAATAATTCTTTGATTATTTTAAATTTATTTGTATTATTCATGTTTGACCAAAAATCTAGGAAATCTGTGGAGGAACAACTAGGACTTCAAAGACACCTCTCAGGGATGATCAAACAGATCATTAATTTCTTTGAAAATGTCTCAATCTTAGTGCAGCAGAGGTGAAGCTGAAGGGAGAAGTGGTGTTATCTCAGACAACTGAAGGTAGCTGGTAAGAGTGAGACAGTGAAAAGGAAGAGGAAAAGAAGGAAGGTGAAAATTGGAATGTGTTGAACACAAAGAAGGTGTGTTTTGCAGATAAAAAAAAGAAAGAGAGTAAAACCAGAAGTGGTACAGATGAAATTGAAGCAAAGAAAGCCTTTGAGGTTAGTACAATGTGTTGCTGTAGACTAGTATGCAAAATAATCTGTTTCAAACTGTCATTAGTTCTGATAGAATATTAGGGTATTTGTGAGTCAAGCTTCTAAAACTGACTGGTAACATCTAATTTTTATGAGTATGTAGCACTCAATAGTAGTGTGTTACATGCTGTGGAGGTTCATACACGTTTCTGAGATCATGAACACTTCCCACACGCCTGAGATTCTGAATCATCTATGCTGAGTTTAAAAGTAAAGGAAAAAAAAAATATTAGCAGGAAAAAGTGGTATAAGAAAAAAGGCTACTATCATAATCTTTGGACTGCTCTGTGAAATTATATCACAGAGAGATAATTTTTATGCTATCTTGTCTCTTCTTAAACATAGCTAATGTAATTCCTTGTGAGTCTTGGCCTACTGAATGATTGACAGCATTCAAAAGTAATGTAAGTGAAAATAGCTTTTTTTTGCATGATATTGTCCCTGTGAATCAACTTAAAGATAAATGCAAAAGCTACGTTTTTGGCTGAGCAGTGTTTTTGGATACAGTACATCAAATCCTCTGAGAACCTGAGATAAAAGCACTATTGAGAAGATCAGCAGTAGGTCTAGCTGGATGTTGTTTGTCCAGCTTTCCAAGTGGATGTGTGGCAGAAGAAAGAACAAAGATGTGTGAGCAGGACTGGAGTCAGGACTGGAAACAGTGCAGAGAAAAAAGCCACACCATAGGCAGAACAGAAGGGTCCAAAGAGAGGGCAAATCTGTCAGTGATCTGCAGCAGGTTACAGCTAATGGCCAAGCAGTCTTAAGTTCCACAGGAGCTTCCACAGTAGGAGCTTTGATAACTATTTTCAGGAGCTATGCCTCTGGATTTCTTCCTGTTGAGTTGTGATGAAACATCAAACATGACCTGTGCCAAATGTTACCACCACTTTATTTCATTGTAGGTTTGTAATAGGCTACTGGAGGGAGGAAGTAAGAGACAACCAAAGGCAAAATTACTGTCAGCATTTCTTTGGCTGATGTTGGCTGATAAATCAGTGTACAACAACTGCTTAACCTAATGAGAACTGCACCTAATTCTTATGTAGATCTTGCATATTTTTGTTTCAGGCTATGATATTTTCCAGTTGTAGATGATGATTTAGTTTAAGTTTTATGAATAGGACAGAAGCAGCTATCACAGATGTTGATTTGCAAGTCTGTTCTATTCATCTTTAGCAAAAAGTCCCCCCTCCTTTTGGAAAACCTGAAGTGTGATTTTATTTTTGGAAAAACATAAAAATCAAGATTTGTGCATAAAATTTTGTTATATGTAAGTTTAAATACAATTAAATGAAGAGAGTATTTAAATAGTCACCTGCTACCTGGTGTAAAATGCAATTGATTTGTTACTGCTACAGATATAAATTTCTTTGCTAGAAGGCAGAAGTGATTTTGAGATGTGTTTAGGCACTGAGTCTTTGCTTTTAAGGGATCTTTTGAGATGTCAGTATGAAGTTTTACATTAGCTGTAGTATTATCTTTGCTCTTTGCTGCGAAATGCAGTAACAGTGCTGTTTTACTTGGCATTTGAAAATGGTAGTTTTCAAATGGTAACATACAAGAAGGTGTAAAATCCTAAAATATGAAGGCTGCTTTTAATTATAATGGGGTCTTGTTTGAAGAAGTAATACAAACTGTTGACCTGGTCTAGGGAATCCTGCTGTGGCAGGGGGTTGGACTAGATGATCTTTCGAGGTCCCTTCCAACTTCTAATATTCTGTGATTCTGTGTAGTTCTTGTGATTAAACAATCACATAAAAAATATGCATACTTTTTAAGAGCCACTGAAAGTTTCTACACAAAAATGAACATCAAGAAAAAGATTTCTTTATTACTCACATCTAGAACCTTCTTCTAAGATATGAAGAACTTCAGCAATGCTAGTCAACAAATAGAAACATTTCCTCACGATTGCTTCTGTTTCCAGTATGAACTTGTGTGGAACTGAGTTCTGCATGCTGCAAAGGCAGCAAAGATTTTAGAAGTCTGGACAAGATAAACCACAAAAGTGCAGTATCTTTATTTCTTTTTTTCTCCCCTCCATGAAACTACAGATGTCTGAGAAATGTTTCATAAACAAACATGATTTAAGAAAATAACTTGTTCCTCAGCTGTACAGTATTATTGAGTTGCAATCATCTAATTGTCCCAAACTGAAAAATATTGGTTTTGTTGGGATGAATAAGTGTGGAATGAAAATGTATATTTTTCAGAGCCGAAAAAGACTACTGGCCTCATATTGCAGCTGACAGAAATGACAACAGAAAAAAACATGCTCTGTGAAGCTCCAACACAGTGCAGTTATCACCACACTGATAGCTTTAGTGCCTATAAACAGAAAAAAGAGCACTTTCTGAGTGCAAGAAACAAAAACTATCACATCTGTAAATAAATGGGAGATTTTAGAAGTTAAATATGTTTTATTTAATTCAAACAGCTGTTAGAAGGATTCATCCATATGTATACACAGCACAATCTCTCCACAACCAAAACCTCTTGACAGCTATTGTTAGATAGAATTCAGCTCAAAAGGGCTTCTCTTAAAAAAAAGCAGGTTGATAATATATACAAAAATCCCTCTTCAAACCCAAATGTAGTGGTTATCAGACAAGACAGGAGTTTTCTTAGAAGCATTGCCATCTGTAGTATTTAGCATGGATAACAGCAAAAGAAAAAGCTTTCTGTAGAAGTTCTGTTCTTTTTTGTGCTTCATTTTTGGAATACTATTGGTATTTGTTTTAACATTTCAAGTAGCAAACCTTTACCCATGCTTACTCCTCTTTTTAAGTTATAAAAATGAATTTATTTTATTTGCATGCTATTCATTTTCCATGGAAGTAGTCAATTTATAAGTTACTGATTTAAACAGCAGCATTGAAAGGCAGTGCAATTTACAAATATTTCCAGTAGCTTGGGACTTGGAAAGAATCTTGCAAGCTATAATTAAAATTCCAGTTTCTCTCACTTCTTATCATGTTGCATCACATTCTGCATTTTTGAGGCAGACTGAAAATCATAATGCAGCCTTTATAATACAGCCACTTTTTTGCCAGAAAGCATAGTGCCATCATTTTAACAGCAGAGCTTTTATGCTGTACTAGATTAATTTCTTTGTTTTTCAACAAGGATTTATAAACATTCTTACCTGCATATTAGGCTAATGTATAACTCTAACACAAAGTTTCCAGATAAAAATAGAATAAAATACAGTCTGAGCAACAGCTTTAAGTACCTGTCTCAAGCAAAGAGATAAAAGTAGTTAATATTTATATCCAGGAAGATGCCAAGGCACCTTATTTTCTACTTTGTTTATTTCAGTGGTAGTTAATGGCATACAGAATTGAAACTTGGGAAAGAAATCTGTTTTAGGCTAGTTCTCATTCCTATTTGATGTAAAGAAGAAAATCAAATGAGGATCAAAACTCCTTCAGGTGTACTTACAGTGGAAAGTTTTTACAGACCACTGGTTTCATGACTAGTGAGTCCCTGCTAAAGCAGATAGTCACATTCACACTTGAGAAATGTGTAATCTATATTATAGCTGGCAAATAAGACCAAACCTGAAGTGAACAGCCTTTTCACTTTCTATACAATTGCTTTTCATTGTTATGCACTTGCCCAGGCTGGGTGTTCTAAAACTAATGCATCAAACCTGCTGACTCTCCTGTTATTCTTATGTTATGAAGTAACTCAACTTCAGTGATTTAGGAGAAATATTTGTAGGCATATCTTTGCTGCAGAATCAACCAGGAGGCTCAGCACATGGATTAGCCCCATGGAAGAAAGGCAATACTGGAAGCTATATTTGAGTTACCCTGCTCTGACATGAGTAACCCTGACCCTCTGTGTTGCTGGGATTTTTGGGGTCATATATTTTGTTTTATATCTTTGGGATCATACCTTTTGTTTTGCTGTGTACAGCACAGCAAGTCTGAAACTTGCTGGGAGAATGTGGCTTGCCTTTGATAGCATAGGGGAGGGAGTTTTGGGAAGGCAGTGAAGGATAGTGAACAGGGGAGTATTTGACTCAATGTACTGCTTCTAAAGAAGACAACGACAGTGAAAATGGAGCCCATAGTCTCAATCAGGCTATCTAAGCTCTGTTCAAAGGAGCTTTCCATTTGAGTGTCAAGCTCAGTGCTTGAGCCTGGAGAAGCAAGCAAAGAAACTTCACAAAGAAATAAACTTGACTAACTAAAACCAAATAAAATAAAATAAATTTTAAAAAAACTTTAAATCCTAAATGAAATAGTGTATTTTGGCTGTATCTGGGACTTATAGCCTGCTGTATCTGTGATTGTTACTACTGGTTGTATTTGGCTGAGGGGGACAGCTGTTCCTGTAGGGGAACGTGCACTGTTATGAATTTAGAAGCCCATCTCATTATATGTATGTCTTTTCAACTTCTTAGCTGTGGAGCCTTGATATCCAAATCAGCTTCAAAATGTGAACTAATGTTAAGAAACTAGGAATATTTGCCATCAGTGAATTAACTCCTAGGAAGTACGGTTTATTAAATTGAATTCAGTGTAAATCAAAAAAGATAATTTGCTTAAATCGTCAGAGAAAAATACTTATCAAGGTATTTGGACAAATGTAGGCACTGTCTGGAAAACAGTTCATAAGAAATTGAAGATAGGTTAATACTGGAAAACTTCTTCAAACTGTTCATATATTAATGCTTTTCTTTGACTTTATTTATATTCCTTTTGTAACACTTTTGGCAAATTCTTTGCTGTATCCTATTACTATTAAAATAGTCCTTTGGGTTGTTTATATTTTTTAAGCAAACATTGCATAGCACTCAGAGGATTAACAGTGACATATATGCAAGTATTAACACTTACAGATTTCTATTTAGCAGTATCTTCCTCTGTCACAGAATAGAAACAAACCTGCAGCTATGCAGAACAGTATGCAGTAAATACTTCAAAACCAGAGCATTTTAGGCAAATAGGAACTTCTTTAACAGAAAGTTCCGTTAGAAAAAACACTTAACTGTATTTTTCACAAACTCAACCAATTTGAGTGTTAATATCCAAACTAAGGCAGGTGCTTGTTTCACTGATGGATTAGCTGACATTCATTTCTCATAGAACTGCTTAAGTACATACTTAAAAATTGTACATCCAGTAGTGGCTGCTAAGTCCCAGATAAGCTCAGGCTTTTGTATATCAGACCTTCACACTTCTCACTGAAACATAACAGAGTTTTGGTTTCGAGCTGATCATTGGTGAAAGGTTAAGAGGAAAATAAGATCAAGGTCAAGGATAATGTTAAGTCCTGCTTAAGTCAGCTTCCTAAATAGTTACATAATGAGTGTCTGCCTCTGTTGAGGTGGAATTCTTTCCTCCCAGAGCCTGAGTATACATACAATGGTGTTGATAATGTAGATCAGTTCTGCTAGTTAGGCCAGAAAAAAAGTAGAGGTAATGACTGGTAATTCCCATACTAGTCACAGCATACAGTGAAAAGCACCATGTATTTGCACCCTGATCTAAAAATTACATGGGTCCCTCCCTTCTGTCTGAATGAAATGGGCCATGCAAGATTCCTTAAAATACTGCTTGACTAATGGCTGTCTACATCTGACAGATCCTTTATCCAAACACTAAATAACATCATGTTGTTTGGAGATGAGAACAGTAGCTTGGCATCAGCAGTGTGTTTGGGAGAGAACTAGGATTGTTGTTTCACATAGAGCAAGGGAACACTTTTTAAAAATACACCTGATGAGGGTTAAAAAACACCCTGAAAAGTATAAAGAAAGGAAAATCTTTAATTACTCTGCTTCTACCAGAGGGAGAAGAAATGAAAAGTGAGTCATTAATGCTCTCTATGAAAACTGAAAATGGTGATGGTATGTACCCTATCATTTAATTTCTCAGCAAAGGTATTTCTCAATATAGCAGTTCCTTAGATTAGAGGAACCTGTGAATCACAGAAAATGGATAGCAATGCTTTGTTCACATATATGAGAAAAGAGTTTCAAGAAAAAGGATGGGAGACCTTAGCAGGCTGGACTGAAAGACTGTGAGATCCTCCATCTCAAGGTTTGCTTGAGCCTAAAACCAATTGCTGGTTGACAATATACATGTAAACCCACTCCTGTTTGACTAAAAGTTATTTTTCAGTGTGGAGACTGACCCTACTTCATACATTTAGTGATCTTCATTAGGCATTTCCTGCCTAGGACATTTACCACAACTTTTGAAAACAATAATTAATTTTTCAACCAGATACTTTGTTTGTTTGTGTGTTTACTTTAACCAATAATTAAAATCAAATGCATGTGTGAAAACAATTGTAGATCCTGGGGAAACCAGTGAGTCTTGCTTCTTCACCTAAAATATGGAGACAAGCTTCTGAATTTGGTTAATAAACCCAGGCATTTTGATTTCTATGCGCACACTTTGTTTACCAAAGGAACAAAACAAAGGTAATTTTTGAGATTTGGATCATAAGTGTCTGTCTTCACTGTAAGGTTGCTTGCAATATCTCATGCAGCTTTCATCTCTTTACTTGTCAGAATAATGCAATCCATGTTGGCCATTCCACTGCTGGATACACCCCCCTCATTGACCTCTCTTCTCACCAGCCTCCACCCCCAGATCTGTAAACTAACCATATCTCTACTGAATGGCTGATTCAAGCCCTCACAGCAGGGGTGAAATGTGATTACCCACTCTTGAAAGCAGATCATCAATGCAATTTTAATGCAGGGGCAAAACTGGTGAATTTTGATGGAGATAACGAGCCAATTGTTCAGAAGCTCCAACATGTGAGCTGCTTTCTTCTATAAAAAGAGATAACTATGCTCCAGTTCCTACAGCTGTAAACAACAGCAGAAATAACTCAGGCAGACCACTGTATAGAATTAAATCATAGGCCACAAAAATTTCTTATGTTTTATATCCTGAGGGCAACAGTATAAACACAGTAATGCTTTGCAATTATGCAATACCTTTGTGCTGAGGAGCCCCAAAGACTTTACAAAGGTGGGGAAGAACTATGCTTTTGAAAGACTTATAAACAGCAATGTGGAGTCTTCCATGCAAAAAACTGTTCAGTTTCTTGATGGTTCTCTGGCTGAAAAGAAAAAAAAACAACAAATCAAACCAACCAACCAACCAACCATAAAAAACCCCCCCAAAACAGAACCAGAAAAAATCTGTTTGGGTCAATAAAAGGTTAATTTATTAATTTCTGGGTTAAAGTGAAGGTCAAACACATTTGTTTTTTCCATCTGAAAGAAAACTTTCTCATTTACTTCGCAAATTGGACTCCTTTTCTAATATGTCCTTTACTCAAAACAAAGTTTAAACCAAAACAATAATGTTCTTGTTTTGGAAATAGTGACATGATTGACTTTCAGTTTTGCTCATTTTTATCTCCTTTTGAGGTCTCTTTTGAATTTGATGCAAATTCATGAAATATTTCTGTTCTTCTCCTTTGTAATTAATGCAGCTCTGTTCCACTCTCCTCTCATTTAGGTCATTAATATCTTTACATCTTGAATTTGCACCAGCAACTGGTCCCACTGTGTAATGATTGATGTAACAATTCAATCTGAAAGCAGTGTCATGATGCCTGAAATACACTTAATTGCACTGCAAGCCAAGCCAAGCTTGCAGGGGATGGATGGAGTTTCAAGGCAAGCAGTAACTCTAGTTATTAAGAAGCTGTGAGTAATGCTGATAGTAAAGGCTACCAATATTGTGATCCATTCTTAATGTAAAAAGAAGTTTTAGGAAATAATCCTTGTTAATCTTCTTAAAGTCTGAGACAATTAAATTAAACAAGATAATAAAGGAAAAAAAACATGAAAAATTGGACTGAACTCAGTTTCATTAACATTCTGCAATTTCCAGTTTTGTTCATGCTAGCTATGGAGTAGACGGGAAACTTGAAAAAAACCAGGCAACCAACTGGAAAAAGAAGAAGGGCAGGGAAGAAAAAATGAAAAGAAAAGAAAAGAAAAGAAAAGAAAAGAAAAGAAAAGAAAAGAAAAGAAAAGAAAAGAAAAGAAAAGAAAAGAAAAGAAAAGAAAAGAAAAGAAAAGAAAAGAAAAGAAAAGAAAAGAAAAGAAAAGAAAAGAAAAGAGAAAAGAAAGGAAAAGAAAAGAGGGAAAGTTAATGCTTTGGTTCTCTAACTTCCAGAAAATCAAGCCTCAAGCATTTGAGCACAACCATTCTTTTTCTATTGTACTCTGGGAGTACGGCATGTGCCCTGCTGTAGCTGTCTCTACTTATAAAAACTTTAATGACAGAGACTCTGGAAATGAGTATGGCTTCTAACATTTGTGAGCTAAAGTTCTTAATTTTAGCTAAGTCTCTCCTGATTTTAAATAAGCTTCCGTGCACTAGGATGGCTTATGCTCAAGCATAGTATTTGTCCAAACAGTTTTGTCCTCGAGTTATCCCCTCTGGGCTTGAGCTTTGGAACACTGAAGACATTACTGTTAGGGAATCAATCTCAGCTTTTCCAAGAGGCCTAGTGCCAGCCATAAGACATGCAGAGTATAGTCTGCACAGAAATTGTAGCTAAGAACTTGGAAGTAATGAGTGTTAAGTACAGGAAAGAGCATTAAGGATGAAGAAAAGACAGACTTTTAATGTACGAGTCATCTGAAACAGGGAAAACTTTCTCCTTCAGCTGTCAGTAATATGCAGACTAACACACATGAAAATGTAACTGTACACACAGGCACACACTGTGTCTTTACCTTGATTGGATTTTCAGATGTGTACAGAAATCTCAAAAAACTTCCTCCAAACAGAGCCCCCTTTTGTGCAGCAAAAAAAATACAGGCCTGAGATATAGAGGATCAACTTTTCAGACATTCTTACAAACAACTTCCTCAACATCTAATTGTCATGAAATCAAGACAAGTCTAACAACTAAGAGCAGATGCAGTCACTGAATGCTACCAGCTATTCCTATTTCTTCAGAGACTGACAATGTGAAGATAGAAGCTTTTCCATAATATTTCTGACTTCTTTTGTCTCCTTATATCTAAAAATGAAGCAATACAGAAAATTATTTTATTTAACAGTAAGGATCCCTATAAGATTTGGATTTGGGTCAATGGTACTGCAAGGTTGTTTTCCTTGTGCAGATAGTTTTTCTCATTATAAAGTTTTGATATAAGAGCAATCTGATTTTTCTTTTTCCTCAGACTGGTTGGTAAGTCTCTCTTCTGGGAATTCAGCTTTGTGATCCACACTAGATAATTATTTGTGACTCCATATATAAATATGAAAGATCAGAATGTTTCATTACTAATATTTGTGTTTCAAAGAGCAGATCCATTTAAGCATTTAAGATTTAAGATGCACTGCTTCACTATACTCTTTTGTAGGAAAGTATAATGTGTTTGTGGTTAGATATTCTCAGAAGTTTCTTCCTCTTCTTCTTTTTTTTATAGCTTTGTTTAATATTTCCCACAGCCATGAAAGACCACACAAATAAAATATACCTGTAAAAATGAATAGCACAGTATCACAGAAATTACTTAGTTACTTTGAGCACAAACAGTTGTCAAACATGATGTTCATTTTTAATGTGAAATATTGTCTCATTTTCTCTTGTCTTCAAGAAGAAAATGAGATGATGCTTTATTTTAAAAATTAAAGAGGAAATGCTGGTAGCAGTTTGTATTGATTTGTATGAAACCAAAGTTCTTCTGTAATCTAACAGTAAAAATGTAGTTACCTAAGAAATAAAGAGTCTTTCTACCAAACTAACACTGCCTAGTGAATTGTAGAGCAGGATAAATGCTGTAAAAAATTCCAAGTATATTAATTCATTTTTTAAAAGTACCATAGCTATGATCACATTCTTTTTATAGCCTGTTTCCAAAAATACTCATGTAACAGTATTTTCTGGCAGGAATATGTACAAAAATAGACAAATGTTAGCATGACTATTCTAGAATGTGTGTGGAAAGAAAATTATAATTTAATTTTGCAAGCTTCTGTATACAAAATACATTTCTTGGACTGAATAAAGTACTTAGGCAGATGCTTAAGTCTCATTATTTTCAAAATATGCTAAAATATTCTTTTCTGGAGTTGAGAAACGACTTGAAATTATGATACTACTGTAAAGTTTCATTCACCTGTTAGAAAGATGAATTCCATATCTGCAAATAAAATTGGAACACAATACTGTAGTGGAAGGGATAAAACATGGAAACCAGGCATCACATGAATTTTTTGTCTTCCATTCAAAACTAACTTCATTCTGAAAGTGTAAGTCTCAGAATGGACTCATAAAGAAACCACTAATTAAGATTTTTTAAATAGAAATGACTCAATAGTTAAGTATAAAATGCATAGATTTTAATGTATTCAGATTTTGTGCGCAGGCAAAAAACCCCCATATCAGATATATGTTAATTTCTTTCATCTAATAGCAAATTATACACTTATAAGGAACAGAGGATTTTCATTTATTAATAAATATTAGTATGTTTTGCTCCACTGTTGTTTTTAAAACATGTGGATTTGACTCTCAAGATTTCTTCTTTGGTAGTGATGAGTCAAATTTCTATTTAAGGGCAACTGTTATCTTGTTTAAATTCCTGGTTAACCACATTCAGATTTTTGATATTTCTGGCATTTTTATTACTGTGGGGTTTTTTCCTACTTCAAACCAAATAACTCTAGTTGCTAGAAGATTCATTCTGGTGATAGCCACCAGTGACCAGGGTCAGCTCAAAGACTGCAAGTACACAACCTAATTCATCTGGGGCCTTGTCTGTACCTGCTCAAGTCATTAGTTCAGCCAATACCTGCTGAAGTCAAGAGAAAATCTTCAGACAGGCTTTGGCTATGTCACTGTGAAAGGACAATCTGTGCTTTCTTGGAATCGTGACTGCATTGAGCACCGGCAGTAGTTGGTGGGTGAGATATCTGCTAGTTCCTTGTTCTCTGAAGTCACCACATTCTTTAACTAAGACTCACTTCCCTGATAAATTCATTATTTTTCTTAGTAGATCATCCAGTTTTTTCTCACAATCTAACAGTATTTAGAAATATTTTCTGAAAGTCATAGAAATGGCTAAACTCTCCATTCATGTTCTGTTGAAGAGTTTGTGTCAGACTTGCTTCAGTTCTTATATTCTGGGATAAAAAGCCATTACATTCTACAGTGTGAAAGAAATGATCAGCCTCAGGGATAATAAGTTCAGTAAAGCCCATGCTTTGTTGTTATATTTAGGTGTGCTTTTCCTCCTTCCTTCCTTCCTTCCTGCCTGCCTTCCTTCCTTCTTTCCTTCCTTCCTCCTTTCCCCTGTAAGAAGTAAAAGTGTACACAATTTTTCTTATGCTTTTTGTGCAACAGCAACAATTATTGCTTTATAACATTCTCTTTTTTTTTTTTTTTGGTACTGATTGATATGATATTGCTCCTGTGAAAGCAATTGGTTCTGCAGATCTCCAAAACTGAAGGCATTTTAAAATAACCAACAATAAATCTCTAGTGCTTAGCTAACCATCAAAGTAAGGAAAACATAGGGCAGGCTTTTTAAAGCAAAGCAAGTACACAAACCATGGCCTTTGAGATATTTTCCCATGATTTTCTCATGCTGGAATTTTCAAGCTGAAATTCAAAAGCTGAGAATATCTTTTCTTATTTCCTGCTACTCAGAGTAGAATAAAAGCTTCCCATGCAAGCATTCTCAGTAAGCAAAATTATCTATAACTCTGTATACTTACTACCACATTCTAGAGTTCCACTGTGATATTTTTTCAGACCTCATTTTTGTGTTTTAGATTCTGAACAGTCCTAAATGGTTTCAGCCATCATATAATTTAACACTGAGTCATTCTACATTTCGACAAGAAACCTTCTTTTATGCATGATTATATATTGTGAAAATGGATAGGCTAATTTTGCAACATTAATTTTCTCTGGTAGCTGTTCTGCTACTATTTTTGTCTGTTTTTAATGATATACTGACTGCAACAGCCTTCTTACATACCATTATAATTTTGGAAAGTGACTAACTTTGGTTACAATTATATACATCAGCCCAGAGTCTCTCCCATGGAAGAATGTGCATGTGTATTTTTGTGTGTTTCTGGACCTAAACAAAGCTATTTGAAAGAATGTGTTACACTGCAGGTATTACCATTAGGTAGAGGTGAAAATGAGAAGGCTCTGACAATTTCTCAGCAGTCAAATATTTCTTTCAGCCTTGCTCACTTGTTTCCATTTCTAAGCGGAGGTACAGCCAAAGAGAGTGGAGATTTTTTGGATTTATATAAAGACAAGTTATGGGTCCATTTGCCCCACAATATCCAAGAGTCTACTTTTATTTCTGCACATCTAAATTAAAAATAAATTTTTATGTTGCTGTCAAATCTAACAAACTTAAAATTCAACTTAAACCTCTGCCCTGTTCAACCATGAGCAGAGAAAGAACCGATGTTTCCTAGCCAGGTTTTGCTTGCTCAACAGAATGGGAGGCTAAATTTACAGAGTGAAAAATACAGGAAAAGTCATTTAAGCTGAAAGAGAAAAGACATATTAATGGAGCTAGAAGATTCTGTACAACACCCCACTTAAAGATGCAGTGCGAATAAAGGTTTTCAAAGAGCAGAATCCCTTATTCTTAAATTTGCCAAGAACTAAACAAAAGCTGCTACATGTTGAGGAGCAATAACTAAAAGAAAGAGAAGCCATTAGGCAGACGAGAAGCACAAACCCCTTCTGCACTGGAACTTCTTTTCTTTCTACAAAGGAACAGTTTTGGACCATCCTCATGTGGAGGATGATAGAGATAAGCTTTCTGGTGGTAAGCATCTGGGATGGGAGAGAAGATCATAGGATGTTGTGGGATTCTCTTTGTTTCTTTCTTTAACTGTGTGTCTCCAATGTTTTTTTGAAGCCTTTCCAAACCCCAAGGCTTCTGAGGTTCTTGCATCACTCATTTTAAACTTTTGTAATATAACAATGTCAGAGCAATGTGGATCTATGTTAACAGAGGAGAATACCAGTGTTGGGCCCCTAATTAGATTCAGAATCATATGGAAATTTTCAAAAGTCCCCAACACAAATGTGTTGCTGTAATGACTACTTTCCTCCTGATGGGAAAAGATAGCAGTTGTTGCTCTGTGTACTAGTCCTTAGCCAAGAATAGGTTCAAGTTTCATTGAAGCTCAGATTGTGACATAGTGAACTTGATTCATCAGTGCTGCCTTGAACAAACCAAGGCTCTACCACTAAGTTTCAGATTGTGTCTGGGGAGATCCTTGGAAACTAACTGGATGTGTGGTGGTGGTGGTGTCTGAAACCAAATTACAGTCCTCAAATCAAAGTCTTTAGTACCAGAAGATGTTTTACTTTACTGGAGAATGACCAAGTAAATATTGGAGTGCTGCCATCTATGTCAAGAGAGAGAGACAAACATGCTAATTGAGACAATTTGCTGCAGGGAACTACTTGTGAATAGTTTAGGGGGTGGGAGGAAAAAGTTTAGGGCACAAGGCAACAAACCCAGACATGCTTTATATTTATTCAGTGCTCTCTAGGCCATTCTCCAGTGGCCTTACCTTTAATGTTGAACATTTAATTTCTTTTTTCTAGACAAACAAGAGTGCAGCAAATGATCTAGTTTTCCAGGTCTCTGCTCATCCCACTCACCATGTATTCTTTGTTCAGTGGGAAACTGAAGCAAAGTCAATGCTTTAGGGCTTGATCCAGAAAGCTAGATAATTTTATTTACACATAGAGACAAACATATGCTAATGGTAGGGGCTGTACATGGATCCATTTGAAAGATAACAGGAAGTGTTAACTTGTTTCTATAGAAAGGCTGTTCAGGCAACTCTTTTTGCTAACAAGGAGGTAAAAGGAACCAGTAAAATAGTAAATGAATTATCAGCATAGATAGGAAAGGAATCATATGTTTGACACCTGATTTATAGGTGTTGATATAGCAATTTGTTGAAAAGTCTGCAGACTAATATTATTTTCTTTTACTATTTTTAATACTTTCAGTGTTCTCTATCCAGAGCACAGGATTTCAAATCAGAATTCAAAATTACACTTGCTTCCATAAGAAAACAGATCTTCTTTGGCTAGTTGGTCTGACTTGCTGTCTGTTAAAATAGCAGTTACTGAAAAATGTGATGTTTTACTCACTGGGACTTAAAAAGGGCTATAATTTATCAAAAAAACTAATTAAGTGTGAAATTTTGAAATATATTAGAGTATTCCTCCAACTTAACTTTGTATTGAGATATGCCTGTGTAATATAATATATCTTCATAAAGTTTAAATAAAAGTTGATAGATTAAATACAAAAGTAGTTTAGAATGTCTCATCAATCATGAAAAAAATATGGCAAAATCTTACTTGTTTAGTTTATTAAATGAAAGTTTTGTACAAGACTTCACTTGTATAGACAATTATGTTCATAAAAGCTGTTTTTAGTTGGAATGTGATGAGTAAAATGTTCACAGGATTAAAGCATTTCAATGGTCATTGTTGAAGTCAAATTTGAGTTCTGCATGGGAACATGTTTCTGTGGTCTATGCTTTACATAGCATCAGACCAGCTGAACACTGAGACCCCCAGCTGTTCTCCATTTCTTACCAGCTTACCTGCATTTTCAATGACACTCCCATATACTAGGAGGTGCTTTTCTACCTGCAGGAGTTGATTTCCCTGTCTAAAGACCACAATTGCTCTGTTTACGTCTGGAGTAGCAGAGGTAAGCTCCAGTGCTGTAACTTCTTCAGGATACAGCTTACAATCTTTTTCCATACCAGTAGCTATAAGTTATTCAAGTTGTAACTTGCATAAGTTTTCACACTATTACCACCTATTACATTTCCACTGAGTGGAACTGTAACCATTGGTCATTTGCCACATACAGTGAGTGAACAAATATTCAAGTGATCTTGCAATATTTAAGGCCACATGCAATGAAAGCAGAAACTGCATAAATTCCAGGGAACTATGTATGCCTGCAAAGAGATATGATTTAAAGCTGCATGGGTTATAAAGAGTGATAGGAAATATCAAAAGATTAATAAAACGTAAATGAAATGCAAGATAAAATATAGAAGATCTGACATTTGCCATACCTGCTAGGTTTATGTATATTTTTTTCCTCCTGTTTTTTCTACTTTTTTTTCAGTCCTTTCTGTCAATTAGACTACGTTTAATGTTACAATTTTGCATCCTTATTTGTAATTTGGCTGAATTTGGCAGCAGATGCAGAGCACAGATAGGTTCTGCCATGACATTTTGGCTTTGGAAATACCGAATCTTGGCAAAAACTGTAATTATTAGGTTATTCACTGTCATCATTTAGCAAGTACGTCTCTCTATGGCTTACTGAAATGTTTTAAACACCTTTTTTTTTTTTTCTCTGAAAAGCAGCACTTTTCCAAATACAATTTTAAAGAAAAACTTGGTATATTGAGCAGTGATATTTCAAAACTTTTATAATATTTTGTGATTTTTTTTTTTCCCCCCATCAATAATGCTACTGCCTTTCTTTTGCTGAAAAATGACAAACATCCTTTGGTCAGAACCTTTACTAAAATCCCAGTGTAGCCTAGAATGAGGAACATTTTGGCAACTGAACATAAATAAGTTTCAAGATTCCAAAGCTGATTTTATCTTGGCAGCTACCCTGATTAATTTAATTAGAAAATGCTTTTGGTTGTGTGAGTGAGGAAAAAGAATGTAGCTGAACTATGCAATAAAGGGTTTGGATTTTTGGTGTTTTTTTTTTTTTCTTTCCCATACTGTTAAGTTTGGGACTTAGGGTGTTTGCACAAACCACTTTTGTAAAATGCCTTGATATTTCTGGGCTTTTAGGACAAATGTACACAACCAGAGGAAGGTGGATTCAGCTACCAAAAGAAACTTTTTCTTCTAATAAATATTTTGATTTGCTTAATCTGTAACCTACAGGGCAATACAATTTGGTGTGTTGTCAGAGTTCACATGATTCTCTATGTAATTACCTTGGTATTATAATTGCCCTCTGTAATTGTCCATGCTGGAAATGATGTAAGTTTCTGACCATGGGGGATGTTTTTACATTATTGCATTATTCATGTTTAAAGCAAGTTGGTGAGAAGGATAATTGGAAAGAGAGAAAACAAGGAATTTAGATTAAAGCCCTTTATAGTAAAAGAATTTGGGTTTGGAGGATTTTTATTTTGTGTGGTAAATTGTTGTGAGGCAGATGAACACATTCCCTACCCTATAGAATCACTATATCTGCTAAAAAAATTAACATTTCATAGTTGGGAGGATTTTGGGAAAAGTCTTGACCTTATGAACACTTCCTGAAAATAATGTGTTTTGGAACAAAACATCTGTCATTGTCAAAGCCTCCAAAATTAATTACTATGTTACAAAATAACAACATTTTAGGGAATGCGATTATAACACTTATCAGCATGACAGGTAGTTAAATGTGATTTCAATATGCTTGTGAACTGGTTTCTGCTGCCTCTCTGGAGGAGCAGAATCTCTCTTCAAATTTCAGAAGAAAGGTTGTAAAATTGATGATTAGAAATCTGGCAAATTCTACACATTTGTTCAAGCATGAATCCCTATTTTACTTAATTTTAAACAAGCATATAATTTGAATTAACAGTTACTATGATTTTCCATCACCTTTTCTACTAGAGTTCACATTGTGAATCAAAAAAGGACTTCTAAATGTTCAATGGAGGTTTCAATAGACTATAATTAGATGTTGTATAGCAAATTAATATGTTGATTTTCACTTCGAATATTACTGTCTTGTATTTTCTCCTATTATGCCCAAAATTGTTTGTACCACATTCAACTTTTGTCAGCTACATTATTTTAAAATCCATGGTTCAAATTCTGAAATAAATCAACCATTTACAGTGATTTTAGAATGCTTAAACACTGAACCCTGAGAGTTTAGGAGGGGATTTTTAGTTCTGATTTACTACCTTATGGTGTTTCACCTTTCTGTGTTCACAGAAACAGCTACATATTCTCTCAATTATTTTGAAACTGAATGCTGGTGGACACAGTACTCTAATCACAATAAGACATAGATATATTAAATGTCAATTAATGGTAGAACTTACTTTTGAAGTTGATGTCTCTGTGAAGGATATACCTCACTACCTGCTTTAGCAGGTAGCAAGGAAATCAAGAATTGAGGGAATAAGGGAGGATATGTTTCTTTACAAATTAATCATATTTTAAGCACTATATAATGTTTTGTAATAATGATGATATTCCTCTCATTAATACATCAAGTATTTATACTAAAATACAATTACTTATATGATTTCCCCTGTTTGCTGCATGTCCACAAAGAGGTCTTAATTATCTTTACTCACATAATTTATTCTTATGTAAGTTTCTTTTATGACTGACTGTGAACAGCTGCTAAGAGTATTTTATATTGTGTATATGATTTGTAGGAAGTAATTAGGATTGGTCAGAATTATTCTTTGGACATATATGAAATAATCACAAGCTTTCTGAATCTCTCAAGAAGAGATACTTGAAAAAAGATGTTGTGGAATTTTATAGTAGTTTTAATGCTATGTGACTTGGCTACACTGGCTTAGCCCACAGCATCATTCCTGAATATATTAAAATACTGAAAGATTTAATGACTCAGTGAAGATTTTAGATTAAATTGTATTTTATCACATTCATGTGTGTAATTGTATGAGCATGCACAGCCTCACTTGCAAAGAAGAGCTGAAAACCATGGCTGAATCATCAAATGCATTTGTATCAGCAATCTGGCAAAGGGTTTTGAAAAGAACAGTGCCCTGTTCTACAGAAGGCTATCAAATACATTTTGTTTTATTTCTTTCATTCTCTCCTCTTGCATTTTGTAAAGTCATTAGCAGTGTTGTCCCAAATTGATTATGAGTCAGGAACCCTTCTAATTCAAACTGGGGAAATTCTTTTAAAATAAGAATGAGAAAGTTCAACAGCTTTTAAAAAGAGGGCTAGCTTTAACTTGTGCAGCAACCTTTGTAAACTGGTTCCATACCTGAATCTCCCAGACTGAAAACAGTGTCCACCACCTGCACGAACTGTTGACATAAAACAACAACATGCTTCTGCTTGGTCTGAGCTGAAAAATGCATGATCACATTCTGGCCTGGCTTATTTAGTTACTTCCATAGGTATGGTCTTTGGAGGAAAACTTGTCTTTGGTTTTAGTTGTGAACATATACTATTAATAATGTGAATACTTGAAATATGAACTAAAGCCCAACTTCTTTTTGGACAAAGAGGGTGGAGCTCTTGGGATCCACTGGCAAGTCTCTGCTTCTTGTGAATAATTGCATTCACTTTGTATTCAAAGTAAATATGAATAGGCCCTGAACCACTGTAATCTGTGCCTGGTAGCTTCAGTTCACAATAGGTAATGTATGGCTAAAGAATTCCAGGAGAAAACCACTCACTGGATGTCTTTTTTCCCAGCTAGTAATGTATGGAATATGACAGTGGGTTTGTGGTTTGGTTTTTGCTTTTAGGTTTTTTTTTTTAAATTTTTGTTTTGTTTTGTTTTTTGGTTGGTTGGTTAGGTTATTTTTTTTATAGTTCTTGTGAAAAAAATTTACTTTTGGACACCTGAATGTTCAAGTAAATGGGAACTGAATACAAATCTGACTGAGCATGACTAAAAGCAAACTGAAACAGCCAAAGGTATAGTTTTCTGTTATTCTCCTAATTCAACACTAGTTCATATGTTTATTGAAAAAGTGTCACCTACTCTAGGGAATCCTTCTCTGGCAGGGGTGCTGGATTAGATGATCTTTAGAGGTCCCTTCCAACCCCTAATATTCTGTGATTCTGTGATGAAGATGGAAACCTCTCAGCTAGTTTCTCTGCAGAGACTCCAGCATTCAGTTTACGACTTCAGTAACACACCTTAAAAAAGAAAAAGAAACAAATGTGCTTGTGATTGTTTTTCATAATTCATAAAAAGAAAACTAATAACAGAAATATTTCTGATTTATTCATGGAGTAAATGTTATAAACTGGTTGCTGTAATAATATAGTTAGTTATCTGTTTTGTTCAGTCAGTTTCTTCTATTTATAGTCAAGAGAGATGAAATATAACCATGCAAAGAGGGATGAATGGTTAGCATAATGGACATACTGTTCAAACTCTTTCTTCAGAAATTTTCTTTCTCTACTTTCAATTAACTATAATAATATTTTATTCAAAGTAAATTGTAGCAGCAGAAAGCACATTGTTTTGGTGGCTTTTGGATTATCTTTTAAGCGAAAAGTTGGACAATAAACAAGGTTGTTCTCCTTATTAAATGCAAGGGAGTTTTCACACTTCTAATTTTTCATGATTATTCAAATGATAATGTTCAGTATAGAAAAATAAAGATTTTGAATAAATTTTATTTCCACATATAGGACAAAACTTTGTTTTCATAATGAAGTCTTACAATTAATAGACAACAAAATTTTTCTGTAGCCTGAAGCATTTTTAGTTTTTGTGAATGCATTACAAAAACATCAGAGTATCAAAACTGAAAGATAGATAAAAAGTCAATTTTTCAAATTAACTTATGAAACAAAACCAGTGTAAAGTTATCTATTTTTTCCCCAAGTTTAGTCCCATCCATTCATTTACATGGTCAAGATTCACTGTCTGCTTAAACTGGTGGAATCTGAATCTGTTCCCATTCCTAAACAGAATCAGGAAATAAAGATAAACCTAATATTCCTCTTAAACCATCCTTTAATAGTGACAACTAATAAAACACAATTCAAGAACAAAAAAAAAAGCCTGAAAAAACAGCTTGTTATTGTGGATTTCACTTCCTAATTGTTGTATAGGGCCACCTCCGTGCTTGATTTGTTGCATTTGAAATAGTGCTCATGGCATTCAAAAATGAGAGTATGAGAGAGAAAGTGACTTATTATTTCCACTGTGGCTTAATTAAGAGGAAAGTATTTTGATTCCTACAGTTTGATTTTAATGACCCCCTTGTGGGTACAGTACTGGAAATGTTACATGCAATTTTTTCCTGTATCACTCATAAATAAGCTAACAAAAAAAATGTCATGTGGAGGAGGTAGGGAATCATAACAGCATATAAAAAGGAGGATTAAGTCCTTTTGGAGGGAGACTTTCTTATCTTATAAAATTAATTCAAACAGGTTCCAGATCCTGTGGTATCAGATCTGTAGACCCTTATTGTGGGCCCAATATTAATAACTTGATACCAAGTTGTGCCTTGAGTTCTACCAACTTATTTGAAGTGAGTGAAATTACTTTCATGTGAACATACAATTAGCCAAAACCTGGAGTTTCAATATATGGTTTTAAAATCTGGCTGTTTATCCTTTTACCTTAAGGCCTTATGGGTTGGAACAATCTAGCATTTGGTCCTTGCAAGTCCATCTATGAAGCAGATTATAAAATTTTGAGGATAGCATTTCTGCAAAAGAATTCTTCATCTTGGTTTTTCAGAGATAAACTGTTCATGAACATCTTTGAGTGTCTGAATCTCAGGTGAAGACAAATCCTTTTAGATGAGTTATTTGGCAACAAACTTCTTCATAGCATAGTTTTTCTTTTGTCCTCCAATTTTGTAATTTAATCTGTCTTAAGTTCAAGTATCTTCTCCATCTAGCTACCTCGAGTATCCTGTCCTTGCAAGTTAGGAAAGCGGTTTCTGCCAAACCATATGAATAATCAGAGTGAGTAGGAATATTGCCATCCTTCTAATGCTTACATTTTAAAAGAGTAGGAAGACTTCCCAGGATATTAATTTCTCCTAGCTGAATTGTGAATGAAATTCATAATAAGCTTAGCCCTTCAGCTTTCAGAAAACCTTTTTAAATTCTATTCTAATTTTAATTGAAAAGCATAGCATAATGCTAGGGACTGGAGTTCCATCTGACATTCTTTTTGCTAGAAAAATCTTATTATCAAAACATAATCTTAAAGAGATAATTCTAAAATGCCTATACAATTCAGAGGTGCCAACTGTGTCAATGTAGTCCAACAACTAAGGCAGTGACATGCAGAAGACTTAGATGTTTTTCTTAGTTTAGACTTGGGCTCACAAACTGTCTTTTGGATATTTACTTTTCCTCTCTAAGTCAGCTTTCTCAGCTCAGTTTAAGAAGTGTTCTTCTTTTGTGAAATCATTACTAACCTACAAGGGAAAGGTATTGTGTAAATGAGAGTTTTCTAGTTACAGTAAAATTTCTAGTTACAATTCAGTAGTTTAAAGCTACAGAACCTCTTTTCAGACTTCTTGTTTTTAGTCCATGTCCCACCCATCTAACATTCATTTTCCAATCATGTTACAAGACAGGTGATTTGGAGACAGTTCTCATAAACCACAAACATGTCTGATGAAATATGTTGCAGTACTTCTCACATTAGCTGTGTTTTGAAATTACATTTCCCAATGGAAACCACATAAAATGATAGTGAATGAAATAAGAGAGAAGAATAATACCCTGATGAATCAGAATCTGTGTATGTATTCTCTTCAATGGAAGAAAGTCTTCTGAACTTCTCCATGTTTTCTGGGATACTAATTGAAGGAAAGTTTAGTTGCTTTAATGGTGTCTTGATTTTCTTATTTAAAACTTGCTATCTCTAGTTATATTTGTATATAAAAACACACACATGCACACACATATCTTGATGATGTATTCATAGAATCATTAAGGTTGGAAAAGACCTCTAAGATCACCAAGTCCAACCACTGGCCCAACACCACCATGTCACTAAACCATGTTGTAAAGTGCAACATCTGCACTCTGTTTTGGATGTGAAAAATCCAGGGATGGTGACTCCACCATTTCCTTAGGGGGGCCTGTTCCATTGCCTAGTCACTCTTTCTGTGAAGAAATTTTTTCCTAATATCCAACCTGAACCTCTACTGGTGCATCTTGAGGCCATTTCCTCTGGTCTTATCACTTGTAACCTGGGAGAAAAGACTGATACCTTCCTACAACCTCCTTTCAGGTAGATGTAGAGATTGAGGAGGTCTCCCCTCTGAGCCTCCTTTTCTCCAGGCTAAACAACCCCCATTTCCTCAGCTGCTCCTCATAAGACTTGTGTTCCAAACTCTTCACCAGCTTCATTGCCCTTCTTTAGACATGCTCCAGCAAAAAAATTTCTTCCTTGTAGTGGGGGGCCCAAAACTGAACACAGTATTAGAGATGTGGCTCCACCAGTGCTGAGAATGGGGGGGCAATCACTTCCTAGTCCTGCTGGTCATACTATTTCTCATACAAGCCAGGGTGCTCTTGGCCTTCTTGGCCACCTAGACATGCTGCTGACTCATTTTCAGCTGGCTGTTAACCAGCAACCCTAAGTCCTTTTCCAGCCACGGTGCTGCAAACCTGTAGTGTTGCATGGGATTGTTTTGACATAAGTGCAGGACCTAGCATTTGGCCTTGTTGAACCTCATCTCATTTGCCTTGGCCCATCGATCCAGCATGTCCAGACCACTCTGCAGAGCCTTCTTACCCTCAAGTAGATCAACAATCTTACCCAACTTGTGTCATCTGCAAACTTACTGAGGGTGCACTTGATCCCCTCATCCAGATAATTGATAAATTAGTCAACAGAACTGGCCCCAATAGTGAGCTGACTGGTTGCCAACTGGATTTTACTCCACTCACCAGCACTCTCTGGGCTTGACCATCCAGCCAGTTTCTTACCTAGTGAAAAGTACACTTCTCTAAACCATAAGCTGCCATCTTCTCCAGAAGAATGCTGTGGGAGACAGTGTCAAAGGCTTTACTGAAGTCTAGGCAGACTAATTCCACAGCCTTTCCCTCGTCCATTAGGTGAGTCACCTGGTTATAGAAGGAGATCAGTTTGGACAAGCAGAACCTGCCTTTCATGAACCCATGGCAGATGGGCCTGGTCCAGTTTTTGTAGACATTTCCTTAAGATCAGAATTATCTTCCAGATAGTATGCAAAACATTTTGAATTTTTCCTTCAGAATCCAAACTCCTAAGTGGAATTGAACCAGAAGGTTGTGGTTCTTAAGGTATTAGGCAGTTCCACCTCTCTGCTTACTCAGTGAGTTACACTCATCTTTTTATATTTCTTGGGGTTTTGGGAGAGAGGGAAGATTGGGCTTTTTAGGGGAGTATGCTTTCTTGTATCTCTTGGTATATTTCTGTGCTCAAAGTGCCGTTAGGTCTCTGACTCCTGGAGAAAATGTAGAGGGTCTTTGTATGACTGACTTACATGCTGAATGTTGAATACTGCTTACAGCACTGCCAAGCGAAAAACACACCCTTTTCAATTTTATGTTGGAGGCTTAGCACAGGCATGCAGAAGTCTGCTCATCAGTTCTGTCTGGAATGGTATGTGAGAGGAGGTTGCCTTTGTTTGGTTGCTTTTTAAACAGGCTAATAAGCTATTATTAGCTTTTCTTGTGAGAGGTCATAATGGGGAAAAAAGGAGAGTTATTAAATGCTTTGGCTCTGATTTCAATGCAGTGTGAATAACAGGTGGTTAGACCATAATATTGCTGAAAGAGAATTCAAAAGGTTATCCAGTCAGTGCCCATTCACCTACTGCAGGGCAAGGTCAATTATATTTAAGTAGAGTCTGAGAGACATTTGTGCAGTCTAGTCTTAAACACTCCTAACACTGGAAATGCCATAGCTTTCCCAAAAGGTGTGACCCAGGCTTTACCTTACTGCCCCATTATTAATATGGTTTTGTTAATAACTTAGTCATAGTAATTTAAGCCAATTGCTCTTTTCCATATTCCCATAAATATGGTATTAAGTTAATTCCTTCCTCTTTCTTGAAGTGTTTATTTAGGTGAATAAATAAGTTATGCTTCTCTATGTTAAATAACATCCAGTTCTTGAAATGTATCCCCAACTTATCAAGCTCAGTTCTGTCTTTTAGCATATTTGTAATCCTAATTTTGTGAGTTCAACACCCAGTCTTTTAATGAAAGTGTGGCATGAGTGTGAGGAAACAAATGCATGAGGAATAGAGCCTTGCTGAAATATATTTGCCATCTAGTTCAGAAGAACCATCCTTGGAATATTGTTTTCCTCAGCTCTACACCTATAATATTCATCCAGATCATGATTTTACAGTCTTCTTATGAGAATGTTATACATAAACCCCCACAAAATATATGAAATCTGCTGATTTTTTTCTCTCCCCAGTGCCAATTTTTCTGTTGTAAAGTAAAATCTTATTGTTTGGTCTGATTTATTCTTGATAAATTCATGATTACTGCTCATTTATCTTTTTTCCCTGTATTGCTAAACATCCTATGTTTGTTTTTTTTCTTTCCTCCTAAATTATTTTCTGCAATTTGAAGTTAAGATAACAACTCAATAATTCCCCATTAGCTTGGTTCAAGAATCATATATACAGAATGATACCCTTGATGGAAGAGTAGTGTTACAGAGAATGAGCTCTACAGAAAAAAAGTAAGAAAGTGCCATGGAGATGTTTAATTAATAACAAACCAAAATTCTTCCAAAACATTTCCACTTCCTTTTCAAAAATCAGTCCAATCTAAATACTAGAAATAAGAGTGTAGAAGAACTCGGATCATTTGGGAATCAAAATAATGGATGCCCTTCTAATGGCAATCATTTCCTGTCACATATCTAGCAGGAAGATGGCTAATTTCTTTGTCTGTATATTTAATGATTATATGAGTTCCAGTCTCAGAAGTGGAGGTGTTCAGTTTGCTCTACACCATCTTGAAATGCTGTAGTTGCATGTTTCTCAGTCCATGCATCTTCCTCCTTCAGTGTTATACTACTCCTGTGATGCTGACAGGCAACTTGCTGCTTAGTCTAATGATTTCTCAGCCTGAAAATTATAGTGTCATTGTTTTTTGAAATGCAGTGGCTGAGGCGAGCAGAAGGAGGCTGCTGAAAAGGACTGGGGTTGATCAGGTCCCAGTCATTGCTGGGCATGGCCTAAGGATGGGGTAAGGTGGCCCTGGACTAGATGGGGAACAATTCATATAGAAAAAATGCATTGCCAGAAAAGCCTAAAATGGCATTATTTGTTTAAAAAGCCATTCTTTTCCTAAAACCTTTGAACTGGACAACCTTAAGCCAAAATACATCAAAGTAACATGAGAGTTATCTGCATAATTTTTTAGAACATATGTCTTCATGACATCTGTTTAGGATCTAGAATGGTAATTATTCTAGTGGAGTATAGTAGTGCATAGCTTATGGTTTGGTCTTTTTTTGGAGATGCAGATATTATAATTTCCTAATTGTCTGTCTGGAGAATCAAGAGAAGAGTTGGGGCACAGAGATGGCATTGACACAGTAGTTTTCATCTAATTAAGGGCTGGGATGAGAGGAATACTGATTGTTTTGTGGTTAGGGAAGGTCACAGATATTTGCTGAAGATCCCCATCCAACTCAGTAGAGGCTTGACCTCATTGCACATCCTCCTGTTGGAGCGGCTGAATATGAAACACATGAGACCATGGAGGGAAAGGGGCCAAGAGTTATTTAATCACTACAGATACTGCTGAGGATCAGATTTCCTGGATGCAGCAACTGGTAAAGGTGTTTCCCACTCTTTTTGATATTAGAGAATGACACAATAAGCAGAGATGTCTTCATGTTTTTGTGGGGGAGTAAAATAAGTTTTCTTCTGCTTATTTTATCCCTGCTGTGTGTAAACATAAGCAACTCTACCACAGATGCTCAAGTGTATATAGGACATGAAAGATGAACTTCACAACATGTTTTTGGGAAATATGAGAAACCTGTAACACCTATTTGAAATACATATGTGCCTGCACGTGCACACAATTTAAATAACCCCTCTTTGTAGCCTTGAGAGTTGCTTATTATTTACAGACCTAGAGGTAGGATAAGAAAAAGATCAGTTTGAAATTGTTGCTTTATTTCAGCACAAAGAAAAAGATTAGTTTGAAATGGTTACTTTTTTTCAGCACAACTTCAGTGAAGCAACAGGTCACAGATTTACCTGGGATGTCTGACTGTTTGCTGTAGAACTGCTTGTTCTTAGCACTGTTGAGAACCAGACACTTGAATGCAAGAAGGTGCTGAGTGGCCCTTCTTGGGGTCACAGTATCACAGCATGTTAGGAGTTAGAAGAGACTTTGAAAGATCACCTAGTCCAACCCCCCTGCCAGAGCAGGATTCTCTAAGACTAGGTCACAGCAAAGCTTCCCTGACCGGGAATTGAACCCAGGTCCCAGTGGTGACAGCGCAGAATCCTAACCACTAGGGTCAGATTCTGACATCTTTAAACAATGAGGTCAGCATCTAGTTCATCTTCCAAGTAGCTGAAGAGAACCCTCTGACACCCTTAGGCCATATGATGCTTTTAAATGGACAGGCTAACTCTTGAGTTCTTGTGCTGTTTGATTACTGGTTCTACAATGACAAAAGAAGCTTTCAAATGTAATGATAGTTTTGCTCAGTAGCAATAAATTATGAAAAGCTAATTATCAAAGCTATCAAGTCTGTTTATCCTTGTACCATTTGATGATTAAATTAGAAAGCCTCTATATTTTTTTAATTAGGAAATTAAAACTCTCAAGATGGAACTGGTTGTCTTACTTTTTACTCACCCTTCAGGTGAGATAATTAGGTTTTTTACTCAATTTTAACCACAGACAGAGTTATTGCACTTCTTGACTTGGCACTGTGAATCAGTTCAATATGGCATAGCAGGGATTAATTCTAGTGAAGATTACTACTATAATACACATTTTTTGTAGTAAATATTCTTTATCTTTATTCAAAAAACCCCTGTCCAATAAAAAAGCACTTTAAAAGTCTGAAGATGATTTACAACTGGGAGAAGGCAAGCATAGAGAGTTTAAAACAATGTTTGAAATAAGAATAATTTTGATCTAAAATCACTATCAGTATATTCCAAAATTTTTATACTATCACATGCAATATGATACAAACTTGTTAAACATAATTCCTGTATTTCCTGTAATTCCTGAAATCCTGCCACTTCCTAAGTAACACACAACTCCTCCTTTTTTTATAAAATTCCTCCATTTGACAATGTAGCATCAATTGCTTTATTCCTATTATTTGTCACAAAGGTTTTCTTTAACAATTATATTGTCAGTAAACTTCAAATATCCTCAGAGACAGAACTGGAGGTGGTATAATTTCTCTAACTGTTTTTCCTGAGTTGAATTTGAGATTTTAGTTAAGACTAGGAAGATGATCTTTAGGACTTTGGTTTTACTTTCTTCTCTTCACAGCATGTATTAGAGTTATCTGACTCTTTTCTAAAAGCTTATGCCCTACCATAACTTCTGTTTCTTATGTTTTTCTTTGGTCATCTGAGATATAAAACAGTGTGACTGTTTTATGCTGCAATCAGTAAGAGATAATCCTGTCCAAGTAAAAATTCACTTTGTGTTTCTGATTTACTAATATCTTGATTTCAGTAAATAAAAGAGCAACATGGTGCAATATTCCCATACTCTGCCCTTTTTGCTGCATCTCCATCTCCAGACTTCACCAAGCCAGCCCAATAACATCATAACGTTGCAAAGTTTTAGCTAGTTTTTCTGCTTGCTACTGGGTTAATTTGTGACTCTGTTTTCCATACTCAACTTCCAAACCTTTTTCAAGGGCACAATAAGCTTGAAATTAGCAAGAGAATGTGCAGTTTTAGCTGAACTGGAAGCCTGGAGCTCTTGCAATGCCTGCCAAGAGTAGTTGAAGTTGACTACAAAGGGATACTTTTCAGACTACAATGATCTGCTTTCCTGATCTATTTTGTTTTATGCACTTGTTTTCATCACAAATTGTATTCAGCCACACTTCATTTTATAGGGCTACATAAACATGGTGACCTGACTGCTGACACCTAGCTCTGAGTTACTCAAGGTTCTCTTGTATTCCTCAGCTTGCTGCAGTCTCTTGATACCTTGTTGCTGTTTAGGGAGGAATTAATTCTGAAGAAAGAAATAAAATGAGAAAAGAACAGTGAGCATCAAGAATGAATTGGACCAGACAAGCTATGTGCAGCCAGACTGCACAGCCAAGAATGGAAAGAGAAGAACAGGCTAGATGAAAGCTTGCCAGATAGAAAAGGGGAAAAGGCCAGAGGTTTCAGAGGACTTGGCTTGCTTTTACACCTCCCCTGTTCCACAAACTTTCTTGTTACTTTTTATTTTCACAAGGATTGCATCTTTTTTTCTTGTTCCACACAAAAAATAGAAGTGCCAGCATGATGGAGGTGGTGCCAGTGGGATAGGGTGGATTGTTGTGGAAGCCCAACACCTATACTGAGACTCTCCTTTTGAAATAATGATAATTTGCAAAATAATTTCACAGTCTCAAGTGATTCAGCCAGACTTTTGAGAAGGTTCTGAACTCATTCATTTCAGCCCTCTGGACACTTTCCTTCTGGATCAGCACTCTGTCAAATTTCCTTGTCTTATCTCCAGTCTTGCACATACATATATGTAGAGTAAAGGGGGAGAAGAACCTTTCTCGACCCACTAACCATACCCCTTCTAATACACCCCAGAATCCCATTGGCCCTTCTGGCCACAAGAACACACTGCTGGTATATGCACCTTCAAGGCACTGTGGTGTTCCATAACAGCTAGATGATTTGGGATTCTCTCCCCAAAATACAAAGCCAGCTACAGAACAGCTCAGAAAATGTGGAAGGTATCTCAGAGAAACCTTCAACTTCTAATGGTAGTGTTAATGTTTATATTAATGCAAACATCTGACACACAACAACAGACATACAAATACTCCAATGTGCTTTATATGCAGACACAAATGTGTACAACTGCACATGAGCCTAGCACATTGATGTATCCTGCAGCATAGTTATTCCTTCAGTCTGTCAGGATTTGGTCATGTGCTGTATTTCTGTAGCTATGAAGCTGGTTTCCCCCAGAAAGCTCAGCAGTATTTCCACAGAGAAAACAAGAAAACAGTGAAGAGATTTTGTTGACTTAAATGTTCTTTATTCATCTGTAATTTGTGATGCTAAGCAAGTAATATAACTGTAGATAACAGATTAGTTTGTAATTATTTACATATGAGGATATGCAACTCAATACCTTTGCTTTAAACCCTACTCACTTCCACCATGCACAACTGCTGAAAAACAAAGCCTGTGTCATCTACTGCAGCCACCCAGGGAAGGGACTAGCAAAAGAAATCAATCAATAGAAGGGGCCTTTTAGTTAAAGGTCAGACAAAATTGTTTTAGAGACCATGTGGATTCTTTCAAGCAGCTACTAGGAGAAGTTGCCTTCTGAGCTGATGTTTACTACAGGTTTTATAGTGTCTTTCCTCACAGCCTACATAGGCTTCAGAGGTCACCTAGAGTAAATTCCAAATAAGAGGTCTTTACACCTTTTGTATTTGTGATAATTTTATCCAGAATAATAGTGGGCTCTCAAGAGGTGATGAGACCATCACTGCAGTCAGATGTACTTAAATAAAATTCAGTGGTATGGGTTTTTTTCTTAAAGCCTCCAGTATTTTAAAAGCAGCTAGTTAAAAACCTTGGCTTTTTGCATCTCATTCATCAACTTCGGTTTTTCTTTTACACAATAACATTCCTGTTTTCTAAAAAAACCATCTGAAATTCCCTGTCCCTCTTTTTCATTCCTCTTTCTCTTCACAAATAAATTCCTTTCCTCATATTTAAACCATACTTTTCTTGTGTGGAACATTTCTTTAATGCAGTAGGTTCTACATTTGAATCAGAATTGGAATATATTTCCCTGTCTGATAAATAGGAGTAGAACAGGTGGACTAATAACCAGGCTACAAGTAGGTGCCTGTGAATTAGATGGTAACAATCTTACTGTAATGACCCTTTTGAGTCTCAGGTCTTTCTGACATATGATCACAACAGATTTTAGCTAGAAATGTCAGCAGTTTAAAGCAAAGCCTCTTCATTAAAGAGTTCTTGTTACAAAAATAAAAAAAATAGATTCCAGAAAAGCAGTTGCAGCTGCTCACTTGAGATACAAAATTGTCATCATTATCACCACTTCCTTTGCCTTTGGGAAATTTTATAATAGGAATATATATTACAGTAGTGTTAAAAGCTGGAAAATATACTGGATTGTTTCTCATCTCACTTGGATGCTTCTCTGCACAATTGGAGACATGCTTAGTTGACTTACTATTATATGGGTTTTTTTCTCAGACTTTGCTTGAAGACAAGTTGTATCCCACCTTTTTGTCCTTTTGTTGTCCAGCCTCTACAACAATAGGGTATTCTGTTAATAAGTAAAAATGAGGGAGAGGGAAAGGAAATAATCTATGGAACTGTTCACTGAAGCTCTACTAATTAGGACAGTCAAATGCAAAATCACCACGTACATCATTTTGACTGCAATGAATATAAAAACTTGATTTTTATAGACACTTGCCTGAGTTTCTTTTGCTTTTAAAGGCATGAATATTCTGTTATGTACAGTGTATCATATCTTGTACTCAGCACTGATGCTTCTTTTTTCTTTCTAGTTATCATGATCTTGTAGTGGACATAGGACATGGGAAAGGTGGGGGAAAACTATTCAATAAAAAACTACTGTTTGGCTGAATTTATGATGTGTACAAGCCTGTTCCTTCCATTTTTGCTCAGACAAACAAGAATTTAACACAAGTGGGCCTTTTTCTGAATATATGGCACAGACTCAAGCTTTTCCATAATTTAAGTTTATTATAGCTTGTATTTTTCTTGTAGTGTATCCATACTTGATGGAAAAAAACTGAATTGTGGTTCATTGTTTCTAGACTAATAATTGGAGGAAATATAAGGCAAACTCAAAGACATCTTTATGCTGAAGTCCATAACTAGAGGATAATACAAACTTTGAAAGGCCCTTTAGGTTGATGATGAATTAAGTAATTCAGCCTTTCATGATTTGTACATCTCTCCCTAGAAGAAAACAACTGTAAGAACTTACAAACAGCCACTGGACAAGGCTGTGCTTTTTGGATGCTGTGCAAACCTATCTCTAACTGGAAAGGTCCACATTATTTTGTCTGACAAATGACAATGACTTAATATATTATATTGATGTCTTTGTTCCTGGCACTAAAAATTGTAATTCTACTAGAGGAAAACATAAAATTAGCGTTCAGCCTTTTTTTCTTAAGTACTCTTTTGACCCATATCACTCCATTTTGTACCACAGCATGGCCTCTGTTCTGTTTGGAGGTAGTTTCCATCTTGTGAACAGCATTTGTGGTACTCTTTTTTGTTGTTTGTTGTTTTTTTGTTTGTTTTGTGGTTTTTTGTTTGATTTTAGAGCTGGTTTATAGTAATTTGGTTTATAGTTATTTGGCCTTTTTTCATGGAATATACCATAGAGTGCCAAAATAGGTGACGGTACAAGACAGGGGGCAGAACAGGGATTAAAATAGATGATTCTCTCACAGTGTACTCAAGTCAGAACCTGAAGTCTTTTGTCATAAAGTGATTTTCAGATCAGCTGATCACTCATTAGAATATTTTTCCACTTCTCAAGTGAGGTGTGATAGCATTAAGAAAGAAGAAATACAACTTTGCTTCATGCTAATGTGATAGATGTGTTAGTGGAGGATACTGAAAGTCATAGTTTCCTGCTGTGCTATTATACCGATAAATATGTTTCTGATGTTCTGTTTACCACTCTATGACATTACATTACCAAATGATAGTGTTATATTCCAATAAGGAAATATTTAAATATATACCTCTAAATACTCGTACAAGACTTCTCACAATAGTATCAGAACACTTTACAAAGGCTGTTTCAAGTGAAGCTAATTAAGCAAGTAATTATTTCCAGCTTTGTCAAAATAAACTGCAATTTGGAACCCAGGTGAGTTTATTAAAAACCCATCACATTTTACTTTTGAAGTTCAGTTTGCTTGGCATTGTTCCCTCACTCATTGATGTCTGCAGCTAGCGTTGAGTTTGCCTCACTGAATTCAAGACAAAACTCCCACTAGAATGAGATTGATGGGCTGTTGAAATCTGTGCACTAATTTCCCTCTGGGGTAGTTTAGACCAAAATCTGAAACTAAGAGCTATATACTGTGCCTGCTAGAAGTCAGTTCTTCCCACAGGTGAAACTGTGATAGTGAGTGCTTATCAATGTCAGGTTTTTGTTAGACTTTCGTTTTATTGTAGGCTTTTCAGACATGTCAGTCTTTATTCTCAAGTTCTAGGAGAGTGTTATGTTTTATGTAAAAAGCATTTAAGTGGGTGTATTCAAATCAGTGATGTTAAAGTGGTGATGAAGAGGGGCTCTAGGTCTATGGTGAACACCCAGAAAGTATAATTCTACTAGAAGCAAGCAGTAATTACTAATGGGTGTTCACATCTCAAGGTTAAAGGTGTAGTGAGGGGAGATCTTATTGCAGTACACCACTGCAATTTTATGGCTGAAAGCAAGCACTGCAAATTAAGAGCAGCTACACACACTGAGCTCTTCATTAATCTGGCTACAAGATTTAGTTACCACAGCAGCTCTTAGATGATCTAAAGCAGGTAGGCCTTAACTGCATTGTTTCATAGTTTGGTCACTCCCTGTTCCCTAACCTTATGCACACTTTTACTATAATGAGGGGGAGAGAAGAGGTAGAAATAAACCTGAATTTTATAGTCTAACATTTATCACCTAATATGCTGGCTGAAATCAATGATAGTTTAATCATGGGTGACTATTTTATTTTTTATTTTGTTGTGGAAGGAGGGAATATTTGCTTTTCATAGCACTTAAAGAAGCAATGACATAGATGGCATCTATTTTTATGTCCCCCATAACCTCCACCTATCATGTGTAAAACATTGTGACAGCTGAAAAAACACCTGACATCCTTTACAAACTGAATTCAGAGACTTCTCAATATGTGAAAAGAGATACTGATACCTTTCCTTATTCTGTAAGGTAGCAATACCAAACAGGAGTAGGTTTGTAAAGATCAGGAATGAGTAGTGGCTTCTGGAAATGACACATTTTTAGATGTATACAATAAGCTAATTCCCTCCATGACAGAGATATTATTGTGTGTTTTGTCTATCAATCAGCCCTATAAGGAAAGGGGTTTCTTTGTTCAGGGCATGGGCTCACTCCTTTTCTTTGGCATTGTTTTATGCTCTAAGGAATGTATTAAAGCTTCAGCTTAAGCTTCTTCCTATCACCACAATAGCTCAGGTAGCCAGGTCCATTCTCTTCTCCTTGCATCTGGTATAAGAGAACAGGAGAGATGGAGCATGGGGGAAAGACATGGTCACCAAGCTAGAGAGGCTTTAAGCTAGGCTAGGGGACAAAAGTAAGTAAAAGAGAGATTACTTCAGAGATTGCTTTTGCTCTTTCCTCTCATCATTATTGCTTTCCCTATGTGAACCAAATATAACTGAGAGTAATGTTGACTGAGTTCAATATGTTCAGATTTTCATAAACATTTCTGTTATTGCATTTAATTATGAGTGTTTCTACACTTCAAATGACTTTTTAAAAGACAAGTGCATTTCAACACTTGTCCTCTGATAGTTGAGTAAGGTATGCCACTTAATGCAGTATGTATATAGTAACAGTGACAGGAACAAAATAAGACAAGGTGCAGAAGATGTTAGGTACTTAGACATTGTTGCGAATCTTAAAGTACCCCACAGTTTTTAATGATCAAAGAAATGGACTTTATTTATAAGCAGAAACGAAAGAACAATTTCACCATTTCAACATAGCATGAGGGCAACTCTGGATAATTGGTTGCTATGCTATGATAAAAAAAAAACAACCAAAAACTCTGGGAGATTTTTAAATTAGCAGCCTGTCTAATGCTGTATGTTCCAAGTGCACCAAGTTGCTGAGCAGATCTGTAATAATATCCTACTGATTGTAACAATAGGTGATGGCAATATAGTGCTGCAGTGAGTGGTTAAAAAAAAATCACCAGCTGTCAATTGCTTTATTTGAATTTTCTATCTTTCATAATTCTGTCTGAGACTTTTAGAAACACAGTAATTAATTTGTTTTTCTTCTGCCGTTTTCTCTTTTCATATTTGTCAAAGTGTTTTCTGTCATCTCTTTCTAATTCCCAGTACAACTGCAATTTAATATCATCCTGTTTCTTACACATCCTCATTTGTACAGAAAACTCAATGATGTTACAAAGGCTTTTTTTGTGCTTCAAAAAAAGCTTTTAAAAGGAAGTGTTAAGCTCCTACACATTGCTTTCTTGGTTATTCAGAAACAGTTGCTATTTATTAATTAATCTTGCATAAATCAGCAAAACCTTAAAAGTTAACAACTTTAATCATACCACTAAAATCACTAAATTTTAAAGAATGAATTGTAGATTGACTGCAGTCAGTCTAAGTGGATTAAATGTCTGTTCAGGATTCTACATTAACGACATTATTTTTCTGAGGTGATGATACCAGGATCCTAATACTCCAGTGAATATGACTGGAGAAGCCAGTTTCTTCGCTTCTCTGCACATAACAGATTTTTCACATTGAAGTTCAATAATTCTAGTTGTTGCTACTGTATGAATAATCTAGTGCAGAGTAACAAAATTCTTATTGAAGCAATTTATTCTGAATGAGTGACTTCACAGGAAAGGTCATATGCATCTTGTTTCTATGGAAGGCTCATTGCTCCTGCAAGTATCCCAACACAGTTATAATTTTTCTCCTTTAACTGTTTGAAAATCCTTTTAAAAAGCATTGACTGTATTCAGTTTTTGCTTAGTTTCCTTCTTTCTTATGCCACTTATGATACTAGTTTAGCTAAAGCTTACTTTTTAGTTATGTGGATCACTGTGTGGTAGGTTCCCAAGATAATTTCCCTCTTCTTGGAAACTTCTTTTATCTACATTTGTGGGATGCTTCCTCATTCCTGCTGATATTCCTAATCAACATAGTGCCTGATATATTCAGATGTGGGCCTGTTTGGAGCACCACATAATTCCCATGTAAGAAAAGAAATATTCAGATAGTTTCTTGAATCTATTTCTGAAGACACTTTGTCTCCCTCCAGAAATACAAGATTTTCAGAGCATGGGAGGTATTGAGCCCAAACTTCTGGTTTTACTGTGTCAAATTTAACTACCCAAGAAATTGCTTGTGTTTTTACTGCTTGAAAAGTTTTAAGTGCTCACCACACATCTGTCAAACAGATTGCAGTATTTGTTTTGAAGGAAACTTAGCTTGGTGGAAGGTGGTTTACAATGTAGGAACTTTGGAGTCAGGTCTCTGATCTTTCTTGTTCAAGATATGCTCTGGTTTGCAGAAAAGACTTGCATATAGGTCTCTGCCAACATGCTAGCTGGTCATAATAAGTCTGTCAGGAATCACTGATTTTTAAAATTAGTATTTGCCTCATCATGCAGAAGCATAGCTCTGTATTTGATAAGCAAAGAGTGTATGATGGTATTGAGTGGTCTGTATTTTAGTGAGGAGGGAAGAGCGTAGATGCAGTTGTCCTCTTTTCTCTGAAAAAAAAGGCTGAATTGATGGACAAGCCATGGCTCACACTCTAAGGTGTAAGGGGAGAAACTTCTACACTTATTTTCTGCAGCTTCTCTGAATCTGTAAGCGTCTGACTTCATAGGAAATGCTCAGTTGCCAGTCTTTATGCTTGGGTCTTACAGTCACTTTCAGGACAAGGCATTGAGCTGGCCACACAAGCAGAACACCAGCCCACAGGAACAAATGGCAAAAAATGTGAACTGGGGACGTCGAAGGTGGTGTCTGGTTCTAGGATGGCAGCAAAATGTTGATCTCCGTGCCATCAGTCTTCATCTCTTAACATTGCAGGTACAAGCTAATGCTTATCAGTATCTTTTAAACTTTTCAGAATGCTTCATAAGTTTAGTCTAATTCCAAAACTCAGCAAACTGTATTTTTATAGGCACCTGAGATTAGTTTTCTGGTGTACGTATGATAGGTATTTGATTTGTGCTAAGTAATATACCTTTAATTATTTTGTGTTTCTTCTTTTTTTATTCTCGGTATGCTGTGTTCTAAGCACAAGTTCTACAGGTAAGTCTGTCATAAATTATCAATAAATATGGATGAAAAATATGTAGACCTGTTTGGATGAAAATTTGTGATCATTTAAAAGTTTTTCTAATTGCTTTTTAACTTTGACAAAATCACTAATATAGTTGCTATTTTCTTCTGCATTTCAGCACAGTTTTCTTCCACAACTTTTTTTATAACTTGAACATTTTTTTTCTAGAAAGTAGTATAAATTGGGGAGTCAGAGTTAAATGAAATCATGGAAACAAAGTGTTACATTTGTGTAGACTTATGGTCTGCTGTAATGAGATTTCTACTCGCTAGCCTATTCTAGACAAGGGCAGTATTTGAAAAATGAGCTTCCCTGGCATGGGAATACTGTTTCTCATTGAATAGTAGTTGTGAGATCAGAGACCATTTAATGTTCTTTTTGTTTATTGTGCAATTTAATAATAGAGCCTCAGCTGGGGTGTTCTGGATGCCATGCACTTTTGTTCGGTCCTGAAGGCTTACAGCTAGGATACCTCTGAGCACCAGTTAGACTAAGGAAAAAAGACCATCCAGTGGAAGTTACTCCTCATTTTCAAGGTGACATCTAAGTATCTATACATGTACATACACATATAAGCCAGACCATATACTTGCAGACACACATGTGACAAAAAACAAAAGAAACTTTACTTCCAAGTTTATATGTATAAAAGATATATGCTTGGAATTGTAGACAGGTATTTTGCTTGATGCCTGTCTTGAATAATTCTGTTGAGGCTGTGATCAAAAAGGAAATCACCTGCAAGTAAATTCTGATAACAAAAAAATGACAAAACACAAATATAGAATAAATTGGTAGATGGCTGTTTATTAACCCTTACAGAACAGGGTGGGTGAAAAAATGATGTAAAATAAAACATTCCTACATATCCATTTCACACTTCTTGCATTTACACTTTGTACCTCTTAAAAGTGAAAATGTCTTATGAGAAACGTATATTTCATAACAGAAGCCCATTGTCTTGTGTATTTTGGTACTGAATAATTCACAGATAATCTACTACATCTGCAGGGGGACTGATCCACTTCTTATTGCAAGAGACACTTAGATAGTGACATGACCTGGGAATGTGTGTTTGGAGCCCAGAAAGAAAACCATACCCGGGGTTGCATCAAGAGTTGTGGGCAGCAGGTCAAGGGAGATGATTGTCCCCCTCTGCTCTTGTAAGACCCCACCTAGAGTACTGTATTCAACTCTGGGTTACGGGGACACCTTGCAGCAGCCATCCTGTACTTAAAGAGGGCCTACATAAAAGATGATGAGGGAATTTTTGCCAGGGAGTGTAGTCATAGGAAGAGGGGTAACTGTTTCAAACTGAAAGAGGGTAGATTTACATTAGATTTTAGGAAGAAATTCTTTATTGTGAGGGTAGTGAAACACTGGAATAAGTTGTGCAGAGAAGTTGTGGTTGCCCCATCCCTGGAAATGTTTGAGACCAGATTGGGTGGGGCTTTGAGCAGCCTAGCCTAGTGGAAGATGTCCCTGCTTATGGCAGGGGGAGTAGAACTAGATGGTCTTAAAGGTTCCTTCCAACCCAGCCATTCTATGATTCTATGTTTCTATGATTCTATGATTTTATGATCAAAATTAACTGAGTTAGTTTTCAATTTAACTTGAGATATTTTAGGCATGAAGCATACTAAAGGCAAGTAGATCTCTTTAATAAAATCTTTAGGGATTTCTTTAGGCCCTGGCATAAGAATTTTCATGAGCTTTGGGAAATATCATATGAGGAAACCTACATCAAACTCTTGAGTTTGAAGAATAAACACCATACAGCAGCATTCCTTGGTGTCATATGTTCAACAGATATAAAAACAAGGAGGCCATTCCTAACTGGAACTTAGAAGAAAGCCTGGTAGAAAACTAGGAAAGTTTTCTGTCCTAAAATGGGAGATAGAATTTTTGTACATATTTTAGAAGTAAACTATTCAATTGCCAACACTTTTGTAGAATTTAAATCTTTCATTTAAATTTTGAAATTTAATAAGAAAATAAAAACAAAATTTTGAAATAAAAATGAGTTTTATTCTGAAAAGAATGAGTACAGTAGTTTCAGACTTTAAAATATGGGGGTTTTTTTGTTCTTTAAACCAGCCTTTACTTTCTATCTGATTTTCTGTACCAACTATTCAATGCTTCTAATAGCAATTCCTAATGTCTTTTTAGATTGATAAATAAAATCTTCTAAATTCTACAGTCATTGCCAAGGTAGAAATAATGTTAAATTAAGGGACTCTTTTATTACAGCTTTTAAGACATAATTGAAAATAACAGTAGAAAATATTTACAAAAACCAAAAAATTCTGATGTTTTGTGTCTTGCAGAGATTGCATATTGTTCACAGTCCTCTTATTTTAGTGAAAAAGTCTTGAACCAGGTGGCAGATCCTCTTTAAGAGTCAAATAAGCTAGTATAAAAGACACTGGTGAACAACTGGTAGGAAATTGAGATTGTTGAGCTTCAGGGACCATAACAACTCATACATATCCAATATATTTTTCTCAATTCTCAAAATCTTATCCAAAGCTGAGAAAGAAGAGGATATAGAGAGGATGAATGAAGCAAATCTACTTAAGACTATAGAATATTTGTGGGACACTCCTAAATCCTTTGGCATTACTGTGGTGGGATTTGTATTATACCTTACAACAGTAGCTGGATGGAAGCCAAATCAAACTCAAATTAAGATGAATGATTCAAAGATAAAACCAGCTGTTTTATACGTGGTTGAAGATAGTTGCCAAAACAATAAATATAAGCACAGAACAGAAATGAAACCTGACAAATCAAACAGTGAGAGGTATAAAGTAGTTGAGATGTGTATTAAAGACCTTAGTTTTAAAACTGCTGTAAAAAAATTATTAAAAAGATTTTAATGAGGAAAAAAATAAAGCAAAACTTTGAACTTGTCCACCAGGATTTCTTAGATCTTTTTTACAGAGTGGCATTTTCCCATGAATGGCAGATTCCTGTCCTCAAGTATTTCCAAACTTGTCACTCCTACCACTTTTATATGCTTGTTTGTACATGAGTTAAAATATTATTCTCTCTTCTATAATAAGCCATCCCACCTTTTCCCTTTTCACAAGAACAGAAGTCAAATGATACCAAACTGGGAGATCACTTTAATTCTTATGAGAAATGATGTCTGGAGTTGTAGATGGGTGTTTGTTACAGTACTATATAATGAAGTAAATTAATAGCATACAATAAAATGTCATAATTTCCAAACCATTAAAATTTTGCTTGATCTCCAATGGAAATGTATTTTAATACTTCAATTCATAATAATTAGTTAGCACTACTAATCCCGATTTGATTCTGAAGAACTTATAAAGAACACATATTGTAATTATATTTCCAGCTGGGGAAATAATGCCATATTATTTTGCTCTTTTGTTGACAATAATTAGCTGCTTTGGACAGGTATTTAATGAGTGCTCAGATATGTTGAGGCCAAAGCTTAATTCTAGCTATCTATGAATAATTTTGGCTGAAATTATTTCTTACTATGAGTTAATATATATTTATTTTCAAAGGTGACAACCCAGTTACATTCTGGTATTTGAATTAAAAAGAAGAAAATAAGAATGGCGTTGTTTCTGCTTAGTGCAGATATTCTCCCTCTGCAGTACCTGTAGCACTGTGTCTGGCAATTCTGCTAGTCTGGAGTGAAAGGTAAATGCTTCATTTGCAGGGATTATAATGTGGAAGAGGAAGTAATATGGAACAGACACTAAGATGATAAGGGATTTGTTTGCTCTGTATTTATTCCAAATAAAAGGATTATCTGACTCTTACCTGTTTTCCTGCTGTTTTTGCAGCTTTCTGGGCAGAATCCTTATGTTCTTGTTCAGTGTGTTGTACATACAGAAAGTTCTTAACCTGGTCCTGCCCAGCCTACTGTTGCTAAGGCATTTCCTTTAAAGGATCAGAATCAGAACTTAATGATAGGTAGGAGAACTGGCTCCCAGCCATAGGATCCTAAGGGGTTTGGCATTGGAAGAGGAATGCTATCAGAGGAAGCATATAAAGAGAGATAATTGAATCTTCCAACTCCAGTTCCAGACAGGGCAGGCGAGAAGAGGAAAGAAAGGAAAAAAATGTGATGCAGTGTTTTGGATAGTTGGAAAAGAGACACAATATTTTGTAATTTTTCAAAAGTTAGAGGGTTTTTTTAGTTGTTATTTTTAAACCAATTTAATCCAGTATTTTGCTCAGATGAAATTCAGATATCAAATTTGTACATGCTATTCACTTAAAATATGCATAGAACTCACAAACTGCAATTTGAAAACAAATAGATGAGAAAATTACAAAGTGTTTTCAGACAATCAAATTAGTCCTCAGTGTGAAAAAGAATGAACATTTTTCATCTTAAACAGACAGGATTGTTGTTTTTTACTAAAAGTATGTGTCATAATTTGTTTATTTGTTAAGGAGATGGATTTTACCTCTGAAGGAATGTGACCATTTATTAACTTTTATACCTGTAGGATAGATTGTAAAAAAATGTAGTATTCTTATATAGAACAGAGATGCTGGCAGAACTTGCAGAATGACTTCTAATGTAAATTACACAACAACATTGTGAATATATAGAAGAATTGTTTTCAAACAAATTATAGAGTAATGATAATAATAAAATCTATTTTTGCCTCTCATTCCATTTCTGTTTTTTTCTGTTTTGGTTGTTGGCATTCAGAACAGAAGTTTTTACCTGTGTGTAATGATAGGTGAAATAATGTGTGAAATCTAGCAAGAAACAGTGTACACTTAGTATAGTATAAAGTGTCAAGGTTATTGCCATTAATTTGGAAAAGGAATTCCTTTCAAAACCAGAATGGGAAAAAGGTCAGAGGAAAGAATAGTGAGAACAACTCCTACAGAGCCATCTATTTTTTTTTTGGTAAGTATAAAATAGTAATGATGCTACTTACTAAGATGATATCTTCAAAATGGAAATTAATTGCTTTTTCCAAAGGTTCTTTCTAAACTTCAAAAGACACAACACTGTCTTTTTGAATGTTTCTAAAAAGCTGAAATGCAAATATCTCAAAAACCCTTTTCTTAAGTTTTCAGATTATCTTTTCTAGGTATTTGGCAAGTTACTATGGTAATGAAAATGCTGGAGCTTGGCAATGTGCCATGACACTGCAGTACAGTGCATTATAATTGCTTTTAATGGGAATAGTATAGATAAAGAATGAAAAATATATTTTGAATCTACTAAAAGTTAGGGCAACATTAATTCCTTTTGCTCTCCTTTCTGCCTGTTTTTCCTTCTAGCTTATTTTTGGGATAGGTAACTAATTTGTCTTCTAGACAGAACTGATTTACTAGCAACATGCTCCATGCAATGAGGTGAGGCATTATAATGTCAAAGCCAGACTTCAGTTGTATCCTCGTGACACTATTAGTTTTTTTATTCTTTAGTCCAGCAGCTTTACTTAGATAATTCCCTCTTTAACTCTCAGTGCAACATTTAGAATTTTGTCCATACACTATAGTATAGGTAAATCAGACAGAGATACTTTGGACTAGATGATCTTTGGAGGTCCCTTCCAACTCCTAACATTCTGTGATTTACAGACTTTCATTTTTTAGGGCATTTAAAGAGTTTTAAGGACAGTGAAACTGTTAGATGTTCCCATCCTACATTAGCACCCATTATAGGACTCAATGGGACCATTGTCTCTGGAAAAGCAACAGACCATGAGAGCCAGAAACAAGTAGATAGAAAATTAGATAAATATGAGACTTGAGTAAAGGCAGGTCATTTTGTTATCTGGTATACTAAAAAACAACTATGATACAACTTACTTATTTGTTTCTTTTAAATTTTAAAAAAGAAGTCTTTGACATCTTGTCACAAACTCTGGCTACAATGTTTTAAATGGCAGCATTATGTGAGCAACCAAATTATTTTCCAGGAAAAACACTGCTCAGTGATGTCACTGATTATGGAGCAGACATGGAAATCTGGAGAGGTCCTAGCTGACTGGAAGCTGGCTAATGTAATATTAATTTTCAGAAAGGGTAACTAATTGAAGGAATGTGACCACTTATTAACTTTTGTACCTGTAGGATAGATTGTAAAAAAATTTAGTATTCTTATACAGAACAGAGATGCTAGCTGAAAAATTGTCCTGACATCACAGATGACCTTATGTGGAGCTGGAGGCTGGATTAGAGAACTTCTGAGGTCCCTTTAGAAGTGGTTTGACCTGTTATCCTAAGATCCAATAATACGTAATGCTTGAAGTGGGCAACTGTTCACTTTTACAATAAAAATAATAACAAAAATAAAGAAACCAGAAAAAATTTAAATTCGTCCTAAATTTTATAAATTCTGGAAAGTTTTTCCAAGGTTACACTACTCTAACATGGATTTTAGTATCATGACAGACCTTTTTCTGTATATACTCATCTTCACCCTTCTGCCAACAGGAAGTCTCATAATAGAACAACTAATTTAGCAATGCCGAAATTCCCCAAATCCTGTCTTTCCCTGCCAGTTAAACCTTCAGTAATATTCCAAATAATGGTTAATGGAATTTTTGTGGAAAAGAAAGCTTGTTTTATTTGTCTCCATGTTTAATAGTTCATCTTCTGAAAGACCATTTTTTCTCTCCAAAAGTAGCCTTTCTTCTATCCCCAGACCATCATGGGTATGGATACAACACCTCTAGAGTTGTCTGTTTCTCCTGAGTTCAAAGACTGTTTATTATGATCTTTGAAAACGTCAGGATTCAGTTTCAGGCTTTTTGCTTGCTTACTTTAGTAAATTATAAGGACATATTTCTTTAATCAGTCATGTACTAGAGAAAATGTATCTGGCATTTGCTATTGCACACCTCAAGAGCAGGTAATTTCTTTTTTTTTTGCTTTTGGTATTCTTGAAAGTACCTTCCTAACTAAGGGGAATTCCAGTTCTCTGGGAGGGAAGAATTTTGTAATTGAAAGAACAAAACAGAGTTGGCAGGAATGAATAATGTAAAAAAACCCCCAACAAATCCAACCCCAAATCAACCAACCAACCAACAAAAATCCTCACAACAAAACCAAAAAACCCAGCTAAAACCTCTCTTCTAATTAGATATCATATACTGTCTTCTTAACTTTGTCAAAATTTAGAATTCACTTCATGAAATGCAGGCTAAACAAGATTGGGTTGCATAAATAGAGTAGATGTTACAGCCTGCTACATCCAGAACATTGGCTGCAAGCCCTGTGGTAAACTGCTTCAGTAAAAATTCTGACTACAAGAAGCTGGTGGGGGGGAGGAGGAGAGGACAGGTAATCTCATATCTTTCCAACATTACATAAAAATGTTTGCGCTGGAACAGATCAGTAATTCTGGTTTAGACAGTGATCAGCAATAGGAACAGACTGTTTAAGAGACAGGGTAGCTGTAAAATATGTTATGCTTTCTTGTTTTCCAGCAAAAAGTGGGCAGAGCCTTCCTGACTCAAACTGTTGCTTCTAGATCACTTCATTTAGTACTAACCATCAACCTATCCTTTTGAACCCATTTGTACTTTTGCACACAAGAAAGATCCTGTGGCAATAAATTATTCTGTAAATGTGTAAAAATTGCACCATTAAGATCCAGAGATATTTACTTTAAATCCGGGCCTGCAAGTTGAAATAAAACATGGAGAATCAAAAATTAAGCTATTTGTAATTGGAGAATGAATCTGTTCTCTTCCAACAAAGTAACTTCTGCAGAGCTGAAACATGTTTTAGTTAACACTGTTTCATCAACTCCTATAAGCTGAAGAGATCCAAATCCTAAACTAGGTTTCTTTATAGCATCAGAATCAAAAGTCTCTGCATTTAGGTCTTTGCTTAGTGGACACAGCACCTTTTCCAGTTTTCTCTGATACTTTCAGCTCATTATGAGAGAATTGAGTTTCTTTTGTTGTTGCTTAACAGCAAGAAGACAGCATCAGTTATGTGGTGTACCGACGCATGAAGGACTGCACTTGCAGCATTCTCTTACCAGCTGTGCAGCACATCCTGCCTGGAGCATAGGCATTGGAGGTGGTGGAGGTCCAGTAAGTCCATGTTGTTCAGTCAACCTTATGCACCTGTACTAGCTGACATTCAAAACCAGTCTTAACACTGGGCAGTTGTCCAGATATATGTGCATCCAGTTTGTGTTCAGAGATCCCTTTGCATTTTTTTCTTAGCATCAGCCCTAATTATTGAATGAAAAGGGAGAATAACACAGTCTTGTTGAAAGTCATTTTGGTACCTACTGACATAAGATGATATGTAAGAGTCTGACATTATTGCTATTATTCAATTAAGTTATTGTCACAGCCTCTATTGGCTACTCACACAGGATTTTGCTTTTCTGCAGCTAACATTTCTTCTGTATGTATAATTGCAGAATGGTTATCTCAGTCTAACTCGTATCTAATTATGTAAATAGGCATATATGCCCTAAAACTGCTTTTGCATACTGTTCTGACCTGGGAATCATGCCTTTACTTGCTCATATTCATGGCTTAAAGCTGTTGGCCCAAAGATTCTTTACATGCAAGTTTATAAATAAAGATAACTTAGAAGTCATATTATTCTTTTAAAACTTATTTTTACTTTCTTTCAAATATGAATTACTGGCAAGTAGAAAGCAGTTAAGCTGGCAAGATTACAAATGCAGTGTTGAGATTTCTTTGATTCTGTACTGGGATTCAAACATGTCTTCTGGAATTTCACAAAAACTGATGTATAACAAAGGAGAGATATAAATATTTGGTTTAGTGTGGTGGGTAAGAAGCTTGCATGTTGAGACAAAAGTTTCTGCTTATGTGAGAATATTTTTTCATCCAAAAATCACACCAAACCAGAATGTTCCTGTTGGTCATCTTCTCCACAGACCACTAACTATGTTGTCTTTCATTCTGTGTGTTTCTGTATTTAATTTTTTTTTCATGTTGAAATGTTAGGAAGTTTAATCATCCCTCTTGCTTTTTCCTCCCTGCTTCCCTTTTTTTCTAGCCCTCCCAGACAAAGATTCCCCAGCAAATGCTTTTCAAAAAGCTTGTGTTTCTGAGGAATGGCTGGCCTCAGTGAAACAGAAAATTTTAGCAAAATATTTCAACCAATTGTAATTATTGGGTATTAAGCATAGCTACATGACATGCCTAGGTCATTAAGCCATGTGTAACATAGTTAGAACGTTTACTGATTTAATTAATAACAGTAATTAATAAAGCACATTCCTTGGTGTGGAATCAAGTATTCACATAAGCCTTAACTGCTTAAGACAGCAGAAAGTGATAATGTATTATACTGCCAAAAGTCCCTCTGCTTATATGATCACAGAATTATGGTCAGGTTTTTTTTTCTAGTATTTGCCTGACAAACTGGACAAACAATTGAGTTCAAAACTAAACAATTAAAGTGTTTATTATAAATCAGTTTAGGAATAGTACACACCAAAAAAGTCCTTATTTAACTGTAGTCTGTGGTTTAGACTTGTAAAAAGAAAATTCTCTCTTGCTTCATCTGACACGTGGAACAGTGTACTGTGTGTTGTAGTATCTGAATGCTTACCCAAATGGAAAGGCAGGACTTCTTGTGCAACACCATCTCCCAGTTTTGTTCACATCCAAACAACTGGCAAATATGTTAGAATTTCCTCTTTCTTCTCTAGACACACGCTGTGACTTGATTAATCCAAAAATCTTTGGCATTTTATTCAACTGTGTGTGGCCTTGAAGCTCCTGGTGCAGTGTTCAAGAGGACAAATAAGAGCAAATTCGTTGTCTGAATCATGTAGGTTTTGATATGGGTTTGTAAGATGACAGGTGCTTTCCCTTTGGTTCTGATTCAAAAAGTTATCAGGTGTTTCATTAAGATTAATAATTTGTTTTTCTTAGTCAAAAACCCCCACATAAATATTTGGCAGTGCTGAACCCTTCCTTCAGAATTCTGTGTAGAAGTGATTTGTAATGAAGGCTATGACAAATGACGTTCATGTAGATAGATGGAGATTCATTTGTTTCCATACTCTCAGCTTTTTTCTTCAGTCTGTACAATTTCCAGGTGCCTCAGGGACTGAATGATAAAGCAGGTGATCCTTCTCAGTTATTTTCAACCTGTGGATGTGACATATTGTTTATGATGCTTTCACAGTACGTAGAAGGTCATAAACTATCAAAAGCCACAGTGAAACTTCACTGTAAAAGTAATTCATGCCAGAACAAAGCTTTGAGAGGATACTCAGTTGTAAATTAGATTAAAATGGTAAGACTTATATTGATCTATATTTCTTGTAATTATATTTGGCATTGACTTTACTTTAAATTTTTATTCCCTCAGTAAAGGCTTATGGAAAGAATTCCTTGAGTTTTATGAATGATGAAATGCAGTCAGGAAAAAAAATGGTTTTATTCTTTCTCAGCTTTAACAAAGGGTTATAACCATCTCAAATCCTATAATTAAGAAAAAACCTGAAATATTCTTGTCAAATCGATGGCATTGTTATAAACAAGAAATATATCAGACTCTTTTTTAATTAACAGATATGATATAATTCAAGATTGTAAAGGTTCTTCAGCAAAGACAGACTCCAATAGCATGTATTTTGGGCCATAAAGTAAATAGATTGTCATGGTTTTCACAAATAAGCATATGAAAAGGAAAGTCTTTAGTGAAAACTAGCACAGTCCCTACAAGAGGACTTCTTGCCTTCTGGACCCATTCAAAATGCAAAAATCAATCAAAAACCATCATGAGTGAATCTCATTATCACCTCCATGCAGATTAGTTTTCTGTTTTGCTGACAAAGTAGAATCTGAACATGGAAATAGTTGGTGCCTTGTATAAAAATTAAAGACTGAACTTAAATTTTAAATGTTTTGCATATAAAACCTTATGAGAAGGCTCATATGCAATTTTAATGGAGATTGGTTAGCACAGAAACATTTTCACTTGATTTCCATATATGATTATACAAGCTGATTATTATAGAAAACCCTAAGATATTTGGTGAAAATATGATCAACTATATTAAAAAAGCTAAAGTTCATGATCTACATCCTTAAAGTTAGAAAAAAATGTTTATTTTTTCTTTAGTATGAAAAATGAGATGTTCCTTTATTAATGATAAGCTTATATATCAAATATGGTACAAAACTATCTTGTGTTGGTGGTTTCTTTTTTGTTTCTTTGTCTTTTTTTTTTTGGTTGTGGTGTGGTTCGGTTTTAATATGAAAGACTATATACCTATTGTGGCTTAATATTTTGTGTCTTTCAAAAAATTAAATCAGCAAAACCCAAGGGGAAATGAAAATAAGAATGCTAACACCTAGTTTGCTGATTTCACTTAAAAGTCAATTAACTTAGAAAGTATAATCACCTCCTCTTCTTCAAACAATTTGTAGGAAACCGTTGCTTTTTCTAGAAGTTATAATGTCCTTTTATTCAAAACCAAGCATAAGTTTCTCCCTAAAACACAAGCAGGACAGTTTGGGCAACTACTGCTTTTAGTTACTTTTGTGTAAGGATCTAGCTGTGTGAATGAAGCATGAAAGAACAAAGAAACTGAGACAGAGTGGTAAACAGTCACAAGCTTCAGCCTGAAAAAGCACTGGGAACACATCCCTGACAAGGACTCCAATAATACACATTGAAGCTGAGGGCAGATTAAACTGTAAACAGAAGAACTATCCTTCATGTTTTGGTAATACTATATCTGAAGAAATACGACTTGGTACATTTTCAGTAACTGAAAAGCATGATCTAAACCTATCATCAGTTCCCCTTTCCTTCTGGAATAACATTCATGTCTCTAACAGTACCTAGGTAGATGATTCCAGAGAGATAACACTAGTGATAAATGTGGTAGGGAAGGAGAACATAACAAAATTCTGAGATATGGTTCACATCTTCAGGCTGGTATGCTTCTGAAAACACAAGCATTTTTGAAGGCACCACTGGTTTAAGTCAGTTTTTCAAACAGGTAGTTGGAAGAGCAAATCAACATCCAGCAGCATATTTCAGCTGTGTCCTCAGCTGTTCCTGGTGGACTGTCATAATGGAAAGATTAACAACTGTATAATTCATTGCTAATATTCTGTTCTCTCCAATGTTTTGTAGATCATACCTACTGATCACAGACATAGAAATTAATAGTTTTTCTTGGAGCATGGTGCTTTTTCATAGTGTGAAGTCTTTACTTAAAATTCTTTACTTTTCAAACACAACAATTGACTCTTCTATGTTGTGGTTTAGATACAGGACAATCAGAGATGTTAGTTCTCTTGACTGGGTCTTTTCCTCCAATGCCTACTTAATTTTTTGCTAGATGAACAAATGGTTTGCACGAGAACAGTACGATTTAACCTAGAAAGAGAGTCTTCAGATCAGTTAACCAGGCTCTGGAGATTTTCTTCAGGCTAATTACCAGAGGAGCAGAATGGATTTTCTCTTTGATTTTAATGTCTAAAGGGATTTCTATCCACTTTCTCTGCATGCAAGGAAGAAACATCTACTGCATGTGCAAAGCATAAAAATGATTAACTGAATCTCTGGTATGCATCTTCTAAATAATAACTGAAACAATCTGCTGAGATAGAGATCTGAAAGTGTATCAATATGACAAAATGCTAGGTGAACAGTATTAGTACTATATACCATAAGTTTGACCTACTTTTGCAAGGCTTGTATGAAACAATTGGAAGATTAGACGGAAGGAATGCGTGTACAGAGATCAAGAGACAGATAAATTGCTTCTGACTTATTACTCTATTGTCTTTTATTCCTTTGGATATTTTACTAATGATTTTATCTTTTTGACAATCAAGTAACTGTTCTTTTTTCCCTTCAGGTGTAATTTTAACAAGTTTTTTTATAATTAGTAGATTAGGATCACTTTTCCTGGCTGCAGAGTAATATCCAAGATGTAACATCTGAAAATATGACTTCCTCAGGTCATATTGTAGCAGTCTGTTATCTGGTGTCAAGGTCTCACATTCAGTCTCACATGATAAATCCTAAATTCTCTAAAAGTCTAAACAATTTCATGATCTTATTAGTGTTAGCTTGAATTCCTCTCCTTTCTCATACTGTTTGGTGGGGTTTTTTTGCAGTGTTTGCTTGCTGCAGTTTTATTGAATTTTGTTTTGGCCATTGGGGCTTGTTTGGTGGTTTGGTTTTTTGTTTAGCAAAGGTGATCTTTTCTAACTATTATAGCAATTGGAATATTGGTCTGATTGTGATTGTATATGAAACTTGCTTCTTTCCAAAGAAAGTAGAGAAAGGTATAGAGACATCTACAGAGTCACTAATTATTTTCCTGACACAATCTTCTAAGGCAAAGTGAGGCTCTAGAGCATGTCTGTATTTCTCTATTATTATCTTGAAAATTAAGAGGCAAGAGAAAACTCCTAGCTAAAAGTATACTCATTACCATCCCACCTTCTAATCAGTTCACTGAAACAGAACGTTTAAGTTCCTCGTGTGGATTCCACTTGCAGTGTTCATTTCTGTGTAAAATAATAGACTTATTAAAAAGTACTACTCACCACATGACAGTATGTAATAATCCTGTGGCTTTGATTGCATAAATAACAATTGTCTTGATTGCTGCAGATCAGTTTCTTTCTCTTAAAAGGGAAAACATCATGCTGAAAACAGGAGTAACTGACATACTAGTGAATGCTTTAAGAATTTGAGGTTAATGCTGGTGGCAGTGACTTTGGGAAACATAAGTCACATTTGCAAGACTGATGTCTTTATTACTTTCAACTTGTACAATATAGCAGTAATATAAAATATTCTTTTCAAATTCATCAAACTATTGGTACGTCAGTTGTGCCTTTTCAGTGGTTAAAATGAAGCTCATAAGCACTTGTACTTGTAAAAATGAAGACGTTTAGTAATCAGGTAAAATGGTTGCATGCTTTTAGTACTTAGTATCATCTTGGGCTGACAAAGGGATAGTTTTTCTGTTTTCATTTTTCAGAATACTTTATGTATTTTTGCAGCATGCTCAATATTTTTACTATATGATTTGGTGTAATATGGACAATGAAACTTGAGGGCTAAAAGAAATCTGAATGAATTAATTAGCTTGAAGGATTTGTGATTCTTTTTTCTTATCCTATGTGTATTAACTATTTATTTGGTCAATATTAAACAAGGCATAAATCAAGTTAATTGTGTAAAGATACTGAACACATTATTGTAGTTCACTAGTTATATGCATGTTTTAATATTGACCAAATTGTTAGAAATGTCTAATTCTATTTATCTATTTCTGTGCTAGAGCTGAAATAATGTATCCAAAGTGAAAAAAAGTTACATTCTGAACAGTGAATTTGTATTGTATTTGATGTAAAAAACATCAATTATTCAATGAAACTCTTAAATCTATTATTAATTTAAATCTTAGAGAGCAGAAGATGACTAATTTACAAACTTTTCCACACAATGAATATGCAAAAGTACTCTGAGTCTGCCTCATTGAATTTTCCACTTCTTTTTGGAAGACATGAAGTTATTAAAAAAAAAAAAAGAAATGTAACTTTTATACATCTCTCATTTTTTCTTTTTAAGATAAACATCTGAAATTGCCAGAGAAGTATCTGTGAATACAAATTACACTAGATAAAAGTGTAAATAAATTGTATCTTTTGCAGATACAGAGTTACAGGTGTGTGTCCTGAAATGGCTCCATAGGAAAGATGATTCTATTAATGAAGTTTAAAAACTTCTTTTGGAAAAGCCAAGATAAAAGAGGAGAAGGAGCCTTGTATAATTTCTTTCTTTACTTCTGAAAAACCATCCCTGTTAAACATACCCATCTTCCACTGATTCTTACTCATAAACTAGTAATTACTGTGGAGCCAAAATTCTCTAGGCTTTACTCTCATCAATAAACAGCATAGCTGTAGTGTGAGCCAGTCAGGAATTAAAACATACTCAGCTGCATGCTTGGACATTTATTCCTGACACTGAATTTACATATCCCCAAATTCCTACTGTTGGAACAATGAACAGTTTACAGGAGGTGGAGTAGGCCCAAGGACACTGGGAAGAAGCAGCTGTTTTGCTACATTCTCTTCTAAAACTGCTTTGCTTTTTCCTGCCCATTTCAGGGAAGAAAGTGGCAAAATGTATGATATATATATATATATATAAACCCACATATATATGGCTACAAATAAATCTATCTATATATACACACCACATGTTTAAGGCCAAAAAGAACTCACAGCCCTTTAGCTTAACCTGCTGTATTTCAGGAAGCAACAGAATTTCATGTAGAATTTTCTCTTCTGCAGAATGCTGAATACCTTGTTGCTGAGTACCAGTGTACCTTTTATGTGTGAAAAGCACGGGTAAGTTGTAAGACTGGGAGGCAGAACATAAACTATTTGCCTTTAAATGAGGGCATTTCTCATTTTCATATTCTGGAACTTTAACAAATAAATCCATTCTCTTTTTCAGCCTTTTTTTTGTTTTGATCATTGTATACACACTTGATAAAAGTGTGCATTAAAGCTTTTGAAAATGAACCATACATAGAGTAGAAAAAAATTTCTTGAAGTAGATTTTCTTGAAATAGGGCAGAATAATAATAGAGGAAAACATATATTTCAAAAAATTACTGTTTTCCTTTCAAGGAAAAGCAATAGAGCATAACCTGAAGCATTTATTACTCAAATATTTGTTTTGGCAGAAGCATCAGTTCATCTTGCCTTCTATCATTATCATAGAGCCGTATGCATTTGAAGTGCAAGGAATTAATTTTCTCCCCACCTAGAGAGCATTTTTAAAACATCTGATGTGATAGTAAAGAAAGCATCAGCCAAAGAAAAAATTAATATAAAGATCTAACACACTTGTAGAATAACTTCTTACCAATTTATGACATTAGAGTTTCTGCAAACATTCCACATTTTTGCAGAATGTGGTGCAAAAGTCAAAATGCTTTGAAATTATAAAGACCTTTTCAGACAGATCACTATCAAGTGGATAGGCTAAAACAGAAGTGAAAGATAAAAGATCAGAAGATAATACATTGTAATTTATTTTTGTAGGGCAGGTCTCATATTCTAAGTACCTTGAAGTGCTTTACAAGGTAATGAGTTAACTACCTGTAGCAAAGCAACCATTGTGGAAGATATTGAGTGCCAGTATCTGAAACAGGTCCCAGCAAGACTCCCAGATTTCAAACCTAGTTGTCAGGCTATGTTGTTTATATCCAGAAGTAATTGTGTTTGGAAAGTTGCAGGTGCAAATAACAAAAAAACCCCCAAAATAACAAAAAATAACCACCCACAAACCAAAAACCACCAACCCAACACACTTACATTACTTCTAAGAGCTATTTTTTAAATGTTGACCTTACAAATTTGTGAAAGTGTCAGCATATCCTTGGAACTCAGTAGTCTAATTGGCTTCATCTTTTGCAGGCTTCTTTGTTTGTTTGTTTGTTTTAGAAAAGGTGGAGAAAAAACAAAATTAAGATACAGGGTCATCATAGGAGCTTTTGTGAAGTGGAAGGATTGTTATCAAGCAGAGTAAGGGTTGTCCTAAAATTCAATCTGAAATTATGAAAGGCTAAGGAAAAACTGAAAGGGGGGGAAGAAGCTGCAATACTTCATCTTCTGCTTGCATTCCAAAATTTATGCTCAGAGGAAAATGCACAAGACAAGTTGGAAGACCTTTAAACTGGTCACAAAAAGGATACTAAGGTTTTTGTTCAGGTTTTGATTAATAAGCTTAAGTACATTAAGTCAGTATGGCAAATGAGTGTATAAATTTCTCTAGTTTATCAAGGTTGAAAGCTACAAATATTTCAGGCTTTGGTAAAGCTTTTGTTAAACATGATGTTCTTCTCCCCTTCGAGCAATCTTCAATTAGGATTTTCTCAATACAGTTCCCAAATATATAAAAAACCCCAAAATTAAAAGCATGAAAAGATGATGAAAAAAGAAGGGGCTCTGACAGTCATTCAAAACTCAAATTTGTCTTGTAATTTTCCATACTGCTTATGGAAAGTGAAAGGGAATTAAACAAAGATTGATTTTGAGAGTTATGTAAATCCTGCGAGACTAAAAATATAGGAAGACCCATCAAAAGATTGCTTTTAAAATGAAAGAAGCATGAAAGTACAATATCTAAAGTTTAACAGACCTTAAAATACTCAATCAAAATATCTTGCCTAGTGACATTTGGAAGTATCTATGCACAGTGAGTTTTGGCTATTCAGCAAAGAGTCTCATCAAAGAGATAAGACAATGTAACAAGCAACAACCAAGGAGGTTCTACTTTAGCATTTATGTATTGTCACTTGACATGACTACTAAAGAACTGATCAGGGAGGTCAGCCCATAATATGCTTTAGATAGCCTCACAGTGTAAAGGCAAATGATTACAATATGTAACCCAATGCCTAAAATTAAAGATGAAACATACTATGAAATTGTAATGCTTCATTAATTTGCTATTAGCCTGAACTACACTAATAACCTTGTATATTTTTGCTAAACTTTTAAAGCCATTTTTAGTTCATTAACAGGTAACCTTATATTTGATCCATTTTTAAAAGCTAATTTGACTATTTGTTCCACTTTTTATCAAACTACATCTCCTCCTTATATTAGGTGCCTGCTATCAAAAAATAACCATGCACAATCAAAATTAGGAGTTCTCCTACCTTAAACTTCAGTTAGTGGCAGCAGCTTCTCACCTGAGTATAGCCTTAGAAAGATATACTTGAATGATTTGCAAGTGCATGGAAAACAGCTTCCTGACACAGTTAGTAAATGAGCCAGCCAAGGAAGATATCCTGATGGACCTGCTGTTTATGAGCAGAGGACTGGTGGGAGATGTAGTGGTTGGAGGCCATCTTGGGCATAGTGATCATGAAAAAAAAAAGGTTTTAATTCTTGAAGAAGTAAAGGGGGGGCAGAAAAAACATTATCTTGGATTTCTGGAGGGCAGACTTTGACCTTTTCAGGACACTGTTTGAGAGAGTCCCTTGAGAGGCAGTCCTGAGGGGCAAGGGGGTTAGGGAAGACTGGATATTTTTCAAGAAGGAAACCTTAAAGTTTCAGAAGCAGTCCATCCCAAAGTGCTGTAAGATGAGCCAGGAGGAAATAGACCAGCCTGGCTGAACAGGGAGATTTGGCTGGGACTGGAGGGAAAAGAACAGAGAGTTTATGGCCTTTGGAAGAAGGGACAAACAACTGAAGAAAAATACAAGGATATCATTAGGTCATACAGAGAGAAAATTTGAAAGGAGAAAGCCCAGCTAGAACTCAATCTGGGTGCTGTCAAAAAAGATAACAAAACATGTTTATAGAAATATATTAACAGCAAAAGGAGGTCCAAGGAGAACCTCCATCCTTTATTGGATGCGGGGGGAAACTTTGCCACCAAGGATGAGAAAAAGGCACATGCTTCTGTGTGACCTGGTTTAGGGAATCCTGCTGTGGCAGGGGGGGTTGGATTAGATGATCTTCTGAGGTCCTTTCCAACTCCTAACATTCTGTGATTCTGTGATATTGCACCTAGACACTCACAAGTCTGTGGGGTTTGATGGGATCCACTTGGGGATACTAAGGGAGCTGGAAGAATAGCCACTCTCCATCACTTATCAGCAGTCACCTGGTCAACCAGGGAGTTCCCAGATGACTGGAGGCTAGCCAAATGTGATGCCCACCTAGAAGAAGGGCTGTAAGGAGGATCCTGGGAACCACAGGTCTGTCAGCCTGACCTCAGTACCAGGGAAGGTTATGAGGCAGATCATCCTGACTGCGATGACATAGCACGTGCAGGACAACCAGGAGACCAGGCCCAGTCACCATGGGTTCATGAAAGACAGGTTCTGCTTGACCAAATTGGTCTGCTTCTATAACCCACCTAGTGGATGAAGAAAAGGCTGTGGAAGCAGCCTGCCTAGACTTCAGTAAAGCTTTTGATACTCTTTCCCTCAGCATTCTGCTGGAGAAGCTGGCAACTCACAGCTTAGACATGTGTTTTGTACACTTCTACTCTTATTAAATATCAGTAGTGATATTTCATTTTTACTGAAATGAAGCTATCCTAAATTAAATTGCTCAGCAGGTCTTTGGGAGTTATGCATGTGAAAAGGGAAATTGCAGACCACAATAAATCTAAGATGGTTGAGCAGGAAAAGATAGAAGAATATGTGAAAATATAGTGGAGAAAAGGGAGCATTGTAGGAGAAAAGCATATACATTTAGAAGGAGACACAATTTATTCATCACTAGCTTTCACAAATAATTCATTATTTTATTTTTCTTCTTCAGTGGTAAATGTCAGCTCAGAAGTGTCATAAAATTTGGTAACTCTAGAGACTAAAGTATGCAGAGGAAAAAGATGCAAATTCATATGAATGCCAGGACGATATAAACATGGTACTGCAAGCTTTCTAATTCTTCAGGAACGGAGTGAGAAGACAAAAAGTGGTTTATACATTTATTCTAGTCTATTTACACTTAACTGCCCAATGCTTAAGAACAGTACAATATGATAATTTATAATGTGTGTTTTGGACTTTCTCCAGAAAGCACAGAATTAAGACAACAATGACAGTTGTTGAGGTACAGTACAAAGAAATGATTCTTAGATAATATGAAATTATAATTCACCACTAGCCTCTGAGATCACCCCTTACACTAGGATTACAACTCAAGCTAAAAAGCTATGTTAGGGGAAGTGCCATATTCTTCTGCTGAGGAATCAGAGAAAATACTTAGTTTTTCAGAATAAATGGAGATGAAAACCAAAAGGCTTCCTCCCCACCACTTCCTTCCTCTTTGGGAACAAAGACAGGCCAAATGAGGTCATAACTTCTACCTTCAGTCTGATGTATCAAGGCAGAAAAAAACTGGGATGAGTGAACTATATAGGGGAGGGAACAGGGACTGTGGACCCAGGATTCAGCTTCTAGGTGACTCCATCTGCAGACGGTGTGGCAGCACTGACAGCTCTGCTGACACTTCCAGAGAAAAAGGTTTTCTTCCATGTCATCTGGAAAGAACAAGCTGGAATCAAGTAAGTCAATGATGAAGATGAGTCATTTATTGGAATAATTCAGTTGTTATTACTGTGACAGTGTGGGACAATCTAAGTAAGATTTCTTGTGCTACACCCAAAGTACAAAAGGCTTAAAAATTCTGGGTGATCAAGCTTCACCACTTCTTTCAATTTTTCTCCTTCAAGAAGCATAAATTTTCAGGTATTTTATAATGCAATTCTTATAAAGTCTCTGGGAAGATGTCAAAGTTATTTCTGAATTGGTGGTTCTCCCTGAAAGATGGGAAGCGCCAATGAAGAAAAGAAAGTGAATGCCTCTGCATCTGTTACAGAGCAGCTACCAACTAACTTCCAGACTTAAGACGATTTTGCTGCTATTGAAGTATGTAATAAAATGCAAGTGTTCTCCAGTTGCACTTAGAAACTGGAGAAACAAGAACTTAGTTTTGCTGAAAAAGTCAGTACTATCTCAATTGAAGATTCCTGCTGAACTAAATATCCTTTGTCTGAACCAGCCTCTAGATTTTATTAGGAAATGGTCGTAGAATTATATGGGAAGAATAAAACCATAATAGAAAAGAAAATAATTCCTTCAGTAGATGCCATAATTTTTTTTACTGATATTTATAGGATCATGTTTTATTTCTATAGATTGATAGTTTCTTTTACCTTTGTGAGTTATTTCCATGAGGGCTGTCTAAAATGACTTGTGAAGACAGATAAACATAAACTTTTACAACACATTTTTCCAGTCCTACCAGCATTTCTATTGGCACAGTATTTATGTAATTTTATATTTTTATTATTTAATTTTATTTCATAATTTTATTTTATTCTTCTCATTCTTCTAGTTAAGCTGCTAAGCAGTACATAACCTTTCCTATGCTATTTAATTGCCACTATTGTTCAGAAAGACACATGAATATCTAATCATTTTGGTGTTTTACAAATTAACAGAGGGATTTTTATTGCTAAATGCAATGCTTCACACTCTTTCTGTTTTAACTATTGTGAATGTCTGACTGCTGAATTATTTTATGTTTGCAGCTACTGTACGGATAACAAACTAGTCACATGCCTAAGTAGCATAAAAAGGCTGAATACATCTAACAAACAGACAATATAATTGTCCCAACAACTGAAATACAGTAGCTTTTACAGCAGCAACATTCCTGACACCTGAGCTAAGCTATTCCAAGAGCTTGGCCAAGCAACAGACTCATTTCTGCTTTATTCAGTCACTGAGCTAGCAGGACTCTGATTATCAAGTAAATCACAGGAGAGAGAATAGTTCCTGAAAATTCTGTGTGTGCTTAGAGCTGTTTGTACAAGAGCTTTTAAGTATGGCAGATATTATATCAGAGAAGCAGTAAGTCACAATTCAATGCATTTCCTGAGGAATAATCAATGATGGAAAGAATTAATGATCAGAGGTGAATATGAGGCCTGTTAATACCAACAGGTAATTAATTCCTTGAGAAATGCAGTAAGACAAGATACTTGTGACTTTCACACCATAAACAGTGATTAAAAAGAAACAAAGATATTCTCCCTAATTCTTTCCTGTCATAATTTCTGCTACATGTATATGAGAGATGCACTTTCACTCTACTGGGCATATCTATGTCTGATGTTATTAGTCAAGCAAAGTTGTGGTTGACTTTCTTTCAACATATTCTTCCACGAATAACATTTGTGCTCTATCATTATATTCTCATTTTCTAAGTGAAGAAATCTGTCTCATACATTTATGATAATTTATAGAAATTATTTAAAATTGATAAACAATGTCTTATTGTTTTAGGATAGCCCTGGGAAGCATGTAGATTGTTTGAGTAGGATGACTATTTAGTAAGTTTCTGTACAAGTAAAAAGGAATATTTTTTCTCTTCTCATATCAGCATAAATTACCCAAGGTTGAACTTGTTTTTAACACAAAAGACATGGAACAGTTCTTCAGTTTTAATAACTGTAAGATCTGAAAATGAACTAGCTGATGCCATTTCTATTGATAGCATTAAACTATTTATTTCTTCTAAGATCATTAAATAAGATTTTAGGGAAATGATAATATTATGCACTGTTTTACATATGTAGTCCAAGATTATGGCAGTAACATATATTTGTCTTTTGTGATGGAGAAAATAAATTCTATAGTGAAATTGGTTCATTCTTAAAAGCAAAAAGCTATGCCACATGAAAGAATAAAACAGAATGAAGAAGAAATTAAATGAAAAAAGTGTTCCATATTATAAGGTATTGGTCTATGGATGCAAAGCAGAAATGGAAAACTTGAGAAGACAAAGAAAAAAGATGTGATGAAAATGGGTCAGTATTCTAGTGATTTCAGTAAGCCCCAATAGAACCATATCTACTTATATATATATTAATAAACTATTCAAAAGAACCTAATGAAATTCAAGACAAAATATGATACTGTACTAAAAATGAAATTACCAAGAATTCATGAAGGATTTATTAAAATGAAACAGAAACCAAAGTATAATTCTGTTCTGTGTCAAAAGTAGAGGAGGATATATTGTTTCATACAGTGTATCTAAGAGTGGGTCCCTATTATGTAGTTGAAAACAATGTAAAAGACTGAAATTCATACCAGAGAGAAAGCAAGAGTCTGCAGAATGCATCATCAGGGAAAATACAGAGTTTAAGTTCTCTGACTCATGCTCATTTTCTGATTCAGGTATGTAGGAGTGTCCACAAATAAAGTAGTCAGGGTTTTTATCCTCTTCCTTGTTCTCGACATAAACAATGGAGACTAGAGAGGAAATGTGACGCCCCCATGTTAATATTCTTTGTTGAAAAATGAAGCAAACACCAATGAATTGCTGCTTTTCCCATAAAGAGGTGCAAAAATTAAATTCAGAGCACTTGAAAAATACAGAGTATTGTACATCTTCGCATTGATATAAGTGGGCATTTAAGTGGAGTAATCTTCCTCTAGAACTAGGCAATAACAGATCAATTCTATTACTTCGATTGCTCCTGAGGGAGAGGGGGGATATGCTAGCCCTTATTTAAGTCTAGAATGAAAGTGACAGTCTTCTCCTATGTAATTCGAGTTCTTCTGATATAACAATCCATGTTCTTTCATCTTCTTGTCACTGCAGAAGATTTGGAAGCAATAAAAAGACCCCAGGTGTTTGTAGCTTTTACTTATATTCCAGTATTTTTCTCCAGAAGTCTAAAGGTTATCAAGGTAAAATAATAGTGCTCTCAGTTTAGGATGGCATTCTTTCTTTAAAATTTTAATATTGTTTCCATATTCTTCATCTTTGTTTCTTAGCTGGCAGTACTCAGATCATGTTAACAGGAAAGCAATAAGAAGATTATTTTAGAATAGTAAATACTTTTGTCTTTGTAAGTTAAACCTAAATGAGGTGTTTTTAATGAGAAATTTTCTGATAAGTACTTATCAAATAGAATTAACACACATGGGGAAGTACCTGAATGCCATGTTTGAATTTACAGAATATTCATTTCATACAGTGTTAGATTTTAATTATTTGAATGTAATACATTGAACGTTGAGAGTCACATACTCTGTGTCTGAGACAAGTTACAGTCTTAAGGTACCAGTGAAACTGGTCAGAAATGGTTCTATGAAAAGGATCTTTCTGACAGAATATGCTGCCTGCTTTATTTCTTCTGTGAGAAATTGTCCATTTTCCTAAAGTTTTGGCAGAAAACTATTTACTATCCAACTTTGGCAAGTCCACTAATGCTGTCTTCTAGTCTTTTGACTGCTTGGTAGGTGGGATGTTGAGAATCTCCAAGCAGATTACATTGCATTATAATGCATTTGAAGTGGATACACCACCTAGGTCTTGGAGAGAGGGATTATGCAGCCACAAAGTAGTATCTTGTGATCTAGTGATCTTGTGCTCTCCTCTCATTTCCCCCTTCAGGCATTGTGCACACAACCTGCATGAATTCCCCAAGATAGACTATGAGATTTCAAATTACCTGTATTAAGGCAACCTATATTTTCCCAAGTTTCCAGGGTCCATTTTTCTTACCAGCCTTCTAGATGATTTATCCCTGTCTCACTAAGCAGTCAGGTCAGATAGCATGTCACAAAGCCCCACTGTTCTGGGTTTTGAGCAGCAAGAAAATCCCTAGGAAAGCCCTAGACATAATACTAGTTTGAAAAACTTATCTTTAAAGTTACACTTTTCAGTCAAAATATAGAAATGTAATCGTTGTATCACTTTTGGGCTATCTAAAAGCAAACAATAAATTTGTTACAAAACAAGTGTTTAAATTTCCTATTAGGCCCTCTTCTGAGGTGGTTTGCTTATGATCATAACAAAATTCTATTTTGAAATGATACTTTCTCTTACAATAAATATGATTATATAAAAAGAAATATATACATGTGTAACTCCAATAATCATAAATGGCCATAAAACTTGACAGAAATGCATTAAATTTAACATGATATTCCTAAAGTTGTCAGTCAATCATAGAATTGCCAGAGTTGGAAGGGACCTTGAAGATCATCTAGTTCCAACCCCCTGCCTGGCAGGGACACCATCCACCAGATCAGGTTGCCTAGAAGCCTGTCAAGCCTTGTCTTAAAAGCTTCCAGGGCTGGGGCTTCCACAACCTAATGGCTGAATCTTCTCCCTTGATGATTAACAGATTTTATTTTTATAGAATTGTTCAGAAAGTAGTAACACTGATCTTTTATAAAATGGGAAACTGTGGCAAATGGACAACTGAAAGAATACCTGTTCATCTTCTGTGGAAACAAGGCAGCAATTTGGTGCCTAATTCCACAAGTATTGTAGTAAAAATGAAGTTAGCCTAGGAAATTGCCATGTATCATCTGAGCCATGATAACATTTTTAGAAGAAAATAGTCAGATCTCTGTAAGGGCAAAGAAATACAATTCAGCTTAACCTATAAAGAAAGAAGGTTACACTGTCGTGGCTTAATCCTAGCCAGCAGCTAAGCACCACACAGCTGCTTGCTCACTCCCTCCTGGTGGGGTGGCAGATAGAATCAGAAGAAGAAAAGTGAGAAAACTTGTAGGTTGAGAAAAAGACAGTTTAATAGGTAAAGCAAGCCATGTAAACAAGCAAAGCAAAACAGGGAATTCATTTACCACTTCCCATCAGCAGGCAGATGTTCAGCCATCTCCAGGAAAATGGGGCTCCATCATGCCTAACAGTTACTTGAGAAGAGAAATGCCATCATTCTGAATGCTTCCCTCATCTTCCTTCTTCCCTGACCTTTTTATGCAGAGCATGATGTCAGTTGGGGTCAGCTATCCCACCTGTGTCCTCTCTTAACTTCTTGTTTCTCACCTGCCACTTACTCACTGGTGGGGTAGTGTAAGAGTAGAAAAGTGCTCTGTGTAAGCACTGCTCAGCAGTAGCTAAAACATCCCTGTGTTACCAACACACCACAAATCTAAAACATAGCCCAAGAATAGCTACTCTGAAGAAATTTAACTTTATCCTAGCCAAAACCAACAGGCACACAAATTTTGCATTGCTGAGCACGTGCCATGGGCACATATGTGAACAGTTATAACAGCAGTTATGCAGGAAATTATTTCAGCTGAAGACTTTTTAACTTGCTATTTACCAAAACAGTTATTTCTATTAGTTTCTTTTTTGCATGTTCAAAATTCCTACCTTTTTGTCTGAGCTGAAGAACGCTTTTCTTTAAAACAGTTTAGGGTTCACAGGTTAAGCAATCTTATGCCTGCCTCTTCTTAAGGTCCAGCTGTAGTAGGTGCACTCAAATGATGCTGAATATACAGTGAGAAAGCCCATGTTATCCCCATCACTTGTGTTCCAAAACACACTGCCAGATCATCGTGTTTTATGACAACAGACAAAGAACTCCTCAGGAGACGGGGTGTACTTCATCCTGATGAGTTCAAAGCAGCATTTTTCAGAGTACCTCCCACCATACTAATCTACAACTGCATGTGTACATTGCAAGCCTCAAGGTCTATCTGGAAATGATAATGAGATTCTTATCTTTCTAAAGAGATGATTAAATGATGTCAGCCTAGGATGAGGCCTCTGTCTCTGAATCCCAGCTTCAAAGTTATACCTAATTCAGGGACAGAAATAGGCAATTACATTAAAATACAGGATTTCAAAAATCAACACCCCCCCCCTTTTTTATTTGTATAACTTATGCTTCTGAATGTGACTCAAAGAGCAGGTGGTTTAAATCCTTTTTGGGTCTTCCCCACAATCTTAAACAATGACACATAGATCCAAAATTATCTCACTGCCTTCTATAAATTATCCACATTTTATTTCTACACTGGCACTAGTTGTGTCAAAACATGTTTCCTTTTTTAGATAATAAATGAGTTTCTTTCTCTCTCTTCAAGGAACACTTCTATGATTTTGATTAAAGGGGGAATTAAGGAAAGAACTGAGTGCTCTTCGGTTTAGCACTGGCAGGATAGATTTAAACCTCTGATTAGAGGTGACATATTGCTTGCAAAACAGCAGAGAACAAAAGTAATGTGTTTTACTTTACCAGGGAAGAAGGGAAGAGAATCAGATGAGCAGATTGTATAAAAAATCTGCTCCTAAACTCTTTCCTCCAACTGTCTTGTGACACTGTGCTGAATGCAAAAATACATCATTCCTCAATGGAAACCAACTTCTTTAAAGGCTAAAAGAAAATGGTTACAATTTGAAATGTGTTTTCTCTTAGCTTAGTAATATGCAGAATCTGCTTCTCTTTCTATGCATTTTTAAAACCCTTAGTTCCATTCAAATGTTTGTTCCTTCTCTCCACAGAAATATTTAAACCTCCTGAGATTATTTACAGAGAGATCAATAAGAGACATCAAGATACATATCTTATTGGCTACTAGTGTTTACCATGATGGATAAACTAACTTAATATTAAAAGTTTTGGTTCTCTTTGTTATTGTTGTTGTTGTCATATGTTTGTTTGTTTGGTTGGTTTTTGTTTTGGGGTTTCTTTTAGGATAAATGTTAGACTTTGTGTCCAAAAGGTTTTCTTCTGAACTGTTGTAAGACTTGATATGCAACCACTATAATCAATATCAAATATTGTTAACAGTAGTGGAAATGTCAAATATAATTTCTAATAGTAAAGTAAAAATTAATGTCTTTAGTCTGTTTTCACCCCCTTTTAAAATCAGTGTATGATTCCTGCTCTACTTAAATAAAATTATCTTTCCTAGTCATCCATTTTTCCAGTTCTGTTGAAAAATAGAAAAGTAAAATGCTCACAAGAAGATTTAGATCTCAAAAGTACATGTCTTCAGTCATTTGGATTGCTTTGTTTGTAGTGTTAATCCAGCAGTTTTTTAATAGAGAATTTCTACTATTCTTGGGAATTTTTTTTGTCACTAAGATAAAGGCTTGAAACACTAAAATATACTGTTTTTTCTGCACATATATACTATATTGAACAACACTCATTTAAATTATCACAGAATCACAGAATATTAGGAGTTGGAAGGGACCTCGAAAAATCATCTAGTCCAACCCTCCTGCCACAGCAGGATTCCCTACTCTAGGTCACACAGAAAATTAAATTACATTAAACAAACCCCAGCCACTAACAGCCTCTAACTATTAGTTGACTAATAGTATTTTAGATCACAGAAAGGAATCTGGGGAATATTTCTCTAAATTTAGTCTCCTCTCTCTATTTTTTAGAAAGCATTATTAGTTATGCATTGAAGAGCTTGGTGCATTCACTAGCAGTTCAGTACATAAGTTTGTATAAGTTAAATGCTAAACAGTCTACTTGTTAATACAAATGCAGCAAATTGCAGCTGTAAATACAAAGGCAACTACACTACAGACAGCTCCAAAATAAAGCAGTTGCTGCAATGCACTTGAATTGTTGATTTTTATTATCTTTCTCTGCTAAATTAATTAGAAAAATGTACAGCAGCCAAAAACCTTAATGTTCTGAGTTAGAACTGCACTTCCTAGGAACACAGTTAATATATGCCTCTTTATCATAGAATGGGAATGCATTTAATGCTATCCAAAATCATTGAGTTTACACATATAAATAGTCCATCAGGCTTGCCCTTTTCTTTGAAATACTGGAAAATAAAGACAAGTTTTCTCTTCTAGCTTTTCAGCATGCCCTTATGCTATTTTCTTTGCTCCTCAGTTCCCCTGTTTGTTTCTTTACATTTTCTTCAGTAGGTTCATTCTGCTAACTGTTCACAGAAAGAACACATGAGAGCAAGTGGCCAATAGAAGTGTCACAATTTTGGATTGTATTAATTCCAGTCAGGAGTTTCCCATGGAGTATGATAGCTAAGTAAACAAGAGTATCATCTTGGAAGCAAACCGAAATTTGCAGAATGGAGTGTGAGATTTTTTCCTACCAGTGAAAAAAATACAAAGAGTGTTAAAAACGTAAAGTCAGTGGCTAGTTCTCACTCCAATACCCCTCTAAGAGGTCCACAGCTAAGGGCCTTCTGGCTGCTTTATGCCCCCACGACCTTGGTGATGTACTTGAAGGCTGTGGAACTGTTATGGCAACTAACAGTTCTGCCCTGCCCTGTCAACTGTTTCAGGCTTTCTTCATTGCAACAGTTCTGATTTCTGTTAAACACCATGCAAGCAAACCTTGAGACATACTTTGAGACAGTTAGTCAAAAGTACAGTCCCTCGCATGAGTTGAAGGAAGAAGACTCTTCAATACACAATTTGTCTGACTTATTTTAGATTAGGTGACTAGTTTACTAGTTACAGGTTTTAGTTTTTGTTTCTGCATAGGCAGTGAATCGCCTGCGTGGCACCCAATCAGGTTTGTTCTCCAAAGCTGCGAAGGTTTTCAAGAGTTGTCTGTTTCATGTGTCATTATAAGGACAGGCATGGGGAATGTTGATTCTGTCATCAGCCTCATGGAAATGTTTGTCTCTTGATAGGTGGTAGCCAGTATCCTGTACATGCACAATATGAACAGCATGAAATGCTTCTGTGTGGAAAATACACACTCTGGTCATAAGTTGGTTCCTTGTTACCTTACAAATTTATTGTGTGTGTGAGATGTAATTCACAAAACATAGACTAGCCAAGATGCCATATTTATATGAGAGGAAGCTGTTGCCACGGTAGTAGTCCTTGTATCAAGCCCTCAATTTGGAAGTCTGGACATAGAGTACTGAATTCATGAGGAGGGGGACAGTTCACTGCTTTACTGTCTAGCTAAGTGTTTGGTTATTGCAGGAGGAGGAGTTAAACCTGGTGAGTAAAGCTTACATTAATTCAAGAAATATATTACACCCCAACAATTGCCTGCTTCAATTAGAAAACAAAAATAACTAAACACTAACCTATAAGTAAATACATAAAAATAAAAAGGCATATTACAGGAAAATGAAGGAAAGTTTACACATACTATGAAAATATCAAGCTGAACACCTTGTTCTTTTTATCCATTGTCCAGTTTCAGGAAGAGAAACAGTACAAAGAAATGGTGAACTTGTTTTTTTGTGCTTCATGGGAATCAAATCAATGTCTTTTTCCCATTAAAAGTGTAAATGGTAAGCTCAGAGTGTTAGTGTTCTTTAATAGGAAAGTCATGATTTTCAAAGTCCTTAGAAATTGTTGAAAACATTACCAGAATGTAATTATCTAAATTACCTTTCAAATTTGGAACAAAAATCTTAATTATAAACCAAATAAAACTGCTACAAGAATATTTACTTGTGTAATTATGTGAAGCTTCAATGAGTATGTACTTTTATTTTATAGTAGTTACCTATAAATTAATACTATGATAGAATAGATCACCTCAGGAAGGTGTCATACATTAATATTACAGTCCATGAACTTCTACAGGCAAAATCTCTTAACTGCCTGGTAAAATGTGCAGAAAAATGTTTTCATTTCCAAGAACTGGTGTGCACATTTAGCCCTTATCTGAGACTAAACTATAGCAGTTGCTATTTTCCAGAATTTTTATCATAATATTCATAACAAATCAGTATTCATAGAATCATAGAATTATTTTCGTTGGAAAAGACCTTTAAGATCATCAAGTCCAATCGTTAACAGCACAGCCAAGTCCACCACTAAACCACATCCCTGAGCACCACATCTATACATCTTTTAAATACCTCCAGGGCTGGTGACTCAACCACTTCCCTGGGTAGGCTGTTCCAAAGCTTGACAACCCTTTCAGTAAAGAAATTATTCCTAATGTCTGATCTAAGCCTCCCCTGGCACAACTTCTATCCTTTTCCTCTTATCCTATCACATGCTATGTGGGAGCAGGTATCAGCCTCAACCTCTCTACAACCTCCCTTCAGGTAGTTGTAGAGGGCAAGGTTTCTCCTCAGGCTCCTCTTCTTGAGGCTAAACAACTACAATTCCCTTAGCTGCTTCTCATAAGTTTTGTGCCCTAGACCCTTCATTGCCCTTCTTTGGACATTCTCTAGCAACTCCACATCTTTCTTGTAGTGAGGGGTCCAAAACTGAACACAGTATTCAAGGTGTGGCCTCACCAGTGCAGAGCATGGGGACATGACTCTTTCCTTAGTCCTGCTGGCCACATTATTTCTGATAGGAAAAGAACCAGGATGCTGTTGGCCTTCTTGGCCACCTGGGCACACTGCTGTCTCATGTTCAGCTGGCTGTCAACCAGCCTCTCAAGTCCTTTTCCATCAGGCAGCTTTCCAGACACTCTACCCCAAGCCTGTTGTATTGCATGGGATTGTTTTTTATCAAAGTGCAGGACTTGGCATTTGGCCTTGTTAAATTTCATACAATTGACCTTTGCAGCATTTACTCATGTGGAAATTCTCTGGATTACCAGAAAAAAATGTTCTTTAACTATGAACTTCTTGTGCACCCCAAAATCTTGTCATTTAAACTTTTAACATTGACATCATATGAAAAATTTGCAACAGTGAATGAATTAGAAGTATGACAAGAGTTAAGTTAGCTGAAATATTTAGTTTTGTGCTTGCTGTTTAATATCCCATCTAGACTTTCACACACTTTTCTATTATACAAATAGCTTTCTATGGTTCAGCTGCACTGATAACAAAAACATATGCAAAAGAAATAGCTGATGTAGGTGCAGATTAGCTACTTTCAGTAAACTATTTAAAGAAAGAAATTGTCCTATGAATTTCTTTTTAATTATCACTGAGTAAAAATACTTTCTCTGAATAACTAATGTACCTATTTTCTGTCCTATAAACATTTAAATGTATGCATGGGATTAACACTTTTTGGCTTAAAAATTCAAAGAAGTCTACGGTTGATGCTTAAATAACAATAACAATACTGGCCTCATTCAGTACAAGGCACTTTAATTGTTTGCCATTGAAATCCTACAGAAGGAACAGGGATGATACAGAGCAAAACACTATGACTGGTTAATTGATATTCTGTAGTTTCATCCAAATACAAACCCCACAATGTTCCCAGGATCTTACAGTCTGAAAGATTGTGTGCAAAGTGGCTTCAGTTGAAAACAAATAGAAAATTAAATTCATGTACATAATGATCTGCTAAAAGATATTTCCATGTTTATAAATGCATTAAGTAAAGACAACCACAGGCTTAATTTGATTAAAATCCAGCCTTAAGAATGAACAGAGCAATGCCTAGCCAGATATCTTCAAAAGTGTGAATCACAGGAAGCTTTCCTTACACCTTAAATTGTTTTAAATTCTGGAAGTTGCATAAGTTTTAGCCTTATTCTTTTTCTTTCTAGAAAACATTTGAAGTAAAAAATAGCTCACTGATTTGGGCTATTTAAACTTACCAAGTAAAATTTGGGTTTGATTTTTTTTTTTTTTTTTAAATCAGAATGTTCTCTGGTCATCTGGGGGAATAAATGTTCCTTATATAAAGAAACACATTGAAACAATTCAGATACTTAAAAACCTTAGGGTTCCTGCCAGAACTTGCTTTAATGTATATGTTTTGTGAAATTTAAACAAGGGACAAAATATACATGCCTACCCTATCATTATACAATTTGCCTTTTAAAAAATTATTCTTGAAGCTAGGCATTTTCATAGCCATGAAAATGTTTATGAATTAGATTATAAAGTGATAATATAGACCCAAGTTTGTTTTAAGCATAGGACTGGAAATCATAAGAACACAGACTAGCTCTGACTTCACTAATGTCTAAGATTTGATCAGCTTGTAGTTCCCTGCATCCTTCTTCTTTTATTCTTCATGATGGACATTTGTTTTATTTCCCTAGCAATCAGAAACCTCTCTGATTATTGTGACCTGCTAGAAGATAATAACAAGTGGCATCTTGTTGAAACTGCCTACTTCTTTTAGCAGTCAGATGTGCATCCCATCCAGTGTCATTGACCTCAGTATGTCCAGCTGGCTAAAGTGGTCACCACCTTTGATCTACCTCTGCTGCTGGTAGTACTTTGTTACCCCCCACTGTCACTAGAGGTCTAAGAAGCATGAGGGCAGAACTTCCTAGTCAAGACCAATGCAAAAATGACATTGGTTGTCTATATCTTTGGTTTTGGAGGGTCATGTGGTCTTAAAAGACAAAACTCTGCTTGCAACAGGAGCTATGGAGTTAGGTTTTAACTTACAGGATGTGGCTGTTGTCATCCATGCTTATCTAAGTCACTTGCAGAGTTGGGGAGAGCACAGTCTGACCCCCTGTGCCCTCTGCCCTATCCTCCATGAGCTGGGAGATTCTGAGAGGTGTCTTTCAAAATTCAGCTGGGAAGCAACAAGAAAAAAGCAATGTGTTTCAAGAAAATGTAGGAAAATAGTTACAGTTGCACTCAAGTTTGAGGGGGAATGTATCATTGACCTCATACTCTTCCTGGGAAGGAGGAAGAAATTCTGTCTTCATAAACACCATGCTCATTCCTCCAAAGACCTCAGATGCCAAAGACAGCCCCTCCCCCCAGGTTTTTAAGTTGTTAAAATGTAAATTTGGATAATAATAAATTCTTGGATTCATAGCCATGGTTTGTTTCCCTTGGCCCACAAGAAGATGCAGAGGACACCAGAGCTGGCAGTCCCATGCACTCCCAGGCGGTGCCTCTGGGCCCACTGTGAGTATGCCTCTGCACCATCTGTGCATTGTTATTTTTTTGTCTTATTATACAAAGTATTTTTGGATAGTTCTTTTCTGGGTAACAAGTCTGATTAATCAGCCTGAACCAAACAGTTTGCTTTACTGAATGTATGAATCCTCAGTGAGCAGCACTTTGCTGCATGAGCTTCTGTTTGACATAACAAACTGCTGAAAAAGTGTCTTTCAAGATCTTCCTCAGGGTACATTTTTTATTCTGAGGATTCAGCTACTTCAGTGTCAGACAAAACCCAAGCAGATCAGAGGATAAATCTATCATACTTCTAATTTCAGTAGTCTCCACACAGTGGCAACCCAAAGGCAGTCTCTTGTGCTGTGCTAATGTGGAATGACCTGGAGATAATAAAGGAGTTGCTGACAGTGAGTATTTTGTTGAACATTTATTAAAGTAAACAATATGATTTTCTTCCAGGCTCACATAGGTAGGCTATCACTTGTAAGTATACCTATATTAGCTTTCCAGTGGTGAAAAACCAAACTGTTCTTTGCTTTATATAGTGGATATACATAGACACTTATAGGCATGTGCTGGTGTGTATATGCATAGACAAACTATGTCTACACAAAAAAACACAGGAAGAAAAAAGAGTGGCTTAGTAGTTCAAGTACTATAGAAAGAGAAGAAATATCTATATCATAGAATATGATTCTATGATTCATATTGAAGGCTTATTTGTGCTTGCTTCTTCGAATGAAAGACTAAAGTAGAGTTACAAACCCATAGACTATTGCTTGATAATGTCAAGTGTTAATTGAGGGGTTTTTTTTTGTTGTCTGGCATCTATAACTCAAATAACAGAAGAATCTTCTAAAAAAAGTGAAATTTCTTGAGGAGTGTTTTAGAACCAAAGATATGTACTTCTGATGACAAATAAAACTTTGTTTTAAAAATTATTTTAAAGACTACAGCACAGTATGCCTTTTAAACCAAATATTGTCTAGAGGTCTAAACAAAGCTTCACATTTGGTGAATTTGACAGAATAAAGTTCCTCAGACACTGAAGTTTTATTTCTCACACATTCTTGTATGGCATCTTGCCATTAACCAATGAGATTCTTAAAGATCTTGTGTACACTGCTTGTCTCATGGAACATTTTCATGTACAGCTCATTAAAGTATGTTCAAATAGATCATGTACTTCAGCATTTTGACTTTGCAATAAAAAATACAGTCATTAGAGACATTTCAAGCACCAGCTTGAAGTATTTCCCATGATTTAAAAAGAAAACATATCATTTTATTTTTATTCTTGATTTCCCATTTACCTCATATGCCTATACAAGGCCTTGAAATTACTCAGCTATATTTGCATGAAGACATCAGCTAGAAGAGAGCTGGTTACAGCTCAGCAACTTAGGTGGCACAAGAGTACTACTGCCTGGACAGTTAGAGACATCTGTTCTCTCTACTGACTAAACTATGTATAATTACATATAAGGAAGAGACGAACTATCTGTCATGACATCATTTCTGGAGAGCTATATACATTATTATTATCAAATTATGGAAGATTTACTTGTTTATCTGTTTCTGTGAGGGACGTTGCTGCTCCCTTAGCAGGTGTGGCTGACTTAATGCACAGTCGCCACTGAACTTCATTTCCCTATACTCCAGTATATAATCATGAAGGGAAATCAATATCCTTTTTACCTTGACACTGGGTTATAAACTGCAGGAGTCCACCACCAGTTTGTGACTCCCTTAGTGCTCCTTTCTTCCATAAGCCATGTTAGTGTATAAAGGGTCTGTAAGTTCTTCTGAAACTAGCATTTTTGCCCCATAGAGACTCTGAATTCAACTCAGGACATTTCCCAGGTGTGTACAAAGTTGAGTTAATAGTTTTTAAGTTAGGTGGACTTCTGAAAACCTCAAGGGTAACAAAAGAGAAGTCAGCTCATCTACATGATGAGTGAAAATATATTTGTTGTACCTGAATCTGGGCTGTCACCTTAAAATGATTCCTTAATGTAGCCAAATAGATAGCTAGCAGTGTATCAGTGCAGAGAATTACTTGTATACTGCAGTGCTGGTGCATCTAATGCAGTAACATATAATCAAATAAAACTGGAAAAGAGAAAGCTGGGTTAAAACTGCAACCTGAGCTGCATTTGAGTCAGAGGCTTTTGCTAACTTTGGGCTAAAATATAGCACTTGTCAACTTATCCATTCTTATGACAGCCTCAGCAACATTTAAGATGAATAAACAGCATTCACTTCAAAATGGATTTCACTGTAGCAGGGATAAGAAATGTACAACACAAGTAGAAGGGTGACTGTGAGTCAGTCAGATCTATGCCTCCATCTTAGTAAATGATATTTATTAGCAAAAAGACTTCAGGCATTCCCTATGCTCTACAAGCTGTGGATTTGGTCCCCTTGGGGTGTTGGTAAAGATTTGGCTTTTAACAATAAAAGAAATTAAGCTTGAAATATCAGTATATGTCAGACTTCTACTTTGTAAAGCAGAAGATTTATGATTCTTTTTGTCACAATGACTGGAGGTGTAAGAGTCATTCTCTCCAATCTATATTATCTTGCTTCTCACAGCTATCTAGAACTTATGTGCTGCACAGAACCAAACAAGCATTTCACCAACAAAGTTTTTCAGATTAAAAAAACTACTCTATTCTTCAGCAATCCAAGAAAGTGAACACCCCAAAAATTTCCACTACTTGTGAAAGGAATAAGGTGCCAGCTACCTGGATTGTATGTGAGTAGCACTCAGTAGACAGAGTCAAGACTGTTCTGAAACATTTTCAAATAAAATATGAGGCAAATTAAGTGTGGGAGGGAAAATTAAATAAGGGACTAAACTGGCTTATGGGAAATCAAAATATACAATTTTCCATGATTTAAATGACTAAGTATCTCTGCATGTTATAGGAAACAACTAAATTGAATGGGAAAAAGGAACAAGAACTAGTCAAGGAACGGCATAATGTATGATAAAAGATCCAAACCCAAACCTTGGACATGGCTTTAAAATTATATTTATTACATTATTTGACATAATTTAGGGTTAGCAGGTGAAAGGTAGTGTTGGAGCCAACAAGCAACTGGCAGAAGCTGTAGGAATCTGCCTGATAATATCTACATCCAATTTTACTTGATGAGACTTCTTGCTTTTTCTTTTTTTTTTCCTGCCTGGGACAAGTTCTCCCTTCAGATAAGGCTCCAGAAGCTTTATGTGACTAAAGGGGAAGAATGGGAAGAGGTTGAGAAATGTGATTTCACTGCATGTTTTCCCTGCAAGTAAGCAGGAAGAAAAAGAAAGGGGGGAAAAAGTACATTTAATGTCTTTGTGGGTGAAGTACCTGATCTGGAATTTATTTTGCCTTTTCCCTAGTCTTTGGTTTGGATTATATTTGATCTTCCCATGTTGTAACATAGAAATAATACAATTAATTAAGTGAATTTGGCAAATCTCATTCAAATCTAGCACAATTTCTGTGTCACTGCAGTCTCTAGTGTTCTACTGAAACCTTTTCTGCTTTTGGCTGAACGGAGCCTATATCAAAACTCTTCATCCCTCCTTTTCTGACACCTCAGTCCTCCCAGAATGAGATCTTCTGTGATAATTCTGGATTTTAGAATTGTTCTCAAAGCCCTTGAACATCTCAGAAACAAAAAGGAGGCAACATTGTTCTGCTTGGAAAGTTCAAATATACTTCCCTTGGATACTATGTGTATCCCTTTCAGGCTCAAGATTCCTGCTGGTCAGTAGATGCACAGGCTGCACACCAGCATCCTATGTATTGGGAGTTAGAGACAACTGACAATCTATGCATGTTCTCTTCACTTAGGCTTGAAGATACTTACAAAAAGGCTGGAGAGGGCCTGTTTATAAAGGCTTGTAGTGAAAGGACAAGGGGTAGTGGCTTTAAATTAGAGAAGAGGAGATTTAGATGAGATATTAGGAAAAAGTTCCTCACCATGAGGGTAGTGGAACACTGGAACAGGTTACCCAGGGAGGTGGTTGAGGCCCCGTCCCTGGAGGCATTCAAGGTGAGGCTAGACAAGGTTCTGAGCAACCTGATTTAGTTGGGGATGTCCCTGCTCACTATAGGGTGGTTGGACTAGATGACCTCTAGAGGTTCCTTCCAACCCAGATGATTCTATGATTCTATATAGCTTTATATTTCAGGCAGTAACTCTATGGTCTGAACATTTTTTATTAAGCAAAATTACTTAGTTATTATTTTTGACACCTGGCTTGAACAGCTTGCTAAATGGCTAGTTCACTAGTTTCCTAAACTGCCAATACAAGCTAGTCTGAGGGGAAAATCGAGCACTTCTGGGTACCACTTGTCTTTGTTATTCTGAACTTCCACATGTTAGAAGGTGATAGTGACACATTCCTAACTATTAGAGCTGCCCCAGGGTTTGGATAGAAATTTTCAAGCCAGGCAGAATGAATATATTTGTGTTGAAAACAAAAATATTTAAAAAGGTCTCACCATGACATAAACTCAGTCAAGAGAGGCTTTACAGTTGTTTGGAAGAAAAATGCTGACACGGCAAAACCAACAGTACTTGAAAAATAATAATTTTTTCATTAAAGCAGCAGAAAATCCAAATGAACAGTTTCAAACTGTGGCTTTACCTACTATTAAAAGATCTGTAACAAACAACTTCCAAAACCAGCATGAAACCTAATTATAGAATATCTTTGCTGTAGCTGTTTCTATTTACATCTCTTACAGCACAGAAGCAAATAATCAGGATTTCTCACAACATCAGCATGTTCCTAACCTTTCTTGATGACACTTGTGAATGAATTTATGCATTTTGAAGACTGATGCTGTTGACATTGAGGTCTATAACAAAGCTTCAGTTTACTCCACTGGAGAAAAACTACACATAATGTCAGATATGTGATTGCTTACATAAGAATCCATTTCCCCTGTGAATTTCCCTCCTGTACTGCCTTTTTTTCCTCTCCTTTCANAGAAGCAGCAATGGATACAATGCAGGCATATTTACCACCACAGTACATCCAATGTTGTTTTGCTGCATATGGCTATCCTCCTAGAAGGTACCCATCACATCCCTTCACTCACCAGGGCATTTTCTCTCAAGCTTATTTTCAGTTCTTTGAAATACAAACTAATATTTATTTTTATTAACTCATCCAGCACTGCTGGAGTACAAAATATTAAGAAAAGAGGGATACTGAATCACCACTCTATGCAGGAAACTATTTCTGCACAGAAATTGATTATACTGGAGTTGTAGGAGACATGTAACTTAATTGGTAATAGCTATAACAATGTCCATCCTTCTGTCATTGCCTGGACATTTCACTTACACACATATGATTCACAGAAATATTGTTAATATGGTGAGTACAGAGCTATGAGTCACAGCAAACTGTGGGATTGCATTGTTTTGCCTTTTCCATAAAATCATAGAGGGCTAGGGGCTCAAACTGTACAAAAGTTGTGCACAAACCAGCTGTATTTCAAACATCAGAAAAAAAATGACAGTTTGTTCTCTTATTTGCCACTATTCTTGCTGCAAGAAAGTTGGATACTTCAGCAAGGAGACCACCTATGGCAACAAGAGGCCTTCATTTAAAGTTTGAGCTTCTCATGTTACTGATCCTGCCAGCAGGAAAGGGAGACTTAAAGAGGGTGAAAACTACCTTTTGTAACAGAACCTTCCTCTGATAAATGACCTAGGAGTTCACAGGTTATTGCCACCTTTCAGAATCTTTCATTTCTAATGCACATTCTCTTAATTTATCATTATGGTCTAGATTTTCTCAGGTATTCAAGAACTTCACTGAAATTTGACTTGCAATACAATCATTCAAATTCTCTCTTTCTAGAGCATTATCACACCACTGGTATGTAAAATAATACTTTCTGGCCCAATTAGTAGTTAATTAATTGATGTGAATTAGAACTGATCTCAGTTTCAGTCCTATCTAGAATTTCATTTATTTACTTCAAGTCAAGCTGTTCAGCAGCAGTGTCTTAGAAATTTAAGCAGCTGAATTCAGGATCAGGCACATTTTTATATATATATTAGATATTTTATAATTCTCTCAGTTGGAGATGGTTGCCTCTGACTATTTCAGCCTAAGCTGCTTTCCCAGCATTTCCAACTCTCTAGCTGATACAGACAGTAATAGTCCCCAAGTACTTTATTTGGAGCCTACACAGGCTTGTTAATGTGAGAGGTTACCTGAAAAACTTTTCAGTGTTAAGTTTCTGTTTAAAATTTGCCTACTGTGATTGTTCATGCTACAAACCTGATTTACTAAGTAAACGACCTGCTTTATCTTGTGTTTATTTTGGTGGTTTACCCATAGATTCTACAGCTGCTTTGCAATGTTAAGTAGTTTCTTAATTAGCTTGAATTGCAAACATGCTTTGCAGTTTACCCTTTAAGGAGAGTAGTCTGTGCTTTTACACTACTTCTTTGCAGTCACTGTTTTTTCCTGCTCAGGTAATGGCCTCTGTATTAATCTTTCCAAACTTCCATTTGTTTCAGGTTTTACAGATTAACTGTGAATCCCTAGAGCTGAATATATAGTCCTTTGTGAAAAGTTATGTTTGTGGCATTTCTTATATTTACTTGATAACATTGATTTTATTTGTCATATATTCCTCTGCACAGAACAGTAGTGATGATGTGTTTCTGTCTCAGTAACCTACGAAAAGACAGCAGAATGAATCAAGGCTGTGTTAGTGACATTGTCTTCCACCTTGTCAATAGCAGATTTCTGTAGTTCAGAATGAGATTATAAACTTCTAAGAGCAATAGTATAAATATTCTTGCAAGGATTTATTGTTGGGGTTTTCCTTGTTTTGTTTTATTTTATTTTTTTTCAGTCCTAATGCCTTAAGACTGTAACAAGAAGCTTTCTGGGACTCTAATCACTGTCCAAGATTAACTGTCTGGTCAATTAATAATCAAATACAGTCACAGAGGAATTAGATAGCTTGTTCAGGCCATAAAAATGTAACTTTGAAGCATATGTTTCCCATTGTCATGGAAAATGTGTTCAAAAGAAAGTAGATGAGACTAATTGCATTGCACAATCCTCCTGTGATTTTGGGACTATCACAGTATTGAAACCATTGGGGAAAAATCTTACATTATAAAAGAATTCAGAAAACATTTTCATTCCATTGTTATTATTGTGTTTGCTTGTCCTTGGGAAGGTTCATGGAAGAACACTATATTTGTCCTTTATGAAATCATAATGTTTGATATAGGACACTTGAACTGTGATCTTTCAGTACTCTTGAAATTCTAGCAAGCTCCTACATGCTGCCACTAAATAATGTGATCATTTTGACTGAATTTTCTCTGAAGAAAATAAGACCACAGTCCACAGAGGTGCTGCTCCTGCCTCTGCTAGCTTTTTCCTATGTAAGTAGCAGATTGTACAGGGAGAAAGAGTGAAAATTATTAGTGTAGAAATAGAAATATTTGCAAAAATTATTCGATTCTATGCTATAATGTCTTAGTAAATACAATCTGTTGCACATTAGCTGGCTAGCAATAATTTGGTTTTCTTACTTTGATCATGAAAAGCAACATTTGTCTCTACATATATTGATTTCAGATCAGCTCTCAAATCTTGCATTTTGATTCTGTTCTCCTGAGCTACTGCACCCTTTCTGCTTTGCTCTAACCTAAACATTTTATAAGGGAGCTCACTAGTTTATCTTTGAAGTCATTACTGAGCCACAAAATAGAGTTCTGCTGCTGAGAACAGTATTAATCTGTGGTTGGAAACCACTGTTTTCTCCTTGAATGTATTTGTTTCAGAGATGTGGTTTGTTCAAGCATCATCTGATGAGGTTTTGGTTTTATTTTTTACTTTTTTTTTTAGGAATGCCATATGAGGCAGCATCTGATACCTGAGAAATGTGAAGATAAAATGTTGGTGTCTTTTCCTCTTTTATTCTTTGATATTTCATTGACTCTAAAAGCTGGAAATGAGATAAATTCCTTAATTTTTGATGAATTCATGTCACCTATCTATCATCTCATCTCCCATCTAGTTAGATCTTCTTTTTTAAAGAACATTTTAGTTTCAAAGTCATGCTGACTAGTGTATAATTCCCCAGATTCATTTTATTTAAAATAGATAGATCATTTGCTCTTTTTCTGGTCTATTAGGACTTCACCTGTCATTAAGTTCTCAAAGATAATCGCTAATGCTTTTGAAATTGCTTTGACCATTTCTTAAATTCTGTAGGGAAATCCAACAAAGTCTGTTTACTTCATTTTCAGATCATCTAAATTATTTTCTTTCTTTCTCTAGATTGCATTTATGGTCCTGGCACTGTATTCCAATTTCTTATACTTCATTTAAGTTTACATTTTGATTTTTTTCCTGAAAAATCAAGAGAAAAAAATTACTACTATTTTTTTTTTTTTACATAATCTATAATTTCTTTGAAGTACAAATCTATAGGATATTTTTAACTTATCTGTAGGCATCCACCTATTTTAAACAATGCCCATTAGAAGTGATAAAGTTATATTCCTTGCTCCAGTGCCAGATGCCAGTTATTAACACTTCATGAGTTAATGTTGTAATGTAATTTCTGCAGTGTCACTGTACCTGTTCTAGGAATTCAGCTATTGTAATTTATTATGTTTTATTTCATTTCAAGGTGTTCTGGTGATTCAGATATATTAATTTACTGCATTTTATGTATCAAAGAAGAAACTATTAAAAAATGCCCTCAAATATATTTCCTGTGTATAATTCACAGAATCACAGAATATCCCTAGTTAGAATGAACCCACAAGGATTATAGAGTCCAACTAGAACAGAACTCCTTTAGTCACTCATGACACTTCATGTTTATTTTGACATTTATGAAAGCTATGTTTTAGATGACAAAGCTGTCTTTCCTTGGAGGCACAGGAAGAATGAAATTTTATGGGAAGAAGTTTTATCAAAGTCAGTAACAGAAAAATCATAATTTGGTTCAAGTCCAGTTCAGAAAAAAGGATTTGCACATAGAAACTGTTTTGTTATGTTGGAGAGTATATCATTCATAGGGAGTGGTTGATATTCTAGGTAAAGTTACATGGAAGCAGAGGAAGAAGCTTTCAAACTATTTCCAAGAACAAGGACAAAAAAATCCTTAACACACGGAATCATACACAAGGAATCCTGTTGTTACAACTGACTATTCCTTTAGGCAGCAGGAACAGAACTTGGAGCAGAATATCAAGAAAAGATATTTGCTAGAGAACACCACTAATAACATCTACACCTGTCCCAACTTCACAATCTAAATAGATTATTGATTTTAATATTTAATGTATCTACTCAGTTAATTTACATGAGAGTAAATATTGTTGCTGTTGCTGAGCTGCTAAACAGCTAAGATGCTGAACATTTAAAACACACAGCTGGACTCCCAGAACTGTTCTTTGAAACTTGAAGTTTGTTTCTGCCTGTGTTTGTTATTTTCACAGGCTTACCATCCCACTTCCAATTCTACATTTCCTTGAATAGAGGTTAAAGGATGTTTAAGAGAAAAAAATACCTATCCCAGTCCAGGTTTACTGTCTCCTAAGTAGAAGTAACTGTCAACCCAATGTTCTGTTATATTAACTATTATTTCTTAAACATTCCTTCCTTCTTCTCACCTTCTAATGTATGATATATACTCACCAAGATACTTGGATTTAAATTGGATTTAGATTGTGTGCACAGTTCATTCCACTATTTTACTCAAGAGGAAGTCAGCCCTCCTTTTGACTTCAGAAAACCTACCAGCATTATGGATAAGCAAAACATTAGAGTACATTTTTTTTTTTTAATATAAAATCCTTCCTGGGTTCTGGTCTTGTTAATTTTTCAGTCAAATACATCTTAACAGTCCCAAATTACTAGTTCAGGGGACCAAGAAGCAACTAAGATTTTCAGATTCAAAGCTTTCATACTTTCTCCAAGTTGTGTATTTTACTTTAAAATCATGACTGCAGTAAGTTCAGCATCATTGAAATGTTCCTCTGTCACTATCAGGTAAAAAAGAGCCATAGTTTACTTTATGTACTTAATTTGCTTTATGCTTTATGTCTCAAGCAGCAACAATTTCTTTTTTATCTTTAATTTTTTTTAGAAAGCTAAGTTTCATTTAGAAATGCCAGTTTCATTGAACATGAAGTGCTTTGCATGAAACAATCTGGATTTGTCTTCACTGGGAGAGGTCTGCTAAGGATCTTAGGAAGCACTGGATCTTTTGCCTAGACAGTCAGGAAAGCTAGATATGTCAACCAACTTTAATCTTGGTTCTTTATGAGTACTTGTCTTCCACAAGATAAAGTTATCTGGTTTGAAATGCACCTCTTTTCAACACTATTCCACATAGATTGCTTACCCAAGATCATTCACTTAACAGAGAATCTTCACAAGAGAATGACCTTATTAGAAACATTCGTTCTGTTGGAGGACAAAACCCAACAGCTCATTCTAAACCAACCTCCAGCTGAAACACTGATTACAGTTTCTTCTTCCAGTTCCATTCTAATACAAAATCCAGCAACATAATTAATGCATTTCAGCTAGTGATATGGCAGGAAGCAAAAAGATCTGGAAAAAGTAAGCTTCAACTGTCTCCAGAATACAATTCCATCTTTGATGGGAGAGTGAGTTGTAGTCTAGTGATGCTAAACCACAAGCTTTCCTACAAGTTACTGTTTACTTATAGCTGTACATTAGTCCTTACACAAGTACACTTCATAAGTGGAAACACACCCATTTTCAAGATACCTAGAAACCAAATTCACTATTATTTTGCTTTTAAATTGTCAAGACTTTTTGTACAACTTGATGAGAAAAATCTCTTTTGCCGTTTTCCACTGGCTACAGTCTTCTCCTGGCTCAACACTAATAGCTGTGGCATCATGCCAAGGAAACTGTCAAGTTCAATGTGATTCCCATGTTCCATTGAAGAACTACACTTTCCATTTCTGAAAAGAGGATTTCTGATTCCACCTCCTAAATAATTCAGTCCAAGAACAGGGGAAAAACCAAATTTCTACAGTGTAAAGTTCAATTTAGAGATGTCAAATAATAGCTAAAATATTATGACTTTTTCCTCTAGATATACTTTTCACTTTAAGGCAGGTAACTTGCAGTAAGAATTTAAAGATATGTCCCTGAATAGTAATTAAAATAAAACCTTTTTCTCTTATAATGTTTCTTGCTGGCAGTTAAAGTAATGAGCTTCATGTCCAGGGTGCTGGAAGAGTTCCTTCTGAATAGGCAGACATCTGCTAAAACATTCTATCAAGAAATAAGGAAAAGGTCTGTTCCAGCCAATTATTTCACCATCCCTCTTATTTTGATCATCTCCAGCATCATATGGAAGCTATCATTGTTAGAAAGTTAAAATCACATTTGTACCAGACAAACCGGCTCCGAATATGGATTTTATTTTGGACACCACTACATTTGACAAGCTCACTGTAATAAGCTATTCCTTATATTTAAATTGCAAGCATTTCTGTAGTAATTAGAACACAACATATTCTCCGTCAGATGCCTGACTGACTTGGGTAGTTTTCAGGATAATAATTGTCCAAGAAGCTCTGTGGTACTTTAAAAAAGTACAAAAAAGAGAGAAAGTTTTAGTTTATTTTAGTGTACTTAGAAGTTTTATTTAGCTAAAGGACAGGGCAACAGAAAGTTTAATAAAATGTTAAATGACTAATAACAAGAGCATACTACTCTTTTAAACCCCTGGTGTGGCAACATACACAAAGCTGTGGTAGCACAGCAACAGGACAGGAAGGAAATCAATACTGGTGATTTTAGGAGACACTGAATTATCTTATAGAGCTTTTACTCATCAGAGCTTGAAACAATGGAAATTTTTTAAGACTCTGCTCATTTAATATTAAGTTTGGATAGTTTCACATTTATATATGTGAATGTTTGATTTTTCCCAAGGTAATGGAATTTACTTTGCAGTTATCCCAGACTGGTAATAACATGTCAGAGTTCACTTCTGTTTTACATCTATTCTGAGATATTTTTATTCTACAGGAAGTGATAGAAACCTATGAGGGAGGTAGTCACCAGAATTATTTTGTGTTTTAACTCAGGATCCATGGCTGACTGATTGTCTGGTGAATGTGAAATTAAAAATGCAGATAATCAAATATTAAGAAAATAAAATGCAGGATCTTATTGACCACCTAATGCTCAGCTGGCGTCTCATTTCTGTATTAATCTATTAAAGCCAAAGAGAAAAATCAGCTGAGTTCAAACCTGGATCAATGAACAGCAGCAAAATTATGTTGTTAGTATTACAAGTTTCTGAAATGGGAATTGGGATTAAGATAACATATTCTGGACAGAACTATTAAAAACTAATAATTTATGAATATATCAACAACAAAAAGATGCTAATTGCTTCTTAAATGTTTGACAAATATTTTGCCTTGTTTAAAATTCAGTTATATGGCTGATATGGAAATTCTATGATTAAGTTAAAAATTGTGTCTAGACCAAAATAAAAACACTGTTTCTGTTGACCAAAAGCCATTTAAAATCTGCAGAGTTTAAAAGATTGGGACTAAGTAGGACAATATGTGGGAAATGGAAGATCTAAGTGAAATCTGAAGAGGTAAGTGTCTGTCTGAGAAGTCCAGAGTAAAATATCTTAATTTAATTAGCTACTGGAGAGACTAGGGTTATGAAATAAATTTTCCAGATTAAATCAGTATTTGTGAAGTTTTCCTGTTTCCTAACTGTGTTACATGAAAGGAGAAGGGGAATGAGTAGGTCAAGAAAAAGGAAAAATCCCCACCATTATAATTTCTGAATAATTTTAGCAGTGTTACTTACAGACTGATTAAAAATGAGAGCAACTACTCTATTTTTTAACCCAGTGTAAGGCTAAAACTCTGTTTGATTAGTGCTTATCAAGGCTAAGGTTTTGACAGTGTTTGTAGTAGCTTTCCGAACCTGAAGGGTACAAACTGCAGAGTCTGGCATTTCCCCTTAACTATTGGATGGGAAGTAAGGGACAAGGAAGTGCTTATAAGAGATTAATTAGGTTGGCATGCTCCAAAGGGGTAACCTTGTAAGGGACAGTGTATGATGTATTTTGTGGCCTAGCAGTGTTCTGTTTGTTCAATGTACATAAACTTGGGTAGTGAACCTTTTAAGACTTTTTTAGATATCTATGCAATTAAGAGGTAGATTTTATTTTGCAGATAGTTTGCAGCAGATCTTAAGGATAGTTTAACAGCTTTAACAGCTAAGATTCATTTCCTTTGCTATTCCAGTCTTCAGGAAAGAAAAATCAATAAACTCTGGAACCTTGCTAGAATTTTGGAGGAAAATAGTCTTGCCTATTTTTTCTCCTTCACAGAAAACAATGCTCTGTTTCAAACTTCCTCTTGCTACCCAAGTTCATTATTCTTAACTAGGACCTGTGGTCTGTCAGACAGCTTTTTACAGGAGGGAGAAAGTATCCATAATGGACAGGCAGAAATTTGAGTTGTTATTATTCAGCAGAAACCCTGTAACATTTCTTCTAGAAGCAGATGATTTAGTTCTCTAACTCACTCCAGAGCTTCAGCTGGAAAGTAAAGACAGGGGTGGTGTTACTTCTAGTTGCTGGAACTACATTAACTACTTTTTAAAATATGATATTTAGAATCACAGCTAAGTTTCGAAACTAGGCTTGCTGAAAATTTTGGATTTATATTAATTTCACATTTAAAGCTAAAAGCTAAACCACTGAGGAAGGAAAGGAAGGAAACAATCTAAATAAGAAATATTTCTTTTATTCCAACATCAGAAACATGAGTTAATCTTTCATATCCTGACAGCAGAATATAGGTTAAAGCTTTCCTGCCCACTTCACAGAACAATGGGCATAGAAAGGCATAGAAAAGCTGAAAAGGCTATTCAGAAATACAATTCAGAATCACATGCTACAACCACTGCATAGAAAGGGGAACCCATGCAAATATTTCTACAGAAAAGAGCTTCAAACAAATTTTGTTGAGAACAAAAATATAAGCAAATTAGAAACAGAAACATTAGGCATTCATGTGACTTTATTGGCCACATTATTCACTCTTGAGACTGTACAGCCTTTGCTTTTAGAGTGCATTTGCATAAAGTGTTTCTTAAACTGGGGTATCCATGAAAGCTGGCATAGTTTTGAAAGAACCCACAAGCATAAATCCAAGTATATTCTATGTTACTATCTTTTCATGTTTTGTCTCCCAATTCAGTTCAAATTAAATTTTATTGTAGCTTTTGTCAGTACTTAGAAGTACCAGCCAAATTATGCCTAATGTTTTCCAAAGATAATTTTGCTCATTTCTTATATGGTGAACTACAGGATTCTAACTGTAACTATTTCAGGCCCAAATGTTATTTTGATCTCAAATTGCTGAGGACTTTGTGGTCCTGATGTGCAAAAACTCCTGTGATGACAGTTAATAGCAATTTCTAATTTCATCTACAGCAAGAATGAAAACAACAGGTTTGCCATTATAATTGAATTTATAAGCTTATTTTACTACTAGAAATTGTTGTTGCCTAATTAATTTCAAATGAATAGATAACATTGTTGTCAAACCATGCTGATTTAATTTTCAAGTTGCTTTTAAAAGACAGAAGTACATGAACCTCAAGCTGTTCACTATTACGTTTCAGTAACTATATAATGACACATTTCAGTAAAGAGTATGGACTTTTTCTCTTTTATACATATGACAGATAGAACTGCCTCCAACCCAGGTATGGCTTTAAGAAGAGCAGAGGTTTTGAAAACAGAGAGTCCATAAATAGAATTAATCTTACTGTATTTTCTCAAAGAAAATATAAGCATGGTTGAAACATTAATTTGAATATTGGCCTCCAATTTTCCATTTCTGTGTACAATTAATTATTTTACACAATAATTAATTTTACCCTTTATTTATAGAAAAAATTTCAGGGCAGAAATTTTTCCAGCAGACTAACATTAAAGAATTCTCCAACAATGTTTCTTTTTGTAATGGCATCAATATATCAGATGGTCAAGTACAGATTATGCATGTCCATAACTAACTGAAGTAATCTGGAAAATGCAGGCTGTTGTCAAATCAATGCACTTGTGTGCCAAAGTTTCAAGTATCTTTCACAGTCTGAAGAAAACCTCAATGTTTGGTATAGACACTCTTATATTCTGTTAGGAGAGATTCAGTTCTCAGTTATAGCATTACACATCCAACATAATTCCACTGTCTTCCACTGGTTTTCTTCCAAAGAATCTGAGATCAGAGTCTGGCTGGCTGTTTTTTTTATCATAGTCCTGGCAGTGTTAACCTTCCCTGATGTTTACTGCTGGCTTCTGTAACACTTCAGCTATTCTTACAGTGTCTTTAGGAGAGTAATAAATATGGAGGCTTGACCAGTTCTGAAGTTTTGTAGAACGTGGTGCACTATGGGAAACAGTTATCTGGTAACTTCCTGCCCCAGGATATATGTGTGTTTCTCAGATAGGTACTGAAGAATGGAACATTGATTTTTAGTCTTTTCTGTAATTTCATTCACTTGCTAATGAAAATCCAGGATAACCTATTGGTTGAACAGTGAGAAACAATAATGATAGACAGACAGTTTCCCTGAAGATTAAAACTGCTGAATATAATATGAAATTATCCTAATTCATGCCTTCTTTTCATCTCCCTTCAAAATGGAAAACAATATTAATTTGGATAAGATGTATTCTTTCTTACACAATCTTAATAATTTCATTTAACAGCTCATGATTATGTGATTTGATGTCAGTTTCATTATTTGAGGTATAATCCTTGGCATTTTACAAGTAATTCAACAATGTGGTTGAAAAGTCTTAATTAGTTTACTCAGTTCATTTCTTCACATTAGTAGTCAGCCTATCTCTGATAGAACAGTGCTCAAATTTATTAAAGAATAATCATGTTATCAGCTATGCTGAAATTAACTTTCACATTTCCTGGCACATCTTCATTTGTTTTCATCATGGATTTCTGTGATCCTACTGTTTGCTGCTTCGTCCATGGGCTGAATCTGAAAAGAGTTGTAGAAATGAATGTTACACTTCAAATGATGAATTGAGATGTAGGATTGTGCATTACGCAATCCATGCATATTAAGAGAAAAATGTTCTAGACAAATAAAGAAAAGAAAAATAGATGAGAAACAAATAGTACAGGGAAATAACAGGACACTGTAAGCACTGTTGTTTCACTGAAAACCTGGTTAATGTGACACAGGGTTGAAAATAGTTGTGTCCATCTCCATGGAACCATGAGCCAGCAGTGTGCTCTTGTGGCCAGGAGGGCCAATGGGATTCTGGGGTGTATTAGAAGGGGTGTGGTTAGTAGGTCAAGAGAGGTCCTTCCACTTTACTCTACCCTGGTGAGGCCGCATCTGGAATATTGTGTCCAGTTCTGGGCCCCTCAGTTGAAGAAGGATAAGGAACAGCTGGGAAGAGTCCAGCACAGAGCCACAAAGATGATGAAGGGGCTGGAACATCTTCCTTATGAGAAAAGGCTGAGGGATCTGGGTCTCTTTAGCTTGGAGAAGAAGAGACTTCTCTGTGACCTGCTCTGCGGAATCCTGCTGTGGCAGGGGCGTTGGGCTAGATGATCTGTTGAGGTCCCTTCCAGGTCCTAACATTCTTTGATTCTGTGATTCTGTGAGCTTTCTTAGGACTATGGCTAGATGTATAATCTGAAACAAACCAACAAAAAGCCCAAGCAAAACCTCATTCTTTAAAAATAATTTCTCTTTTTAGGTTGAGATTACCAGTATGCCAGCATGCTCTGCAGAGAAGGGTAGGTTCACAACCATTTGACAAGACTGTATTCAACAGATAAGTTAAAGCTGTTTAGAAGGGAATGGGGGAATGAGGGTTTCGAATTGTGATCTTAGAATTCTTTTAAAAAATTATAATTAAATATAAAACATGTAAGCAGTCTTTGGAGCTGTCCATCTCCTATGATGTTGAGCTGTTAATGGTGTTCTTCTGGACATGAGCCTGAATCTGTTCAAAAAGAAGACAAGGAATACAGATTTCTTACTCCAAATATTCTACTTCATATTTTTTGTAACTTCTGGTAAAAGACAATTAGTGTACTATAACATATCAGAGACTGGAATGCAAAACCACTGTAAAAGTAAAAATAATGTCTTAAAAAGAGAAAAAAAAAAAAATATATGCAGTCCAAAACCAGCAAGCAAACAAAACTGGAGTAAAAAAACCACTTAATATTTCATCAGTCTTTGGTTGCAAAATGAAAACTGTTGTGGTAATACAACATTATCTTAGGAATTTCCCTTCTTCCTGCCCTCCCAACCCCCCCCACCCCCCAAAAAAATCTAACTCATCAGTTACAAAAGCTGAGAATCACTGTTTTGACAACTAAAAACCTATATGGAGTGGAAGAAGATCATCCTCATTTTATCAGCATGTAAACAGTATGCACAAATGTGGTTTAAAAAATAATTTGATTAACATTTTTATTGAACAAGTGATATTTTCCATTCACTTGGATGTTCTCAGTAAGGAGTGAGCCATCCTGGGTTCTGTACTCAGAAAGTGACCTTGAATTAATTTTTATACATTTCTGAACTTGTCAGTTATGTATTAAATATCTCTGAGTATGCTCCCCCTCACAGGTGGCTTGTGTACCTCATACCCTGAAGGAGGCAGTTTGTTTTGGTTAAATCTCAAGCAAGAGATATAAAGTCCATCTAAGTCTTTTTTCCAGGCACCATCCTGACATTTCAGTGAGACATGTGGTGTTTCCATCAGTGGAAAAACATGCTGCACCTTGGAATCCTAATTTTTTACACTGCTGGAATACAGATATGAGTGTCAATCCAAGTCTCACTTTTTTCCCCACATCAACTCTGCAGACTTAAAGGGGAAAATACATTAGGAGTTCTTTCAAAAGGAGTTACCTTTTTATTTAGGAATGACAATAAACATGTGTTTGGATGGGATTTTTGCTAATGTAATCAATATTTTTATTTGCAGATATATTTTTTCCAAAAGAACCTCTTGCATGCTTGAATACAGATTTATCTAAACAATCTTACAGTATTTATAAGATTTGTTTTGTTGCCAGCTTTGACTTGATTCCATCCATAGTGTTCTCTTTAGTTTTCCTTCTGTGATTATGCAGGAGCTGTGAGTGGTTTTGAATAAGCCATTTTTATTTCTCTGCTAAATCATAATTTTTAGAAGTAACTTTCTGTAGGAAGCGGTTATGTCAAACAGAAATACAAGCTACTACAGCTCTGTTGAAGAATGTAGCTTAACTACAGGTACTATCATTTTGGGACAGTTTATCAATAGAGAGGTTAAAAGGTGTGCAGCTCTAACTGCCATTTAAGTAAGGATAGCACATGCTATGTATTGTGTAAGAATGGAATGAAGGAGTGTCAAACATGGATTTGAATTTCTTAGCTTTTTCTCATTTCATGCCACAACCTTAATGTTACATGTGCTTTTAACAACTCTGTGTACTGGAAATAAGAGACTTAATTAGTAGTAAGAAAGCTTTGTAACGGAGTTAATCTCATTCTCTTCATTCTTTTAATTTGTTTTTCTTTTTCAGTATTTCTCCAGTTGGCAGCTTGCAAGCACTGTGGCTAACAGTTCTACCCAAGGACTTTCTAAAATGACAGTGCTATGTTTCATGAGAGAGAAAATTCTGAGACAAAGAGGAAAATGGAACATCATATTTCAACTAAGAGATCTTGAAGGCCTTTGAACTGAGGGATTCCCTTTAGGTGTTTGTTAGCACAACTTGTGCTTCAGTAGGTATCCAAGTTTAGTTTTCAGTGATGGAGTGCAAACAGGCTTGCAATATGTAAAACCGTTTTTGAGATGGAAGGACTATTATTTTAACTGTTCAAAAATGTACTAGGTGCAGTAATTTTACATAAATAAGAAAAATATGTATAACTGGAAACCAAATGCTTTGTTAATAGAAATGTTAGAAGTAACACTATTCAGTGAAACATCAGAAAAAAACCTCCTTCAAATAATTTTCTTTTCAAATCTTAGTCTAGTATCTTAAGAGGTCTCTTGCTTCTCTGTAATGTTGTAAGTAGAAATTATTCATTGCATTTACTGAAAAAAAGCCTGCCATCTAAACTTGCTGTTCTGACCTAATATCAAATTCTAAAATATAAATGCATGTTATGCAATGCTTTTAGTAATTACTTTGTCATGTAAGTAAAGGGATTCTTAGAAACCAAATGCCTTTTATTATTTGTTAATCCTTGAGTTCTGGAGGGAATCTTTAGAGAAGAAGGGTGCAGTGTACCAAAAGACATAATGTTGCCCCCAAGATACTATAATATTGGGTTAAAATATATACTACAGTTACTGCATTTTTTGGTTTTCATGAGACATCAAACATACAATCACAACAGACCTACATTTCTAGAAGAGAATTTTATTGTTGTCTTTCCATATGTTCGTAGAAATTAGTCATACATAGAATTATATTGAAACTGTTTTCTGGACATTACCTAGAGAGAAAAATATTTTACTCAAGTCATTGTATTTATTTAGAATATTCAGATAGAACCTACATAAAAGAAGCTCTGGAGTATGCATACACACACATATACACATATGTACTTGCATATACTTATCTATAAATATATACACACATATATTCTGCTACTAATTCTACATATGCTACTAATTTCAAAATTATATTGCAAAGACATACACAAGATATTAAATTTCTTTTTTTTTTGGCTTGTTGATAAAAGCTTATTCCTTTCTGCTCAGTGTTATTTTTAGAACTCAGCTAATGAGACCTCTAGTACAGTGTTCTTGAGATTGTTATATAGTCTTTCAAGCTTGTTTTCATAGACTCAGGTAGATCTCATTTCCAAAAATACTTCTATAGTTCTTTGACTTTATACAACGTGTAGCTTATTTCCATTTACTATAAGAAAGTCTGAAGTATGATAAATTGGTTTTGACTAAAGACTAGGTCAAAATTTATTTTAGAAAGGAGCTTTACTTGATCATTCTTATGAATGACTGCCAGTTTGTTGAGGCCTTCCATACTGAGGTACTGAAAATGGATTGCATAGCTATACTCAGCTCTGAATATGTTAAGCAGAATTTTCTCCTGTGATGAATTTTGTGCTGTCCACAGCCTTCTGTTCCCTAGACTGGTTTCTGGTTTTCATGATTTCAAAATGTTATCCTGTGCTTGTTTCTTTCCAGGTTATAGTCCATCTCTTCAACGATTACCTTTATTTGCCTTTATCTGGATATTTGGAGCCACATAGGAGATGCATTTTATTTTCTTTTTTTTACAGATTTGGAGTCTCACATTCCTTCTCTTCAGTCATTAAATGTTTTTGTAACAACTCGTAGCTTGTCATATACTTAACTCAAAATTTCCTATTTTCATCTCATTGCCTATTGTAATCACTGTGTCAAATGAAATATCTTTAACTAGAATTTAAGATTTTATTTACCTATTTGAATATCTGTAATCAGTTTTAATGTTGCTCTGTAGCACAAACAACTTCTTTATGTTGATTGCTCCCAACATTTAAATACTCCTATGAACGTCTAACACTTAGGAAATTTTAGTGTTTTGAGAACTTAGCTAGAGATACCTTTTTTTTTTCTTTGAGTGTTTAACAAGGGAAAAAAATATCATAGAATGTGACAAGTAAATAATTTAACAAGTATTCTTTGAGCAGCTCTAATTGTCAGGTCCAGAATGTTGCCAAGTTAATTTCTCTTAGACATTCTTCTCTACAAGAAAATGTTTTGTAGATACAGAAATTTTTTTAATCCAAATTATCTCAAAACTCTGTCTGTTATTCCTAGTAATAACTGTCTCTCTGGCTGACAGCTTTAAAAACCCCAATCCTTTTTGACACTGAAAGAATGTCCATTAAATACCTGCAGCATTAGTTAATCTCAATCCATTTTTCAAAGGTTATACTTTTAATATAATTTCAAAACCAAGCCTGAGTTGCAGACAGGAAGTTAGATTAATCTCTTCCAAGATAGGAAAACTATTTCAAAGCAAGACTGAAAATCAGAATAACAGTTGTAATACAATAAGCCAGGTCAGAGGTTTTATGTGCCTCATGCCCAGAAGGAAATCAACAGAAGTGAACAGAAAGCTAATTCTGTACTTCAGTGATAGCTGGATCTTACCAGCTATGCAGTGGGTGATTGTAGGGACATGTATGCCCTTTTTTAGGAGTACAATGATATATATATATGAGACTTTCTGTTCATGGAGATTATGCTGGTTTATTGGAAAAAGTCATCAAAGTAAGCTCATCACATGGTTACTGCAAAGAACATATTACTACTTATCTTTTTAATGTGGAAAGATAATGAGCAATCTGAATTCAGATACAGCTCAGAGAGAGCTCTTAACATGAAACAAAAGTTACAGATTTCACTTTTGTCTAAATTCATACATTGCTAATAGAGTTTGACAAGGTTTTTGCCAGTAAGATACAAAGAGTTATTTCCCCACAAAGCTCATCTTCTAATAAAAATTAAACATAGATCACAATAAAGTGTAAGAGATGGAGGTCAAATGCTCTGTTTTACTTACCACCACTCAGTTTTACACACATGGTGTCAACATTCAGGCATGCAAAGCTTCACACTTGCAACCAGAGTTGAAAATTCTTTCCATTGATTGTTTTTTCATTTTCTTTAGTGTAATATCAGGTAAAATATTTACAGATGACTGTCCATCCTTTTGCACTGAGTGCAAAAAGAAAGCTACATTTGGTCTGCCTCATTTTTGTTTTGGTATACAGGTTGTCATGGGACTTTTGTATTTGAAGAGAACAGTACCATGGTAAGCAGAAGTGAAACAAAGTAAAATACATAATTATGAATACAAAAATGAACATAAATGCAGATAACTATCAGAATTATAAAGGATTGCCCTAGCATATTGTAGCCCTGTAGCCTGCTACAATAATTTGTTTCTGGCCAGCAGTTTAAAATTAACTTATATATGTAGCTCTTATTAGCTGTATCTATGGCTGTGACAGCTCTGCCTTTTCTAACTGTTGTGGCTCAGTTGGTCAACTGTGAGATAAAACAATCAAAATTTGCTTTTGATAGTGTTTTGGGCAAGAATGGCTTGAGACAATGATGTGCCTGTATCCTGATTTCAGCTATAATGAATTTACAGGTAGACTGACTTTTGTCATTTAACAAAGTATTCTCCAAACTGTAGTATAGTCTCACATAATATTGAGGCTGGCATCCAATGTAATTTTTTACAGGATTTTCCTCTCAATCTATTATGTCCAGTGTATAGTACATTAAAAGTTAGCTAATTAGTTTCCTAATTTCTTCATAATATCATATGATTTAATTAAACTCCACAGCATGACAAGAGGTTCTCATAACACCACCTTATTTTAAAAGCTCTTTATGTAATACAAAAATCTCCAGTCATTGCCCTTAAACATTCCCTACTCTATCTTCATATAGTTTTATCTTGTCAAATTTTAATTAGTGACAACAGCATGAGAAGAGTTTAATTTCTAGAAAGCTAGCTGTCATTAATTGTTAGCTTAACTTAAATTAGCTTCATGCTCAATCAAGGTAACGGGAATTTAGAATTTTTTCATATCTAATTTTTACCCAGACACTGCCTCATGTTTAGACTTTAAGTTTGAAAAAGAAAAGTTTTGATGTCTGCCTATTATTTTTCTATTAATGTCTTATATTGTTAAATGATTAACTAAACATTTACATTGAAGAAAATGTTATTTATTTTATTTTAGTGGGACAAAAAATAATACAAAGACAGTTGTTCTGAACAGATTTTTTTCATTGTATGCCTTGTTATATGGTTAATCTGGAGCTACTATTAAACATAAGGTGGTATATTCTTGAGCTAGTTACTTATTAAGTGTTTTCAGTGTCTTTCCTGAAACATAATAATGAAGAAAACTGAAAAGATGCTGTTAGTTTTGATATGATGTGAATCTGAAAGCTTTCATACAGGAATCACTTTGTTTTAATTTGAGTTAAATCCCCTCTTGTGTCTCTGACAGTATCAGTAAAATGAAAGTTAGAAAACTGGAAAAGCACACCTTATTCCACACTCTTCTCGTCATCTGTCTACCTCATGACCCCCAAATCTTTCAGCTGAGCCATGGCCTGAACCATATGTGTTTTCTATGTATTTAGTAATCCACAATGGATTTCTCTTCCCTCCAAAAAAGATCTGAATGGATTTTCTGTTTGTTTGCAGATATGTTTTTCAAAAGGGATCCAGTCATCAGTTTGTCTAAAGACTGATGAGTAGCCTTCTTGCTCCTATTGTACTTGTAAAAGGATTTATTATTCATTCTGATTTCTTCTGCTAGTTATTTCTCAAATGTTTATGAAAAAATATTCCTCAGTTTGACATAGGGAATCCTGCTGTGGCAGGGGGGTTGGACTAGATGATCTTTCGAGGTCCCTTCCAGCTCCTAACATTCTGTGACTCTGTGATAAGCAGTGAAAAATTTCTATTATAAAAGATGATCATTAGGAAGGCAAATTTTAAAATAGAACTTTTCTGAAGGCAGATTCACATTCACACAAGGGGTTAAAAGTTAATTTTGCAGGCCACTCCAGGGCTGTCATGTAGAAGGTTCACCTAGTTTATTATTTACTTACATACTTATTTAGATTCTTACTACTCCTGAATTCCAAGCAATTCGACTACCATTGTTGTCCATGAATAACCTGACTAAGATATTCCAGATGCAGCTGAAAGAGAAATTTAGAGAAAGCAATGCTTCTTTATTCTATTTCATTATGATGTTCACTTTGCTGCCAATTCATGTGGTAAACTTCTATCTGATGAGATGCTACATGTAGATCTTTTCCAGAATTTCCAGATGTCTTTTTTCCATTGCATATTTACTTATATTTTCTCATATATATATGCATATTTCAAATTACTTTCTCTATCTACATTATTTTCTCTCAAAATTCTGTACCATATGGAAGCACGGACTAGTTAGTACTGTTATGTCATGTCTGAAAGCTCTGCCTTCTATAGAAATTAGGAAGCATTGATAGAGCATTAAAGGAGTTTTAGAATGCATTTATATACCTATCAACTTGCTGTTTCCTCCTTACTAGACTTGTCACAGCACACCATTCAGGACTGGCCTGCAAAATAATTTCATCTTTGTGGAAATGTGGAATGTGGAATGACTCTAATCTCATCTAAACAGTTCTCCCTGAGATTATTCTGCTCTCAGTGTTATATGGTGAAGACTTCTGAGACTACATTTATTTACTTTTCTTGCTGCAGATACATTTTTTTTCAAATGTATGGCTTTACACATACATTGAAGAGTAACTGACATTCACTAGGAGAAAGGTGGGAGAGGGGGCTGAACCAAGCCCAGACTTTACATAAAGTGGTGAAAACATTAATAAACCTACTGCTGGAGAAATGCTCACCAAAATAAACACACAGACTTTTCCACTGTCTCTGCATGTGCTCAGAGTATGTATTTTAGAAACCGTGATTGGCAATTTGCTTCAACTACAGCCACCAATCACCAGCATGTGGGAGAAAACCATGATAGAATTGACAAACATATTCTTACAGCATATAAGATTTTCTAAACAAAACACCCATAAACATATGCTCTCTCTTTTGCATCTCAGAATAGCATTTCTCAGTGACAGGAAAAAAGAAAAACCACTAAGCTTTGGTGGACCAAAACTATGCAGCATGTCTTGTTTTGCTCTGTGCACATATCTGTCAGCTTAAGCCACATTCAAAGCCTGCCATCAATAACAGGAAATTATGTATAGAACCCTTGTTTGTTCAGTCCTGCTCTTAGATTCATCAGTAGTGGAATCTTGTGGGGGTGGAAAGAATTCAGTACTTGTTGTTTTGAAGAACTGTTTATGTCAAAAGAAAGTGTTAATACAGAAGTTCTGTTTCCTCTTTGTGTGTGTGTGTTTGAGTAGCATCTTTCTACAGTGTTATTTAAAGTCCCATAGAAAACATTTTCTGCCTCATCTACTTCTTTTTTGCTTTCTCTTAATCTTTTCTTTTAATTTCCTGCTTTTATATTGAGAACCTCAGATAGCTCCTTGCCTCTTCTCAGTTGAAAGAGCAATGAACTTCTTCCCTGGGAGTCAGAAACCAATGTTCTTTGATGGTTTGGATTTTCAGGAAAATCGAAGTTGTTAGGCTCCCTGAGGAAAGTAAAGTGCAATTTGAGTTATCCTCATCCTGTTCCTTGACCCGGTCCTGGGATTTTAAACTAATTTTTAAGCTGGATTTTGTACAGTTGAAAAGAAGGATTTAGACCACATTTAGCTAGTGAGTCAGTAAAGCTCATTTCCACTGATAACACTAGAACTTACTCTTCTGCATAGTGACTTTTTGATCAGCAGCATTTTAAGAACACATGATCATCTTTGTTAACCCAGAATGTGTCCATGGGTTTATCAGGATAAAGCATTCTTACAAATATCACTGGAGTGTGCACATGGAAATAATCATAACTTATGGCCAAGCTATTTGCAAGGTTTAATTCTGAGAGAAGTTATTCTGGACCATTAAAAGCAAATTGTATATTGTCTCCCCAGGCATAAGGAATTCAGCAAAAGTTATTCCTAAGAGATTATGCCTCTAAACTCATGTTCTTTCAGATGATCATTTTATTTTAAATTTCATCATTGCATTGCTACTGAAATGAAGAACCTTCTGTCTTTTTTATTTTTATTCTCTATATGATTCGGAAAGGGGAAAACATTTTTTGAAACTCTAACTTCCAGTGAACCCACAATTTGGTATTTTCATACCTGAAAAACAGTATTTTTTCACAGAGCTATTTACTGATGTACAATCTCCTGATGTACATTCCCAGGGAAGCTTCAGAAGTGCAAGACAGCATATTATGCATGCTACATCAATAGATATAACCCTTTTTTATTTCTTAAAGTGAGCTAATCATAGAATCATTAAGGTTGGAGGAAACCTCTGAGACTATCAAGTCCCTCAACCGAATACCACCACCTCCACTAAACCCTGTCATGAAGTGACACATCAACATGTTTTTTGAACACCTCCAGGGATGGTGACTCCACTACTTCCCTGGGCAGCTTGTTCCAATGTTTAATATCTGTTTTTCAGTGAACAAAGTTTTCCTAAAATGCAACCTGAGCCTCCCCTGTCATAACTTGAGGCCATTTCCTTTTGTCCTATCGCTAGTCATTTAGGAGAAGAGACTGACTCTCACCTTTCTGTAATGTCCTTTCAGGCAGCTGTAGAGACTGAGAACATGTCCCCTCTGAGACTCCTCATCTCCAGACTGAACAACTCCAGTTCCCTCAGCTACTCCTCATAGTACTTGTTCTCTAGTGGGGAGACTAATGATCCCTTCTTGACAGGCCAGGGGATTATTAGCCCTTTTTGAAGTTCAATCAAGTAACATGTTCTAAAAAGTTTTTTGCCTTTGTATGTCAATAAAGACAGCAGACACAGAACGCCTTTACCAACTGTACAGCTACCCTACAACATTTGAAATCTAAGAAAGAAAGAGATTTCAGAGCCACCTGAGTGTTCTTCACTGTGTTGATTAGTATCTTAAAAGGGTGGGAAATGAACCAGAATAAAGGTATCACCATATCAGTTCACAATGTTCACAAAATAATTATTAAGTTTTTTTTTCCCAAAAGTGTTAGGATTGATTTTCCTCCCCTCTCATCATTTTTGTAGCAGTGATGAATATAAAGAAGTTGCAGGAAAATTACTTCTCAACTGTTTTACAATGCTTCTCTTATCTAGCAGGCACAGCTGTCACATACCCAAGTGCTTTTATTTATGTTGTCTCTGGATGGAAATATTAATTCCTATGTCTTTTAATGGAAAAAATACTTATTATTACAGTATTATATAGTGAATTTTCACTAACCTACTGATTTTTTGTCCTATAAGAGGTAATGACTGTTTATTTTATCCAGTCCATTAAAATTTCCTTTTTTTATTTCCTCTGCCTCTTTCATCTCATACTGATGACTGTCACTGGATTAGCTGGCAGATGCATACTCCAAATGTATGCATGCATGAAATGTTCACCTTCTTTTCTGCCATTTTGTCATGGCTTCTGCTCTTCTAAGAAATCCCAGAATATTTCAACATATAAGGAATGTCTCTGATGTCTCTGCTGATCCCTACTTCCTACGGGAGTACATTCCACTTTCTTACACTGGCCACTAGGAAATTGCCTCTATTTTAAGGAGTGAAAGTGTGTTTAAAAAATATGTCCTCTCTCCTGAAGATTAAATTGCTTTATGTTTGGGCTGTCAATTCAAATGAATGATAAAAATTATGACTAACATTATGCATGGTAAGGACTAATTATGTTCTTTTCTTTTTACTTGGTATTTCAAATAAGAGTCATAATATGTAATAAAATAATTAGAAGATTGTATTGTGAGAGTACAGAACAGTTCAGTAATTTTGAAAGTACAGCCTTATTTTGTCAGAAAGACTGGGAAAATTTGTTTTAAAAACTTAGCAAGGAACAACTTAAAGATGTTTGCTTTGTACATCACAGTCTTTCTGTTTCTTTGTTGCAGGACTATTTTCTAAGTGAAAAGCCTTTTGATGAAGAGGGTAGCTGATAAAATTACAGCTGTTACAGGCCCACATGATAATTCATAAGGTGTGTCAAATCTTCAAAGAGTTCTAAAAATACAAACCAGAAATTACACACTGTTAGGCTTGTTTTAAAACTATGGTGTTTGTTTCCAAAATGTATATTAAAAAGGAAATTCTCCCACACTTGTTGAAAATGTTTTCTTTTTACAGTTTGTAACTATAAAGTCAGCCAAAATAATCACAGACGGTTACCCACGACTCTGTAACCATCCAATTCTTCATCATTTCTTTCATGTGCAAAAATTCATGCCAAAGTGTATTTTATAGACTCCTATGCCACAAATCATTTAACCTTCTTCCTATATATTAAAAGAATTAATGCTCAGTTCAATAGGTAAACATTGTTCTGTACATTTTAATAGTCCAAGCTCTAGAAGAAAAAGGAAATTGAACAGATGTCACGCTGCTTCTGTCAAGATCCCATATGGTCTCTGGACGTTCAGGAGCTCAGTATTGTGGACACTATGCCAGCATATTCCTGAATTTGCAGGATGTCATACCTCTAAGCTAGAGCAAGAGGTGAGAAAGTTCTGTTTGCCCATTCAATCCAGACTACACCAGTTACCTAGATCCTCCTTCCTTTCTTTTCTGAAGATGGGTTTGGCTAATATTTACCTTTAGCAAGCAGCCTCTCAGCATCACCCAGCTCCTTCAAGAACTTTGGAGGATTTCCAGCTGCTTACATTGACTTATGTCCACTTTATCTGATAACGTTTAACTTGCCTCTCTTCTGCTGTGGGTAGTACTTCTTCAGAACCTGCCACTAGGTGCAGAGACCTAGAATACCTGAGAGTAGGCCTTGCCAGACCAAGGGATAGGAGGCATAAAGTTCCTCAGCCTTTGCCTCACTTCTTTCACACTGCCTACTATTTCCTCGAAAAAGCCAAAATGAATTCTTCTGGAGCTTAGGGACTCTGTTCTTCTGGAGTAGGTCGAGGGAGGTTATCCTCCTCCTCTACTCTTCAGTGGTAAGGCCACATCTGGAGTACTGTGTCCAGTTCTGGTCTCCCTTGTTCAAGAAGGACAGGGAACTTCTGGAGAGCATACAGAAAAGAGCTACAAAAATTATTAGGGGACTAGAACATCTCTCTTATGGGCAGAGGCATAGAGAGCTGGGGCTGTTTAGCCCGGAGAAGAGAAGATGAAGGGAGAATCTTATCAATGTTTATAAATACTTAGGGAGTGGGTGTCAGGAGGATGGAGCCAGGCTTTTTTCAGTGGTGCTTAGTGACAGGACAAGAGACAATGGGTGCAAACTGGAACATAAGAAGTTCCATTTAAACCTAAGGAGGAACTTTTTACTTTGAGAATGTTAGAGCACTGGAACAAGCTGCTTAGGGAGGTGGTGTAACCTCCATCTTTGGAGACATTCAAAACCCACCTGGACACTATCCTGTGCAACCTGCTCTAGGAGAACATGCTCTGATGGGGGGTTTGGGCTAGATGATGTCCAGAGGTCCCTTCTAACCCCTAAGATTCTGTGATTCTTTTGTTCCTCATTCCTCTTATGATCTTAAAGAGTACTGCTTCATGGTCAGCTCACTCAGAGGTGGGAATGACTGTCACATCATTGGTTAGGTCTCCCTCATTTAAGTGTAGCAGCAGAATACCTTCCCTAGTTGTTCTGTCCAGTATCTGTGCCAAAAAATTTGTCCCTAGTACTCTTCAGAAATGCATGGGACTGTTTGCACCCCACTGCATTGCCCATCCATCAGCAAGTATTAACATTTCTTCTTGAATCAGCTAAAGGCAAAAAACCACCCAAATCAACCAAACAAAAACATAACTCACCAATGTTCATCTTGGCATTAACATAACATTCAAAGCAAAAGCTCAAGTAAATTTGATGTGTGTCCAATGCACGCTTTAAACATTCTTATCAGTGAAAAGCCCAGTGTACTTAAAACACAACAGCTGGAACTTCCTCTGTGTATCTTCACATTTTCTGCTTCAATATAACTGCTGGCAACAGCAGCAGAAGAAACTTGTACAGCTGTGTTTAAACTTTGGTGTGACAGTGCCATGCAGAGTACTTTGAGGTCTCAATCCTCAAAAGGGTGAAAGGGAACATTTTAACACAGGCACTATCTGCCTTCTTCCTTGAATTCCAGTTTTCTTCATTGGAAATACTCTTTGGAAGGGATAGAAGCCTGACCTTCCTCACATTACTGCAATTAAGAGGTGACTGGAGGAGATACCAAGAAAAGGGATCTGGCAGTTTTTTTCACTCTAGCTTCAGTATTCCTGACAGCATACTGTACTTGTGTGAAAGAAGTGAACATCCTGGAAAAACACTGTGAATTACAGGGGAAAACAAACACAAACACAAACACACACCTACCCATTAAAGGGGAAAAAAAAAGTAATTGGAAAATAGCTTGATTTCCCACTTTGCAGAGATGGGACTGTGAAAAATAACTCATTCAGTATTGTACAGTCTCAGAGGCAAAAATTAAACACAGGGTTAGATGTGTTCCACTTTGAGGTTCTTGCTTACAGAAGGTGTTTTGCTATGGCTCCAGTAAACAAAAACAAGCATTTATGAATCCTTTCCAATGCAAAATGGTAGATTACATGAATATTAATATATTACACTTGTATTTTCAGTATTGATTAAAATATTTAAAATAGACATCTGGAAAAAAAATATATTTAGCCTTTTGCAAATAAAAATCCTTAGCAAGAGTTTTTCTTTTTCTGAAAAGACCTTTCAGAGCATCAATGCTAACAAATTGAACTGAGGAAATATTCTTTCACATTGAAGATTGTAATCAAAACAAATTCTTCACTGGTTTTAGTTGTACTGTTGCAGTTTCCTTTTAAATGTTTCCCATTCTCAGCATTTGTGTATTTCTAACTTTTTTTTAATGATTGCTTCATAGCTTCTAAGTAATTTATTTTTACAATAATTTAATTATTTCCAAATAGAATAAAACAAATTTTATAAGAAAGAAATATTTCCAACAGAAGAAAATCATCAGTAAAAATTCCATGCAGGTAGCTGCCAAGATATGAAGTTCAAACTCCATATGGATGTAAAATTACCATATATTCATATGTCTGCTTTGGAGTAGAAGATATTTTCTTTTAATGGAAATTCTTCACTGAGCAATATTAACAGTCATTCCATTCCTTGAAAGGGTGAAAGGGGGAAACCCAAAACAATGAAGATAATTTTCCTTCACTGAGCTCCACTTGTATCAAGTGTCAAGGAATTAATATTCATGAAAAAGACTTTAATAAAGGCCATTGTCCATGTGTTTGACCTTACTTATATACTGAAACTAATAAAACAGTCTTTATAAGTGGATCATCTACTGAATCTGGTCTGATGTAAAACCTGAGTAACAAAATCACTGCGACTTAGTCTGAGTAACAAAAAGAAACAATTCAGTAGAAGTCAAATGGTTTAAGGTAGGAATATTGGTATTGGTAGTCACTACCCTCACTTATGTACAATCTCAGAAGGCCTGGAGATGGTATTAAGCTTATAATGGTCTCATATGTCTTAAATTGTGGAAATTCAAAATTGGAGCACCCAAGCCATTACAGCAATTCACTGCAGTGATATACAACAATAGTTTTCCAGCAAGAAGAAAAACAAGGGTCTGTGGTCCAGATCACATTGATTAGGGAAAGAAAAGAAAAAAATATCTGCCTATCTTTCTTTTCTATAGTAAAATTCCAGAAGTGATAGAGTTCAGTTTGGCTCAAAAGTTAAGGTTATTTTGTCCAAGAGGAAAGCTGAGATTGAGACTGCATTAGCTTGAGACCATGACTAAAGACTTGTGAAGATCGAACAGCTAACAAATGAGTTCTTATTTTGTTCAGCATTCCAGCTGTAGCATTTTAAAAATAACACTACTGCAGTTTTTCTGTCTTGGAGGAAAAGACTTTTCAGCCACATGTGTATCTCTTGACAGATCAGGCAAGTAATTTTTCCTAACTGTGAAGGTGAGCATGGTTTAATATCTTTAATTTTGCAGTAGAGAGGCAGTTAGAAAAGAAAGTTTTGACAGAAGCTTTAAATGAGCAATATAAGACAGGTTTATTTTGATATTTAAGATAGCATGTGTTTCTTGTTTCTGTATTAATTGCAAGCAGTTCTATTTGTAACATGAAAATCACATTATACAGAGTAAAATTTGTATTTATTAACATGTTATGTACCAAGCAGCATTACATTTTAACAGCCTGTTCTGCAAGATAGCAAGATGTCTTACAAATCAGGAAAATCAGCAAACCCTTCTGAATTTTGAATCCAGGAGTGAAGCTGAGGCTGTGCTTTCAGTCATTCCCACATGACCAGAGTAACTGGATGCTATGACTTGCTTACTTAAGAGAAAATTAGCAGTATAGGTATTACTGAGCATCTTGAGTATCACAGTTGCTTTTTTACAATGTCTGGCCTTGTTGCATCTCCCATTCCACTTCTACTCAGTGTTTTTGTACTGTTAGGTCAACCTGACATGCACAATGGCATTACCACTAGGGAAAAAGGATACCCTTGTGTGTGCTCAACACCACATAAGTAGCACAATTATCAAAAATAAAAAACCATGCAGAAAAAGCAACCTTTGGCTCCTATCTTCTCACACAAGTCCCTTTTAGGGTATTCTACAGGCAGACATCTTCTCTTTTTTAACAAAAACTGGTCTCGTAACAGATACCAGCTTTCTTGGCAATCTGAGCTCTTAAATTCCTTGACTATGACAACACCAATGAGACTGTAACACTGGTAGTAGTTTCTCTGTGTTTGAAGTCCCCACCCTAGTTATGCTGTAGCAGTTATGTTTTGACTTCACCGTAGAGCTAAGGTTTTACTTCTTGAAGAAATAAAGATGAGCTCCTCAGCCACTGCAAATATCAGATATATCAAGACTCTTTTTATAAACAAATGGAAGAAGAAAGGTTTAGCAATAACTGTTGTTCACAATGATACATGCTCTTTCCTGACATGTGTACACTGTAGGAAGGATAAGTGACTTGCCAAACAGTAAACATGAGGTATTATCAATGTAAAAGGGGCTTAAAATACTGTTCGGACTTAAGAGTATACACATGGATAGATACACTATGTTATCTGATGAATTGCTATGTATTTGTGCTTCAGAGCCCTGCAAAATAGAATACCTTATAAACACTCTTCAAAATGACTGTTCAGTTTTACCAAGCAAAATTAATCTGAGTATTTAAAGCAGTAAACCAAAAAAAGAGGTTCCGTATAATTTCTTTATTACCTAGTACCTAATAGATCTTAATCATAATTTCTTTCCTTAGATCACGAAGCTATTTGATAAGCCTCTTCCTTCTTTGCATAGAAAATTAACTCTATTTTTTGATGTAGTGACCATCTGTCCCTTACCTTATGACTGCCTAGTATTTCTGTAGGAAAAGTTAAGATTGTTTACATGGAAAAATAATTCCAGAAATGTATTCAAAGTATCCAGCTAAAGTTTGCTGATGGTGGTTAAGCAGATGGAAATAAGCAATAGACTCAGTCATGTTCAGTCTCAGCCAAGGTCTTTGAGTCAACATACAGATTCTCATTAACCTTAGTTTTAAACTTTGTTCCTTTTTTTTTTTTAGCTTTTCAGATTAGTGTTCTGTTTGTATGCCCCTTAGAAATCTAAAAGTGTACCTTATGTTTGGTTTGTTTAACTTGCATTAAAATTTTCTGCATGATTTCTGAACTCTCATATAAAAATACCTAGGAATTCTATGCTTTTATTGTAGGTTGAATTAGGAAACTAAAAATAAAATAATTCATGGTCCTAATCATGAAAATTTAAAGAGAAATCATATAAAGACTATAAAAAATTAGAATACTATAGATGAATACTGAAAGAGAGTAGATATTAATAAAGCAGATACAGTATATGCTACGTCCACATGTAGAATGGCTCTGGTATTTATTTCCCAGTGCTTGCTGCTGAAGTGAAAATGTAAATTTTAATAGTTTATTTTAACCCTCAAGAGTAATTAAAATAGCTGATCAAACATATATATAGATTATATATATACACCAATGTGTATTTATGTATTTGTGTGCATATATATGTATCTATACATAATGACTACATACATATATTGTACTTATATACAAATTCCTTTGAAATTATACTTCTGTAAAACTATGTATTCACTGTGGATGACTAGAAATGCCAAAAAATATTCGGGGGGGGGGGAATTAGATTACAATATCGAGCTGATTTTCTTTAGAAACCATTTCTATTTGAAAAACTCTGGTCTCCAATCTCCAGAGATATGGTGGAAGACAAAAGAGGAAGAGGAAAGGGGTGTATTTATCCAGTAAGCCACTTAGTCCTCTAGAAAAGTATGTATAACATCCAAAAAAAAAAAAAAGATATTTCCTGTGTGTTGTCACTATAAATCAGATTTTTAAAGTTGATTGAATAGAGTTATTTCTATCTGTTCCATCTTTCCATTTCTACATACAGTGCTCTTATCGTGAAAAAGCAAAATTGAATGGAAGGATAGGAATAACTCTCCTAAATCAACACTAATTTAAAACTACTGTGACAAGGATTTTTTTGGTGTGTCTTGAAATGAAATAGTTTGTCTGTTAAAGGAACTGTTGCAACACATAAAATCTGTCAAATTACACTGCATTCTGAAATCTCTCCATCACACCATTAAAAAAAGCAGATTGAGGTGATATAAGGATTCTCTTGAAACTTTAATACTGAATATCCTGATTTCTTTTTGAGTTTCAACAAGAGCTTAAAAATTCTCTGTGTGTGTTTACACTGAACCACTTTGAGAGGTTTCCCAAACTGAGGGAACCTCAGGGAAGCTGAGAGCCATGGAGGAGACCATGGCTCATTTGACAGCAGCTTCAAGGCCTGGTCAGGGCCAGGATTATCATAGAATCACAGAAAGGTTAGAGTTGGCAGGGACCTTTGGAGGTCATGGAGTCCACCTCCCCTGCCATAAGCAGAAACACCTAGCCAGCAACCAGGAGTTCCACAAACATGATCTAGAATGTCAGCCAGGGTATGGCATGCAGCTCATGCAGGGAGAGGGCTGAAGCACTTCCAGCTCAGCTAGGGAGCGATGGTTTCCATCTGGCACAAAACCATGACCACTCTAAGCTCTGCAGCTGCCATGAGTGGTACAGATACCCAGACAGAGCTCTGGTGGGAACACACAACCACCCTGGTGTAAGGCTGCAGGGTATGCCCTGCTTTTATGCCAGTACAGGCTCAGGGGAGACCTTATCACTCTCTACAACCATCTGAAAGGAGGTTGTAGGGAGGTGAGGATGGGTCTTTTCTCCCAGATGACTACTAATAAGACAATAGGAAATGGCCTCAAGCTGAGCCAAGAGAGGTTCAAGTTATTAGGAAAAGTTTCTCCACCAAAAGGGTTATCTGACACTGGTATAGGCAGCCTAGGGAAATGGTTGAGTCACTGTCCCTGGTGGTGTTTAAAAGACATGTAGACATGGTGCTTAGGGTCTCAGGGACATGGTTTCGTTGTAGAATTGGAGGTGATAGGTTAATAGTTGGACTTGATGACCCTAAATGTCTTTTCCATCCCTAATGATTCTATGGTGCTTTGGTTCTTATAATAATTATATCTAAAATATCTATGGGTAAATTAATATATAAGAGCATTAATAACATTAATATTTGAATGTATATTCCTAACATTTGAATTCCTGTTAAAATAATAACAAGAAAAAACCACAAACAAATAGAAGTTTATACTTGGTGATGACAATTAAAAACACCATCTGGGTAAAGAAAGAAGGGGAAAAAAACACATCCCTTCAAAAGTTTTCAGTTGTGCTGTGTGATGAAGCTGACACATTATATAGGAATTTTGCTTTTCAGATTTGTGTATTAATTTCTGAAGGGTTTAATAACTTATGTAATCTATTTGAATACAGTGTAACTGTTATTAAGGAGAAACTAATATTCTTAGTGTAATTGAGTTTGCAGATTTATCTGGTGCCTTGTTTCATGACCAAACCAGTACTTTTAGTTAAAGAACTGCATGCCAGTCTTCAGCTGTTTTTCATTACCAGTTAATTCACTCTGTGCAACTATGGAGAAAATGTCATGGTGCCAAACATTCACAGTATTTATGTCTGCATGGTATCATCAAGATAGTTCTATCAGTTTGGGGAACTGAATAACTGGTAGAATTATACCATCCTGAGTACAAGGTACAAAAGCAGCAGCAAGATGATGCATGAATTGTCTTGGGTAGTGTGAGAAATGGAAATCCCTGAAAAGGAGAAAAGAAGGTGGGCACACTCTTGTACCTAATAATTGGAAGGGACTTTCTTAGTGATTAAAGTCACCTAACACACATGACTTCAGTTTTATAACTCAAAGTTTTATAACCACATAGTTTCAAGTCTCCAGACTGGAAGTTAAACGATCTTACTTTATGGCAAAAGCACCAGAAAATGTGCTGCCATGGAATAACTTCGTAGCCTTCCTTACACTGTTAATCAAAGAGATTGGCACCTGGATTTGAGCCTTCAGGTTAATCCAGACCACTAAACCACTATATTATCAATCTTCTTCCACACTCCTGTATATTTATTGTCTTTTTGATAGAAGTGCACCACTGCAAACATCTGTTACAACCCCTAGAACTGAAATTGAACAATGTGGTGTGTCATTCTTTATTTAACAACTGGAAATCAGTCAAAATATTCCAACAATGAGAAAAATGTGTATTACATGCAGTAAATGTTAGTAATACCTGAATTTATTTAGAACCACTACTCCTATATTATAGGGGAAAAAAAAACCCAACAAAAATCCAACTCTTGCTGATGTGTTTTGAAACAGACTTTTCAGTCCCTCGTTTTATGTAAGAAAATCACTTTGTTCCTTTCTTTACTTCTTTCCCTTCTCTCAGAGGTCAGTTTTAATGAAAAATACAAGGTTGTCCTAAGCCTATATGACCACTTTGAAACCTTCCTTCCTATCAATTAGAAAAAAAAAATGGTTTTGATTGATCTAAGAATAGGCAACATTGCTCTTTTACATTATAGAATAATTTTTTCTAACAGTATCAGACATAACTGAAAGCCATGGGAATAAGTGCAAAACCTATTTGATGAGTTAAGTGCCATTACAGCTACATGCATTAAGAGTTCCAAAATGGCTGCTTTTCTGCAGGAACAGCAAGCATTCTTTTATGGAAATTATCAAACAAAGGAAAACATGCTAAAATGCAATTCAGACATCAAAGACATGGTTACACTGCTCACAAATAAAATATATGAAGACAACAGATAATTTCACTTAAAGTTATAGGTAACTTAGTTCCTCTAGAAAAGATAATTTATTCTAGAACCGTAGCTTTACCTCTCTGATTCAAATCTGGAGCCATCTGTTCTTTCAAGAAAACTTACTTTTTCAATGTGCTGAAGATATTTGGAAAAGATAATTAGCTAGCTCTCATCTCCAAGGTGAACTCATACTGAATTTCTATAGATGGATATTTCTTTCATTTATTTGGAACAAAAACATATTCTCCTTAGTACTCTGAAATTAACATCATCATAGTTCGGTTTTGGCTTTTTTTTTTTTAAATGATTTTTGTTTTTCTAAAATAACAATGATAACACACATATTCAAGTCCTGGGCTTCCACTGTTGAAATGAATGGCCAGCTTTCCAAGACTGACAAATCCTATATCTTTTCTTTACTTTGAATTAAAGACATTCTTTGGTATCATTGCAGACTGTGATGAAGTGAAATGAACACTATTCAACGTGCCTGGGAAATTAAAAGCTTCCAATCTACAAAAATACTATCTGTCATCAATTTTACTTATTAGAATCTTCCAGCTATCCATTTTTCTTCAAAATGTGACCTTCCTTTTACCCCAGCTGTCTGCAACTGTTTGGAAAATCAATGGCAAGTTTACAATAAACAGCATGAAGCTTTGCACACTGTGGAGAAGAAAACATTTTGATAAGCAAATGGATTTCAATGTCAGCTTTCTAAGAAGTTGTTACAGACAAATGATTTGAAAGATTATTGAAAATATACTATCTTTTTAGAAAGATATTTTGCTTCCCATGCAAGACACAGGAAACTGAATCAGCTGCAGTACTGAATCGACTTTGCTGTCACTGCAATGTGTGACCCTGTAGTAAAACATAATTAGTGTCCAACTGTCTAACGTGTATAGACCTTGCTGAACTTTTCAGCCAAAACAATTATATTTCTCCTTTTCTATTTTATTCTTTGTTTTCCAGCATAAAACTTTGTGACCTTTTCTGTCAGAGCAATCCATTGAAAATGGCAGTATGAAAAGTGCTTGGCTGATACAGAACCTTGAGACCAAAACTATAATAAATCTTGTCCTTTTCTTCTTGTTTCCTAAATCAAATCTGTGTGTTATTATTTTTGGCCTAGTGAAACAAAAATTTAATCAATGATGAAGAGCTGAGCAACAAAAGAAATATCAGGATAGCATAAATATCATATTGCTGCTCTATTAGCCTAATGATTTTGGATTCTGTTTGAATGCTGTATGACAATTCAAAAGCTATCATTGTAAGCTATGATTGCACCACCTTATGTTAACATCTAGTGGCACAGGATATGCTGGGGGAAGCAAATGCAAAGAATAAAATCAGTAATTAATCAGGTGTATTTTAAAGCAGAATCTTTTGCTTTATTAATTTCAAAAGCTATAGGGGCTGCAGAGGTGAGTTTCATAAGAAACAGCAAATACACAGCTGACATCACTTTAATCAAGTGTCATAATCTAACTACCAAACATACTTACAGAAATCTGGTAAGACAGGATGCAGAAACAATGCCAATGCAATATAGGCAAGTTTCTCCTGTGTCTTTCCACACCCACTTTGCTTACTGGAAAGGGTAATAGGATGTGTGTGAGAAAGAAGGATGAAGTTCTTGTGAAGTATGTCTAGTCATTTGGTGAAATTGTGGGGTATCAGTTCCACAAATATATATTGCAAAGACTCTTTTCTTCCAAGCCAATTTTGTCTGATGGAAATCAGCTCTTAAGTCTGATAACACTAACTTAAATTCCCAGGCTTGTTCTCTTGTTCTTTATGCAGCTTTAGTATCACTCCCAATCTTCTCTAGCTCCTCCAATTGTTTAAATAGTATGAATTCCCCCCTTGTCTTGGCATTCAGGGATTTTTTCAACTTAGTCTCACCTCAAGAGAATGTAGCATGAAAGAAAAGAACACAGACTTGGCCAAGAAATATATTACTCATAGAGACCTCCTTCATAAGAGTGTGCAGTGTTTTGAAAAACTCTCTGCGAGTCTGAGTCTTTTCATCCAAAATCATCAGGAAAGAGCTCTCAGGCATTTCCATAGATTTTTGTTTTCCCTCTTTTCACAGAAAAAACCCTCAGCTGATACATGAAGGTGAAAGACTGAAAGCGAACTTTGTTGGTTGGTATCTTCTGACTTTTAACATTGAAAAGGACTCCTTTGTTGTGAAAGATGTTCTCATATTGTTCATATTTTCATTTAAATGATAATTTTTAATTGTCTGATTTACATACAGGAGGCCAGGAGCAATCAACATTCTTGCTGTACAAAAGTTTGATTTCAGCCTTGCCTTTCTACGTCTTGTTTTTCTTCTTGGTAAGAACATGAACATTGTAAACAAACAAATGAAAAGTTTAATTGAAATCAAAATGCCTTCAGGGCAAATTTTACAGAAGCTTTTAATCTGAGCTGTAAAACTGAAATTTAGATGTAAGAAGGCATTGTCAGTTGTACCAAATAACATTTTAAACACAGATAAATTCCTAATTCCTAGTTTTAGTGGATCACATAAAGTGTTCAACAATTAAGTTATTGCTTCTGGATGGGAAATCTTTAAATAATTTAAAAGCTGTTTAACAGAAGCAGTTATTTTGTTGATGAAATTTCAGGTGTCATTTTGAAAAATTGTAAATAATTAAAATTAATTAATAATCTAAAAATGTAGTGTGCATGGTCCTGAGTCAGAAATGCAGTGTGACTCTTCTGGGTGTTACATTTAAGTTTCAGCAGATCAGAATGGATGGAATCAGAGAAATATTTTCCATGAGAATGTGTTTTTCAGAAGTCTATAATTTTGACTTATGCTTAACTTTATGGTGATTATTTTTAATCTACACAATTAAAATTGTACTTTTGTGTCAGAATTAATAAACATTTTCAAAAAGGCACTTCCAAATGGTCGTCTCACTGTGGCTGGCTAGATGCAACTATATTAACAGTGTAGGAATTTTACCTTCATTTCACTCCCCTCTAGAAAACTTATCAGGGTGTATTTTTCATACAGTTTCTTTCATTTAACAATGTAGATATTTTAGTAAGATCATTGGAAAGGCTGAATAATTGGTGAATTCTAAGAGTCTAGACAAATTAACTTGTAACTTTTTTCCTGGTTATTTAAGACATTTTGAATATTTTTGATATTTTGCTGATTATATTAAGAGTTAAGTCAAGCGTCATCTGACTTAAATTGAATCACTTTACCTAAATTCATTTGAAGTTGACAACAGCAATGCCAATTGCTTCCAGATGAGATTTTATTTTAAAACTAGATTCTAAAGAATCTAGGTTCTGAAAAATGGTCCATATAGAATGACACATATACATCTAGGTTAAGCAAAACAGGAACTTAGTCCTGTTCATCATGGATGTTTCCACAGCAAGAGCAATATTGCACTTAGTTTTAGTGGGGATCATGAGTGAAATCCTGAAGCTAGAAATTTGAGTATTATGACCTATTTCCAGAAATATAACTTGCAAGCTAGGTGTCTCTAGGTGACTGGTACACTCCATCAACAGATCTGGGTATGAGGTTTGCAACACCTCAGGCTAAACAGGCAACAGAAAACTCTGAAGCCAGATACTTAGGAAATATTTCCTCTCTCTTGGACTTTAGCACCTAAACCTATTTTTGAATGAGGTGCTTTGTGAAACTGGTTTGCATAACCCAAAACTGCTTTTGAAGCAGATGAGAAAGCAAAAAAACCCAAACAAAACAAAAACATACACATCTAATTCTTACAGGCCTGGGGCTTGTAAACATTCCATGTAGACGGTTTCACATATGCCCAAGAAGTTTAAACAATGCTTATATCCACTGGAGACATACTCTCCAGACCTGGTAAATTCTACATAGAGAAGAAGAGACACCGTTGGAACAGAGTCCTTTGCCTAGGGCTTGGAGCAATGAACTTGCAAGTTTCATTAGTGAAAAAATAGATGATTTCCAAAACTCTAGAATACTGGATCTCTTTATTCAGCTCATTTTCTTATTCTGAATAACAGAAGGAAAAATTAAGTATGTAGCAAGCAAAAAGTCCCAAAATATTAACAGCGAGTTCAATGGAAAATTTAAATTGCTAGTTGTCAAAAATTTTGAATGCCTAAAAGAGGAAGTTGTTCTTATTTATTTTTGTGACACTTCAGGAAAGCTGCAGTAACTTACATTCATATTTTCTTGTTAATCATCTGCAGTAATATTATTCCTTGCCTATTTTTGGCTTGCCACACATATAGGAAAATTTTCCATGGGTTTTATTTATAATTTTTGGACACAAAGTAGATGTAACCAAGATGTATAAAAATTAGAAGAGAAAAATAAGATGTTAGGCCAATGAGGATTATATCTCAAAACAAAGGTATAAATTCATGTTGTCTCTTTATGCAATGGTATGATGATCATGGGTGTTGGAACTTCCCAGAGGGGTTGTGGAGTCTCCTTCCATGGAGATATTCAAAACCCATCTGGACGCGCTTCTGTGTGACCTGGTCTAGGGAATCCTGCTGCAGCAGGGGGGTTGCACTAGATGATCTTTTGAGGTCCCTCCCAACTCCTAATATTCTGTGATTCTGTGTGATTCTGTGATTCTGTGAAGTGCTGAAGGCCTGATTGGAAAGGGCTTTGAGCAACTTGATCTAGTGAAAGGTGTCCCTGCCCAATGGCAGGGGTTTGGAAGCACATGATCTTTAAGATCCCTTCCAATCCAAATTATTCTGACTCTACGGTTGTATTGGGACCAGCAGCCACTTGGAACTAGCCCTTCTTATCTAACATTCTTGTATTTCTTTTACTTTCTGAAAAGTAACCCTTGGACTACTGAAAATTGGTCTGGGAAAGTGACCTTGAGACTTGAACTTTCAGAGGACCATTGCAGGACCTGGTTAGAAGAGAAGCTGTATTGTCATTTAATGTGTTTCATATACTTACTTTCATCATTTATATGGTATTGTGATAATTAATACATATAGGATCCATATGTATTTATAAATATTCATAACTACACTTCTAATGATATATATGCAGAATAAGTCACAAATTCTGTTATTTATGAATATATTTACATATGGGTACTGTCTATTCTGTTATGTCATCTCAAGAAATTTCTTGACTGATCTATGGGTGATGCTCTGTATCTGCATTTAAGTGTATATTTTTGTGCCTTTCTTAATGCAAACAAAATTTGTGTGAAACATCTGCAGTTTTCTGTTATTAAAGGATATAGCCTGTTATACTACTTTTTTGTGTAGATATTTTTTCCAGCTGAAACTCTGACATTTGTGCCTTCACAAAATCACCAGGACAGGTGATAATCACTGCTCTGAAATAGCTCAGAGAAGCTGTTTAGAAGGTTCCTAAGAAGACAGACATCATGTGGTGGCCAAATGAGCATTTTGACATCAGTTATTGGCTCATTTTGGAAACAGCTGAGAGAAGCCAAAGACTTGGCTACATTGCACTCTTTCCAGTATGAGCTGAAAGATGATGCAAAACAAATGTAGACCTTCCTTTGAAAATCAGTTCTGATCTTTTAAAAGAAAACACGTTTATCTATGCAGCTTAAAATATCAGTTTATCAGTGAATATTTTTGTTCTGTAAAACCTGGTTTTGTAAGATGGGTGCATAGAGTACTTAACACAAAACACTTAGTATTAAGGACCAGTAAGAGACTTCAAGGAGAGAAACTTGAAGGATATTCAGAATATTATAGGCTATTATATAGAATATATTATAGAATGTTTCCATATGAAACTTTGCTTTCATATTTGCACGGACGATGACACTTACAGCAAGACCATGGACAAACTGCACTTTCATCCTGATACTTTGCCTTGCAAGTTGCTTACCTGAACAGAATTCCTCAGACACTAACATCTGCTTTTCAAGATTAACATTCATTGTTTATAGACTTAAGCTTTGAAACCAAACTAAACAATAGGCTTTCATAAAATTTCTTTTACATATGGCTATAAGTTTGCATTCATGATTGTACCAAAAGTGTTTAGTAAAGAGAAACAGGCAGGATTAAAGACATATTAGCCATAAATAGGGGATTTAAAAGTTAACCATAACACCTTTTGTGTTCCTATTACCTGTTATGGTGATGATGTTTTCATACAGATGGGTGGATTTCAGTGGTGGTTTTGGGGGTTTATTTGTTTATTTGTTTTATTAGGGAATTCAGTTAGAGCTGGTTGAATCTTATAAAATGATTTTCATAAAAATTCTTTTAAACTGAAAGCCTAAAGCATCACATATTTTGGACCTCCTGTTTATTACCACTCTTTTCTTCTGTTCTGTGTGGTGAAATCTATTGCTGGAGTCAGAAACTTTGCTGGATAAGAGCTGAACAGAAAGAAGAGACAAGCTGCTAGAAAAGCCAATAGAAATTTCAGAAGCTGGAGATCAAATTGATCTGAGAAAGATAAGACAATACAAATCTTTCTGCATTTAAACAATGATCTTCTATCTTCCTCTTCCACAAGGGGGTTCAAACTCTTATCTTTGAGTTAAGAGGTGAAACAGTGCAATTCAGAACTCTGAACTACAATGTCAAGATTCTTAATCTTGAGCTCACTGAGAGGCTAATCAGATACTTCTGATGAGGCTGGCAAGGCTGACATCTGGCCTGTACTAAGCAGATGAAAGCTGGGGAGAACTTTATTTCAGAAAGAGTTATTAACCAACAGGAGAATAAGATGTGCTGCAACTGAGAGGTTAAAATAGTATTTTCACAGAAAATGTATTCAGATAAGAATGAGGAACAACTTAAAGAGTCAGGGGCTTGTGAAGAAGTCATTCCAAGGAAAAAATAAAACCCAAACCAACAACAAAAAAAAAGCCCAAAGAGAAATGTATTTATTCTGGGGGAGGAAAAGGTGACAGACATTCCCAGTATATGAGGTAGGCAATTAATCTCAGGTTTCTGTTCAGCAACACCATCACTGGCAGGCTGTGAAGTACAAAGAGAAAAGGTCAGAACTCCCATTGCAAAGTCCTGCCTAGGTTTAATCACACTGATAGCTGCAGAGCCCCACATGGTTACAGGAGAATATCAGGGGAGAAAATAGGAAAAGGGATAAATTAGTAATTGCAAAAAGTGTTTCCTATAAATTTGGCCCTCTCTATGTGTTTCTTGAACTTAATTTATGCATAATTGTTATTTTGAATATTTACTGGCTAGTGCACATAGAAAAGGCCAGAATTCCTCTTAAGAAAATTCCTGTGCAATATAAAAGTAGGAAAATTTTTGCCAGCAGTGACAGGATTCAGCTTTTAAAAATGCAGAATGACAATGTTCAGGAAATAAACCTCTTCTCCAGAAATAAAGCTGTGTTTGTCACCAGCTACTCTTTATATCCTGTTAGGAGAACTGATATTTCTCCAGTCTGGAGTCTCCTTTTTTTGATCACTTCTTTGCACACTTTTTCTTGCATGCTAAATGGGTAAGGTTATTCCTCACAGAGCAGAATAGGTGAACATTTCTGATTTGATCTTGTGCAAATGCAGGACAATTACCTTAAACTAACTATCTGCATTAATGTAACTGACTTTGCATGTAAGGTAATCAAGAGAAAACACATTTTCTACTGCACTACCTGAGGTGTATGGAGTCTCTAGAATTGGCTAGTTTTGTGGGATAATAACACTTTCAACCACTTCAGCTAGGTCTGAAAGAGGATCTCTTGCCACATGCCTAGCTAAAAGATGTTTAGGTCTCTGAGAAACTCTGTCCGGCCAAAATTATTTCTTTTTAAATAACATTTTTAACTGTTTAAAATCCTGATGAATAATAAAATCACTACAAAGAGATTGCTTCTTCATTCTTTTTTGTGACCCCTTTTACATAGTACTCAGAACTAAATTACCACTGGTGACGTGGTTCCATATGCCCAGCAAATACAAAATTGCTGAATGTATTCATAGTACAGCAAAATTGATCAGCACTGCAGATCTGAAGGAGAGCTTGCTGCTTATGTTGTATTAGGAGAACATTTGTTCTATAGCAGAAGAAAATTGGAAGTTTTTCTGGAGCATTGTTGTTCAATGTCTCATTAAACTTGTAGTTTTCTGCTAAATTGAGTAATCAGTTTGAATACTGAAAGCCTATTCATCACATTAGAAGTTACATTATGTTTGAGGGAAGCAAACTGTATTCCATTTAGAAGTAAGCTTTTTCATCTAAGGAATAAATCAGTTCCAGGTTTTTAGCATCTGAGAAGGTAACATTTTCCAAGCATACAGAACTGCAGTAATCATCACAAATATCAGAATACAAAAATAAGTGTTAAATTCACTTTTGTTTTGAAAAAAAACTTAAAAACCTTTGTCATTATGAAAACCTGCACATTTATTCATAGAAAATGAAATGCTCATTTAAAGAAAAAACACTCACTTCTTAATTAGAACATATTTTCCGTAGTAGAAAAGATTCCAAGATAGGGTGGAGTCAGGTGACTAGGACATTTAAAGGAATATTGCCTGGTTTTATAAATATATATGCTTAAAGGTTTAAAAAAATGAGAGGAAAAGCCATGTAAGCACCACCAATTCTTCTTCATTAAATACACAGTGTATAAATATTTATCCCCAGTGGTATGTTTTCCTTCTGCTCAAATTAGTATACAAATTTTTAACAGGATCGCAGACTGAATGGATATTTAATTCAGTCCTACATATGCGCTGAATTGATTGATACACCTTTATTAGTATCTTTGATTTGTTTTTCTAAAGAAAGAGCCAGGCAGGCTTGCACTATGCAAGATAGGGAAAAGAATAGAATTACTATTGCAAAGACATTGTTGGTATTTAAAAGGGCAGTTTTTAACAAACAGAGACAGCTCTAATGGGTATAGACTACACATGTGAATACATAGTGTTATATGGAAGCTAATAAACTTAATATCAGAACCTAGAACTTAAGATTATAAAGAACAGGAAAAGAACCCTTTCACATGAACAGAAAAGTATTTCCAGTTCATTAAATTCTGACTACCATGGAAAAATGTTGTAATCCAGGGAAAATAGATCTTTACACAAGGGCTAGTCTGACACAAACACATTCCAATGATATGAACAAATTTGTATAGAATACATTGTAAAACCTGAAATTTGTTGTAGTGAAGTGAATAACAAACTGTGTCTGCAGGTATTAACTTAGTTTTAAAAGAAAATATTCTTCTCCACATCTGTGTCCCTTTTACAATTGCTTTCTTCCAACATCTCAGTAACAGATTTTTCTTCCATGAGAATAGTCACAGAAAATGAGTCTTATTTTACAGGACCTCCTCCGTGAGAAAATCCCAAAGCTCTTAACTCTTCTGGGAGCCAGAACAGTATTTTATTCCTGTTTTACAGTAGCAAAATTGGGAACTGGAGAATCAAATGACTTATGTACAGTTACTTAATGAATTTGTGGTTGCTCCTGTAATCGAAGTTGAACTTTACAAATAATTCTTTGCTTTTCAATTCCACAAAAACAACAACAAAAAAGAGATAGCTTCCTTTCCTTCTTTTAGACCAAATCAGCAAAATTTGCATGGATATATAATTTTTAAAAACCTACCATCAACAACAACCCAAAACCTCCTTTTCAGTGAAAAAGAAACAAAATATATGCTGAATGAAAAAGACCTATCTAATATTTTGGGGCACTTGCAAAATAAACTGTAGTCTTCCTTCCGGTCTGTAGTCTTCCTTCCTGTTACTTAAAAATTAAGACTGTCACAAAATGTGTTTACATTCATTTCCAGTTCAATCCTTGCTGGAAGGGAATCAAATGTCCTCACTTCACGTAGTAATATGAAACTTTAGCTCCTGTACTATGACATTCTGGCTGAAAACCTTTCATCATCTTCCTGTGACACTGCTTCGTTTGATATAGATCACTAAGCACTTGTTGGAGAAGGTACCTGAGCTTCACTGTTCACATTAACACAGAAAATTAATTCAGTTCTTATTCTTGGAAAGAGTGTGGTAAATATAAAGGACCTCTGTTTCTGTACAGCTCAAAAGCAAATTTGGAAACTTCAATTGTTTTTCAAATTCCAATATCAATGCCCAGGCAGCTCTTGGAATAGATATGTTACCACCTGATCCAATCAAACTGGATCTTAGCCCAAGTTCATTTCTTCTTTGAAGTAAGCTTGAGTACTGGAGCTGTATCATGTAAGTTAAATTCTGCCCAGTGGTGTGCTCAGTGAATTCTCTGTGAAAAGTTCTCAACCAGCTGGGAAGGACATTTTCCTTTGCTTTGTGCATAGGAGTGCTCACAAAAGAGATTTCAATCCCAGGTGTGCTCCTTGTGCACACACTATGACTTTTAGCCTTCTCCTTGACTATCATTTATTATTTTATATATGTTAGAAAAAGACAGATATGCAAATTAAACACAAAAGGCAGCAAGTTGGACTCTGAATCTTCTGTAAGAGCTTAAATTAGCTGTTGCAGCATGAGTGCTTCTCTGAATTGGTGTCATTCTGCATTTCCAGTTACTAATTTTATGACTTGTTTATGAAATACAGTCATGAGTTAAAGTTTCTGTTGGGCTTGAAGCTCAAAATCCCCATATCTTTTCGTTGGTCCATTTACTCAGTATGAAGATATCCAGTGTATTAAAGTAACAGTGAACAAACAGATAACTATTTAATTTGTGTAACCAGCTTTTAGTATTTTCAATGGTAAGTAGAACTGTAATATTAGACAGTAATAACACATGAAAAATAAAAAGAACTTGAGAATAAAGGAAAATAAGTATGAGGTAAAATATCCAATTTTAGGAGATTTATTATTCATCCTAGAAGCAGTCTTATGAAAGAGAGTTTTCCTTTAATACAAATGATATTAAATTAGTTGATCTCCTTTTTCTCTTCAGTTCAGCGGTTCCAGCATTTGCATATAAAACAATTGGACTAATTATGCTGTAGTACTGTAGAACAATGAGTTTAAAGAGGAAAGTAAAAATAAGAACTATAGGGGAGAGAATATATTCCCTGAAATCTTTAGAATCTCTATACATTCTCATAAAATTTTGATAAAAAAGGAACTGTAGAACAGTAGCTAGGAAAAGAAAACAAGGATTTAGACAAAATCTGTTTTACTCTGAACTCTGGTAATTCACCCACAATACTGTTGATGTCAGGATGTTATTTGGCAGACAAACACAATTTGTTTATGTTCCTTTTCTCATGTGTTAGGCTTTTTGTATTCTTTTACAAGAGTCTAGAGGATGTGAGTCACGTTAAGTTCTGTGATTGTAAATATTGTAATGAAAAGTCATGTTTCTCTGAAACAGTTCTAAAGTTATGTAGATAATTTCCTGTCTATCCCGACGCTTCTGTGTGCTGCTTGAGAATGTACACATATTCAGCTCTCTTAAAATGTGGTTGAAGAATAGAATTATGAAACAAGACTACACCTGAATAACAGGAGGGAATTCAAATGCTTTGATTACTTGCAAAGGACATTTATTTTTCTCTGTCATGATGCAGAAAAGGAAACCCCTGCAGTCTTCCTAAATACCTGTGCTTTCAAACTCCTAACTTGAAGATATTAGAGGAACTTGTGAAAAGACATCACACTGGGAATTACTAAAAACTAGGAACCAACTACAGGTGAGAATGTAAAAGGACAATTAATTTTTCTTAGAAGAAGAGAAGGCCTCAAACCCCAGGCTTTGGGCAGGAAGGGAGACCTCAGGGTTCTGATACATATCTCAGAGGATGTTGGAGTATTATTACTGCATAATATTCATGACTTCTTAGTTCTGCCGGTGAAGGTGCAGTTGAGCATGGCCTTGGTGAACTCCACTGTTACCTCTTGTCTGCAGGTCTGTAGTATCAGCACCAAAGAGGTAGGATATAAAACAGGCTCTGAACATGCTTTTTCTCATGGAAAACCCTGCAGCTATAGGCATGAGATAAAACAGGACACAAGAAAAACTAGCTGATGGCAATAATCAGGATGACATTTAGAAAGGCATAATAAACAAGGAAAGAAAAGAAGGGCAGAACAGCAAGGCCAATCTTATAAAGTAAATGTCTGTTTTGCATGTCATTAACTACTAAATCATTTATTCATCCTGGGTTTCACAGTGTAGATGATATTTTATTAACATTTCTCTTCCTTTTGCATACTGTGATTTATTTCTTGAGCCAACCTCACTCCTCAACTGAGATATGCCATCTGTTGCAGGCATCCTTTCCAGCTTGCAAACTGTTTTACTAGTTTGTAAGACATTTTCTTACATTGTCTCATATGTGAGAAATACATAATGATGGTTGTAATTCAATATGCACCCAAACACAGACATGATCATATAACTTAACTAGCATGCTCAAGACTGTGGAGGATGATCACATCAGCTGATTAAAAAAGAAAAATGTAACCCATTTTTTAAAGAAAGAAAGGAAAAAAATAAATAAAAAAGAGCTTAAATTAACTTTATAAAAGGAGAAACCCCTTCTTCTCCTTCTTAAAATGAAGTTATGGAAGATGATCTTTCCAGTTCACCTCATTTAATTTTTAATAATACCTAATACTTCCAAAACTTTGGCTGATATACTTCAATATATTTGAGTATAACTTAAAAATATTTATTTAAAGATGTTAATATTTATGAATATTTCTTACATTTATAGTCATGCATTTTTGAGTGCTGCTTGGGATGCCTTATGAGCCATTTGTATTCATAACTTTCTTTAGATGAGATAGCCAAGTGAGTTTGTTGGCAGATCAGGACAGGCTCTCCTTTTTACTTTTACTACTATAGATATTTTCTTCTTCTTTTCCCTCAGTCTAAATGACTCTCTAAAGTTTTAGGATATAGATAGCTATTCTTTTCTCCTTAACAGCTCAGCTCTACAGAAACCCACTCCCTAGTGTTCCCAGCTCTGCCAAAATGATTGTATAGCTGCTCTTATATAGTTTGATAACTTCAAACAGACTTTCTAAATGCCAGTCCACCATTTGTATGTCCAGAATTTTCAATTTGATAAAAACCCACTAGTTTTTTAATACTGAAGTATCTCAAGCTTCAACAAGTCAGATATTACAGGAAGAATTAGACCTGAAAATACATCTCTGAAGAATATCACCTGAATATCTAAACTAATATGTGTTAAGGGCCTTTAAAATTGTTTCTTCCATCAGCCCAAAGCTATTTATCAGTAACCTTATGTAAGGACCTGTATGATGTCATCAGCAAGTGTAAAAAAGCTTAGGATTCCTTTCCTATACACCACATAGCATTAATAGGGCAGGTAAGGCCTATGACTTGTTCTGTGGTCCCAGTGTGAGAACAGATGACATGCTGACACACCTGATATTAAACCTGCTGGTGCCATTGTCGTTTTAGAAGTCACTTTAACAATTGGGTTGCAATGTACAGAGTTTCAGTTTTCCAAGCATAGGTACTCCTGAAGGGTTTTACTATTATTCTTTGTACCTATTCATAAATATTGTCTTTATCTCAGAAATATTTTTTGGCCAGAATCAACTGCTTGTTTGGTTGTTGTTTTCACTTTTTGGTCTAGGGACAGCAATTTAATACAGCTGACCAATTCAACACAGAACACTGCATCAAATTCAAGGAAGCTCTTGCTAGTCACTAACTGTAGTGTTTTATAAAAGGAATAGGAAATACTTTTTCTATCCCTATGAAAAGCAAGCAAGGACAGAATTTTGAAAGGATATTTCCATATTTATTGATCCTCAAAATTAAATGAATCATTACAATTAATGATTAATGCATTTAAATTAATCTCACATAAGGAAAGTCATATAGTCCAAGAGAGTCTATACAGTTTGTGAAAGTGGTTATAAATGGAGAAAATACAGAAACTTAGAGAATAGAAGGGGAAATTACAACATCAGCAGATATGAATTTTCATGTTTAGAATGAATCTAGAATTATTCCTGAAATGAAGTGCTGCTCAATGAGAGGAAGCTCTTAAGACTCCATCCTTTACTGCTTATCAAGAGTGACATCAATAACCCTGTCTTTCAAGGGCTGCCTGTTTTCGTTCACATAGGTCTGTAGTGACACCTCAAAGTAAGCAATTAGGAGTTGAGTTGGAAACAGGCAGACTTCTCCTCTGAGGGTTGTAAGAGCATCTGGGCAGACTTGCAAGACAAGTTATCTGTTACACAAGAGAAAGTTCAAGGTAACGTATACCTCCCATGGGGAAGAAAAGAACAGCGATGCTCTGAGTCATTCCCTGCTCCTCAGGTGGCACAGCTACTTGCCACTCATCACAACAGGCAGGTCGCAAATTTACAGCTTAGCTCATACAAATGAATCAGTGCAAAGTTTTTCAAGCTATCCTGTGTGGTCTTCTTCTAAGGGAACCAAACTCTGCAAAAATTGTTCATCTTCTATGATAAATCTGTCTTTGTCTTCCCCACCGAGACTGCCAGAGTCACTGTCAGCTGTGATGCCAGTGGTTATTATGCAACCATTGCTTAACAAGGACTCAACCAGTACTATCAGCTCCCTTTACATAAGACTCATAGTAGACAGAAGAAAATAGATTTCATAACCTACAGGACATAATGTGGTTTAGAATAAACATACTTATTTAAATCAATAGATCTATGTAAATCAATATATTTAGAAGTGAGTTTGGTTATTAACCTCCTTCTTTAAAACCATGACCAGCACTGGTAAGAGATTAAACAATTTTGAAGATGAGTCACATGCGCTTCTCTGTAAAGAACTTTAGTGACCAAGTATGGTTTTTTTCACTTTTTCTGGACTCAGTGGAAGACAGGAACTGGATTCAGGAGATGGATTCTGGTACTGGATTCAGAAACACATGAATTTGGATGGAAGACAGAAGAGCAGACAGGATTCTCCTCAGACACCAGCCATTAAAGAAGAGGCTTGATTCTTGTGATCTTTCAGCTTTTCACTGAGGATTAAATATATGGAAAGGAATATATTTTTGGTCAGGTTGAAGTTACTTGTTCTGTCTGCTCCTCCCCACAGGTTTGACCTCTTCCTTTCTGTACCCTTAAACTGGTATGGATGATTTAATAGTGTCCTTGTAGGAGCAAGGATGAGCAAGAGCCTTTCTGCATACCACTTCTTGGTAGTAACTATAAACATCGAGTGTTATCACTTCTAGAAGCAGACACTGACAGTAAAATATGATGTTAATTTCAGAAAGTGCAGTGACTTGAAAGAGACTGAGCTGAAAAGTAAAATCACTGAATAGGAGTAGTTCTGTCCTAACTCAAACCAGACCAATATAGCATAATGTGTTCAATTTCCTTTTGGCTTTTCTTCCCTTAAAACTCATAAGATTAAACTCCTCCATAATTGAATTTTCTCTCACAGAGGAGAAAAATTATGATTGTAATATAATAGTATGATGCCAGACACTAGGTTTTCCTTCAATGGAGGGACCAAAAGGCAAAATGTTCCATGACTAAAAGAGACAAGGCTGCAAACAAGACTGAGTTCCACTGTCCCTTCATAAGTATTCCATGTTAAAACATTTAAATGTCCTGGCTATATACATTCCTTGCTCATCATCATTCACAAAGAAAAATATCAAAGAATTTGAATAAGTATTTTGCTTTACTGTACTCTTGGCTGAAAACAATGTTATAAGTATATCAAGAGAATATTGCTGTACTCAGTTAACTTCATCAATAAATCACAAAGTAAATAGTATTTTTTCCCTTACAGAAACATAGAAACATCATCATGGATTAGAAAGGACCTTCAAAATCATTAAGTCCAACCTATAGGACCTACACTACTATTATCCCTGTTATAAATCTATTTATCTCCAAAACTCAGTAACTGAAATCATATTGATTTTTCTTGGGGAAAATAATTAGCTATCAATACATATACTTTTGTAATTTATTTTTCTATTTTTATGTTTGTTTGTTTTAAATGTATATCAAATTGTTATGTACATACACTGAATATGTAGCTATTACACCAACTATTTTGAGGAAAGCATGTTCTATAGAGTCACTGAACTGCATCTTGTGGAAATAAAAATTTTTGTCTCTGTTTCTTATAGCAGTTTCACAGCCTCTTCTGACTCCAAAACATTTTATCTAAAAGAGAAGCTAAGAAAGACTAGGATAGAAAGGTCCAAATAAATATTGACTTTCAAAAAAAGAGTTAGCTTCAAGCACTGCAGATATTTTTGTTACTTGATATGAATTTTTCATATGCAGTATCTATCTTCTGAAATTTATAGTATAAAACTAATACAAAGGAGAAAAAAAATATCACAAGTCAGCTCTGTAGGTGTGTGACTACTAGTTCAGGTGAGACCAGGAGTGAGGTGTGTTTTTATAAATGGACTGTGTTTCTGAGTACCAAGGAGATACTCTGCAGAATAATTTAGCCCTGGCAAAAATTGATATTTATTCTAATAGGAAGTGTTCTGCTTCTCCAGCAGAAAGGGGGAACATTTTGCTCTGCACTTTAAGTAGGATGCTCTACAGGAAAATAGTGCTAATATAGGACAATGGAAAGCTGTTCATGAAAAAAGTTTTTTCTAGGTTTTTTTGTTTAGTAATTTAACACCAGAGGAGCTGACAGATAAATACACCCTTTCTTTTGCAGCTTGCAGTTGGGCCAGTATCTGCTCTGCTCATTTTTTCATCCTTGTATTTTCTGACAGTGATGGATTTGAGTTTTTTTCCCCCTACCTTTTTTTTTTTGGGGGGGGGGAGTTACAAAGAATAGAATTGTATTCTTTTTCTTCTTATGAAAGGAGAAGTAGGCAAACGATTGCCTGTTTGGTCTTGCTGTCAGGATGTGAAGAATTTAACACGACTAAATGACAGAAACAAAATAGCAGTTCTGAGACACATATTAAAGACTTAAAACACTTATTTTCAGTTGCAAGAAAAGCTATTAAATCAGACTGCAGCTTTTATAGTTGAGGGGCTTGGAGCGTGGAAAGGATGAGAACACTTGCAAGAAAAGGATATTTTATCTGCTGCTCACAAGGCAGACACAAACCCCTTTATCCTTTATACTTCATTGCACTGTCTTTGGGAGTGTCACTTTTGCTATCAAATAATGTTCAACATATGCACATTTTAACTCATATTATTAAATATTAAACCAAAAAGTGGTTCTTCAGGTAAAGACACTTGACTGCAACCTTTCTTCTTAAAGACAAACAGGAAATAACGTGAGATTTGGGGGTTTTGCTGTTGTTGTTTTTTCTCCTGTTTGTTCTGTGTTGTATTCCCTGTCTGCTTTCTCCAGTATATCAAACTCAAGGATTTGTCAACAAACCCTGCTACATTCTTCATGAATCAAAAAGACATTTTTCAGTCAAAGTAGGCCAGATACTGTTCAAATATGGTTTCTCCTACACCATTAGATGCATGCAGAGGAGGTAAAAATACAGACCCCCATGGAGGACTACTGAACAAGACAGCTGTATGCTAAGAAGTCTTCCACTTTTTGATGTAATCATCCTTATCATAGCTTCCAAGAACAGAACTATACTGAAGGGTGGTGAAAGACTCAGGCATGCAGTAGAAGATCTAGGTCCTCTAAAATAAGTCAGGTGTTTTGGCATTATTTGAGCAGGATAGAGGCCCATATAATTTAAATTCCAAGCTATAAAACAGAACTAGGCACTTAGCCCATGAGATAACTGAACTCCATATGTACATCAATATTCAAGCTGCTTCTGTGCAAGCTACAGAAGTCTTAGACCGGATGTAGAGAAAAAACAGACTAGTATTAGCTAGTACCCAAAGCCAGCATTTGCCTTAGGAATAATGGAGAAGGGAAATTTTCAGTCTTTTCCCTCATATAGAGAAAATATATAAACAGATCTTCATCCCTGCCATCTGGGTGAGAATCCTAACCACTGAACTTTGATGTTATATTCCTCTTTCTGGCTGTCTTGGAAGAATCTGAGAGGCCCTGGAAGTTTCAGTCTAAGAAGCTATTACTGCAGTCATGCAGCTGAGAAATTACACTCAAGATATGAGTAGATTTGTCTTATTTCTCAAATTCACAGAAGTTTCAAAATTTCCATGGCCTCTGCCACCCAGAAATTTAGGCTAATATGACTTAATTGGTGACTTAATAGTGAGCAGAAAATAATACATAACACTCTTCTGTAACAGATTTACTCTGGTTTCCATTGCACATGTGGCTAATTTCAGAATATAGGCAATTAAAAGATGTAAATTTTGTATCTTGTTGTCTGACAATATTGCCTTTTATTCCAGTGTTTGATTAAAGGTTGACAAAATGATACCTTAGCTACTTTTGTGTTCTTGTGAATCATAATTTAAATGGAGTGTATAACGAAAGTAGTATTTACATGTCAACTGGTTACATAAACACATTTTGGATTTGTTCTAATCTCTGGATCAAACCTCAGAACAGATCTAAGTTGTCCATTAAATGTGCATTTCTCACATTTTGCTTTTCTATTCATGCTTATCTAGTGGGATGATAAGTTAGGCTTAAAATCAAATAGTCTGTCCCTGTTTCTCTTAGTGGATTTTAGTGCTTGGTCATTTATGTATGGAAAATTTGAGAGCAAGAACAATGACTTCTAATGTACTCTTTTGTCAGTGAATTAAGGGACATTTAATGAAAATCTCTGTACCATTTGTCTACCTGTCATGTTAAACCACTATAACATTTTCTCTTGGTGACTACAAAATTAAGAATTATGGAGCATGCTTTGCAACACAGTAATTTTAAAACAACAACCAAAAAAAATTCCAACATCTTATTTTACAGATGGAATTTTTAAAAGTAATGGAGTAGATTATGGACCCCAAAGTAGTTACTTTCTATCATTATCACACTAGAGATTTTAGAATTTCTAGTGTATCTTGTTGTTAGCCTGACTTCATGGAAACTGAAAATGTGAAAAAAATATGTTACAAATTTATGGTTTATTCCCCTTCCTTAAAAATGATCTTTGCTTCTTAACCTACAGCTGCATGGTTACTTCTGTTCTTCTGCTATGCTTTGGGTTTTTTCCCTCTGTGGAAATCTGGGTTTGTGTATGTGTTGGTTCCAAACTATTGGCTACCTTTAGTGAAGAAAAAGACAATATTTTACTTCTTCCTCTGCTGTAGCTGTGAATAAAGGCATATTAGTATGTCTTACCTTTTCTTTAAACTTCTTCAATATATTTTGTCCTCTCTGTTTATTTAGTTTATCAATCAGGATTATAATGATGCCTGGACTAATTGGCATTCTAAACACATAGTGAATGCAACTTTTTCCTGCCTAACATTCTTCTATGTTTCACATTCACTTACACCACAAAGTGTGGTAGTAATTCTGGCAATTATTCATTTTGACAACTTTCTTCCAGGCTTTGCAATATTTCTGATGTGTCACATCTGTATTTATCAAATGACTGTAACTTAATACATACAAGGGTAAAGACTGTTCAAAAGGTAACAAATGTCCCTGTGCAACATGCAGGCATGCAGAGATATCTCTTTGAGAAGCAGGCATACTTTTGATCCTCATAAGAAGCAAAATGTTACTAAATAATGTTTATATAAAGATCTGGAGTAATAGAGGTATGCATATGGCCAAACTGACAGCTATTTAGAAATCAAATGCATTTCTAAAGCATTAATGTGATCATATTTAACCAGCTTTAAGAAAAGTGCTGAATTTTTGCAGTCTCTGTCATGCAGCCAGTGAATTTAATTTACATGTGACAATTTCTTCTTAGGAAACATTTTGCTCATTTCTGATCAATAGGCAAACTTTAGGCTACATATAAAAAAAACGTGAAGACACTTTACAAGGCCAGAAAAATCAGACAAAATTAAACTAACTGATTATATACACCATGACTGAAGTTTGTAACAGAAAAGGAGCAAAGATTTAAACTACAGATATAAAATACAATACCATCAGATGTGATGCCCAAGCCATGGTGGGGGAAGTAGCAATGCTTTTGGGAAATAAGAAGAGTTAAATTACAATTAAATTAACAGAATTCATGAAAAATAAGTAGTATACTTGGAAAACACAACAATCTTTACATCACAGACATTGTATAAAAGACTAAGCTATATACTTTCTCAAACTTTTAGGTGATTAGTGTGGTGCTTCTTGCCATCTCATGCTGTTATTTACATCGTCCTCTAACAAAAGGATGTATGTGGTGCAGTGAAAGTGTTTCCACACCTATTAGTAACCCAAGAAATAAAGTCTGTAGCACCAGCCAATCTATCTGTTTCTATCAAATTAGTGTTTTAATTAATTAATTAATTACAATTGATAAAACATACTGATTTCAGCTGGAACAGTAGACCAGTGGTGAGCTTTTCTGAAAACATCACCTGTTTTCATCACTGCTTACACACTTGGTGATGTGTTACAGTATATTCATTCAGCCTGAATCACTTCACAAGTTTGATTTGCAAACCAGTAAATATGTTAGATGATAAAAGATGTGTACAGATACATTTTTGTCATCTAAATTAAACCCATCTTTTATTACATTTTAAATTATCCTAATAGTTTGTGTTCTTTTATATTTATAAACAAGTATATAAGCATGTAAACAAGCATGTAAGGTCATTATGCTTGTAATGTATGACTAATGAAAACCTTTCCTAGACTCTCAAGCTGGTCAAAGGGATTGGTGTAATGTACATCTGTTCTATAAAATCTAAAATATTATAGCCACCATATGGAAAAACATAAAGATTAATCTGTGGATAAACAAGAAAGGTTAGAATTACTTATTACAATTTCAGTCTGTTTCAACAGAAATTGTATCTCCTATGTATTTCACAAAGCAGATTTCAATAAGTGGTTTGAAAAATTACATTCCAGGGTATTCTATTTTGATTTATTATGTCTAATGCTGATTTATGTAGTACATTCAATGCTCCAGAAGACTAAAATTGATAAAAAATATAGTCAGGAACCAGTTACAGAGTTTAGACAGTAAATAGATTCTTAGATTAACAGAAATAGTGTGAAACTGAAATTTAGAGACCTTGCACATGAAACCTCTGCGTGTTCTTTATAAATACTTCATGTGCTGAAGAAAACTTAAAAAAAACCCAAGCCAACAGGAATTTGATGAATGTTCCTGGAATGAGTTAAACTTATTATTAGTGGAGTGTCATTACTTTTACTACCATAGATCCCCCAACTCTTTATACATGGTCCTTTCTCTGAGAAAAGGGCAAAATACACCACAAAATCTAAAACAAAACTGCTTGCCACTATGCTCAAAGAAAAAAATAACTGAAAACTGTGGCAAGATGGTGTTATCAGACTAGTTGTAAAAGACTGATCTGTCTTTGAAACCAGATGGTAAGTTTTTGTCTTAGGAAATTAATTGATACTCCTGATTATCCATGATATCCTGTTCCTTTACATAGTCTTTGCTTTGCCCATTGACAGTTTCAATAAGCAAAATGCAATACTCAGAAAGAAGAGTAACATGATTATGAAAAGGAAATTAATAGCTGATTAAATTTCATAGTAGGATACTATAAGAACAATTGTTTTTTTTATTTAAAAGGTCCACCTTCTGAAGTGAGTGTTGATGTCTTTACAGGGAGAACATAGAACATTTTAAAGTGGCCTTTACACAACATCAGTCAGTGGGCAGAGTTCAAAGTCTGTCAGCATTTCCATTATAAACTTCTATTTTCTAGGCTTTATAACCTAGCTGTAAAATTCACTCTATACTTGAGCTCGACATGAAAATTCTCACAATAAAGTATTGTATTTTTAATATACTTACATAGAGAATACACTTTGAAGCAAAGTTGCAATGTGCTAAAAGGATTCTGAGACTTCATTATAAAGTTAACTCAAGAACAGTTGTTTGTGCAGCAAGTTTTTTGATAGTACAAGAAGGTGCAAAACATTTAATGTATTGTATTGATGTTCTGTAACTCGAAAGCAGCATTGTCTAACATTCACCTGAGAGCAAAGTAGTCATTAAGAGTGTGAATCTGAGAGAAAGCACTGAAAATTATAAGAGGGGTCGCAGTAGAAAAGAAAATCACCTTGAAAAGTTTCCTTCAGGATTTGGTCAAACAGCTACTTATTCCTTATTTAAATGGTATTGTCTTGCCTTGTTTGACACAGTCGCAGCACAAACTGAAACAACTTTCACCTTCACATGACTGGAACTATCTCCTTTTGATGAGGACATTTGTGGCTGTTGTATGCTGGGTGGTCTTTTGCTACTTCCCAATTAATCTTGGTCTGGGCTGCAGTGGTCAGCCTGTATGTGAACTCCTAACAAGTCCTGCTGTGTGTGGACATCTGTAGCTTTCTTATGTGAGAAGCTGCTCCCTAAAATATCCAGAAATCAAGTAGTCTCATGTAGGAAAAAACATCTATGGTGAAAGTTTATTGTGGAAAAAATGTCATTAGAAAAAAAAAATAATTCAACATGCAGTCAACCACAACTAAAAACTTGTAGTTATTTAGTTTTATTTTCCCATATGACTACATTACTTCTCTCTCAAAAACTTGCTTCAAAATTCTTATTCTATCTTTGATGATTCTTATATTAACCCTTTAGCAATGTGTTTTGACTGAAAATTGAATGAAGAACCAGAAGGTCTAGCATGGTCCTTTAAATCTTGATTTTTGGATTGATGAAAGGCTATTTAGGATATCATTGGACAGCCAATGTTCTCCTGAGCTTGTAGGAAGCTGTGTAATTTCAGAAACTGTCTTGTTCCTCACAAATAAAACCCAAGACCTGTCAACATTTTCCAGGAAACAGCCAGGAACAATTCAAGAATAGCAAATAGAATATGCCACCTACCCATGCAAGTGAGATTGATTTGTGTCACTGTTGCCTAGCTGTTGGGAGACAGAATGTAGGTCAATTACCTGCTTGCAAGAGTGGTAATTAGTTGCAAAATGAAGTAGAAAAGATTACTGAAAATGTCTATTAACATTTTAAATATTTGGAGTAGAATCACATCTGACTAGCAGCTTCAAAATATAACATGACACCACTAATTATGTTTTGGTTAATATTATAAGGAAACTTGGAAAACTTTTTCATCTAAAAAGCAATTAAAAATTAAAAGATTTAATCAAATCCAAGATCCTTGAAAACTGCATATTAGGTTAGAAAACCAAGCTTAAATAAGAATTATTAATAGTATAGGTACCTTTCCAATCATTCTTTTTCATGGTTTTTTCATTTTATAGCCATTCTATGTCTTCAGAAGTTGGAGTCCTCTTTTGTAAGCCAAAAAATATTTATCATTTTCCTAACTTATTTTGACTCCAGTTATGTTCATAAACTTGTCATCTCCCAGTCATTGACAATTGGTCATTTGATGATGATGTTGTAGTGATTCATACAAATCTACAAACATTATGAGTTAATATTATTCCCAACTTATTTTTTTTTGCATGCATTTTTCATGTTTAGGCATACTAAACTACTAAAACCAAAACAGCTGCAAGCCTATAAAAAATGTTTATTTTGAATAAAGGACTTTCAAAGTTTGAAGATAACAGTGTTAATTGTTTCCTTGGCTAACAAGTAATTTTATTTTTTTAAAATAAAATCTTACAGATAATTAATTTTCCTCTCATGACACTTGAATGAGTGATTTCATGATAAAATTGCACTGATATAAATTAATGTTAATCATAGCTTGAAATCAAAAATAATGAAAAAATTAGAAACTGTGACACAAATTTATAATATTTTCCTTATCAAATCATTAAAGGGGTGATTAGTGACAGTTAAGGGAAAAGTAAGATTATTATGAAAAATTCTCTTAATTTAGAAAAAAACAAATGACAACAAAGAAAATGAACATAAATCATCCACTTCACTTGCTTTCACCTAAAACTGCGCAGATGTTAGCTCATTCCGGTGGTGAGCTAGCATTAAGTATTCATATCCACAAATTATACTCAGGAAATGAAATTGTTTTTTTAGTGGCAGCACTACTCATGGCACAACTGCTTTGTTTGTTGGTGGGTTCTTCAAAATGTATAAGTTGAAGAAAATAATTTCAATGTAATGTTTAAATTCAAGTGTATCATGGGTCTTAATGTATCTAATCACTCTCAGATAATGTGCATTGCAACATATTTGTGGTGTGGAGAAACAGCTATCAGTAATTATCTCATGTGAAACCAAGAGGAAAATTATTTTTTTGCAAAGAATTTTAAAGACTGTAGGAAGAGAGGAACTTACTATTCCAAATAAATTCCATTGAATTGAGTTCTATGGAGATGTTACTTGTTTACCCTTTTGAAATTATGAGAAGAACTGGAAATACAAACTGATGACCACATTATCTGAGAGAATTATTTATGGTGCTGAAGGAAGTGCAACAGTTAAGAGCTTCAATGTAAACAAAATTATGAACCAAACAAAAACGTATTTTGCAGTCATGAAGTACAGATTTGATGTTTTCCTTAACATATTTTTGTCTCCTCATTGCTGGCTGGTACTCGTGAAAGTAAAAGGATTCTAATATGATCACATTTGTAGCCCCAAACAGCTATGTAGACCTAATAAAACATTCACCTGAGTCTTGGAGAATTAATCTGCATTGATACTTAAAAGTTTTTTCCTCCAATAGAGAAAATTATGGGAATACAAGTTTTTATTTTTATTGTTTCATTTTCCAGTTCATATAATTCATTAATAATAAAATGTTTTCCTAATGATTCCCCGTTAGCCAGATATTGTCTAAAACATTAGCCATACACTCAATACAAAAGATATTAAATCCCAGAATCATAGAGAGGTAGGCGTTGGAAGGGACCTCTGGGTTTCATCTAATTCAAACCCTGTGCTAAAGCAGGGTCACCCAAAGCAGTTTGCCCAGGATCACATCCAGCTGGGTTTGGAATCTCTCCACAGAAGACCCCACAACCTCTCTGAGCAGCCTGGTCCAGTGCTTTGGAACCTTCACAGGAAAGAATTTTTTCCTTATGTTCAGCTGGAATTGCCTGGGTTCCAGTTTGTGCCCATAGCCCCTTGTTTTATCACTGGACGCCACTGAAAAGAGCCTAGCCTCATCTTCTTGACTCTTGCCCTTTAGAGATTGATAAGCAGTCCTAAGATCCCCTCTCAGTCTTCTCTTCTCCAGGCTGAGGAGCCTCAGTTCTCTCAGCCTTTCCTCATAGGAGATGCTCCAGTCCCCTAATCATTTTTGTAGCCCTCCACTGGACACTCTTGAACTGGGGAGTCCAGAACTGGACACAATACTCCATGTGTGGCCTTACTAGGGCAGAGTAGAGGTGGAGGAGAACCTCGGTCGACCTGCCAGTCACACTCTTGTGTGTGGTACAGCAAAATAGTGCATAGACAGGAGTTGGATTTGTTGATCTTCTTGGGTCCCTTCCAACTCAGGACATTGTATGATTGTGTGAAAGCTAAAATTTCAAATTTGGACATCATATTGCTAAATACTTCAGTTTCTAAAGTACTGTAATAATGTAAGGAGTAGTACAGTTCATCACTGATTTGATTTGGAGATCCATTTTAATTCATGCTGGAGCTGAAACTTAGTACATCTTGAGTGAACTGTCAGCTTTTTGTGGCCAGTAACATTTTGACCCTTCCATGCAAATTTGCATTTTCTGAAGCAAGTAGATGATTCTGCTCATGGATGGTTTAAACAATGCAATAAAAAGAGATACTGAACAGTTTCTTACCTCATGAATGCAAAAAGATGTCTACATTAAATTAAAAAGGTGGCAAAACCCCAAGGCCTTTTAACAGTGAAGACAGAAATTGAAGCTCATTAAGGATCTTAAGTTATCTCTGAACATAAAAATGGAAATACTGATACCATGACAACACAGAGAAGTTTTTCTTCTTTGCAGAAAACAAGACTTATTTTTAGGTGGTATGAGTCAAAACTATGCTAAGAGGTCAACTTCAGAAAACAAAGGAAAAATTGACAGAGAGGTTTTCACTAATTTGGCTGAAGTGAACCTACCCACAGTGTTTCAGCCTAGAAGAGAGACTAACTGGGAAAATTATTCAAACTGTAATTTTCCTTGGCTTGCCAAAAGGGGATTATGAGCTGAAGTCAGTGTTGCAGGAAATGTCACCTGCCTTTCAGAAAGAGTAACAATCAAAAAAGGCCTTTTGTTCATCCAAAAAAATTATTATGCCATAGATGTTATTCTTCATTTAATTAGCTAAGTAAATAACATAAGAAATATTTCCCTGTCATTATTTTATTTTAATTTCTCCTGGCTTAGTTTGTAAGAAGAGAAAATGTAATGAGCTGCCTTTCAGTTTGTACAAATAAAGGGCCATGGAAGCTGTCTAAAGGGAACTAAGTAATAATTGATGAGGTTGTACCCAGTTTATTGTGACAGCCATTGTAGCTTAATGTAGAACAAGTTTTTGAAGGAGATTAAGTTTTTGGTTATTTCTTTAGTCATTTTGCTCCAAAACAATCAAACAGTAACAAAGCAGAACTAGAAAAGATAATGTCTCAGATCTCATGTTCATATATTATTTTTTAAACCAGTGAAAACAAGCCTATGAAACAAACATAGCAGGGATGCTTTATGTCTCCTTATTTACTCTTCTCCTGTTTAGTCATCTCTCGAGAGATGTGGACAATAAATACTGTCCATGGTGAGAACATTTTGTCACACCATTGAAAGAAAGTTCTCTGCTCCTGGGACATACCCTGCCTTGTGATCATTGTGTGTGGTGATAATGTTCCTTCTTCTAGCAAAATTACTATTAATTATGTATAGATGTTTCTTATTCTAAAAAGACCAGGGGGACTAAGGTTTACACAATAATATATTTGCAAAAGCAGTTTTCTCTGCCTGCTCTAACACTAACATTCAGGGAACATTATGATGTCGCAAACCATAAAGACAATAAAATTCACAGGTCAGAAAAAAATACACTTTATAATTTATGCTTTAATTCAAATATGCAGTTGGTGCCTGAAGATTTCAATTCAGAAAATCATCCTTATTTCAAAAAGCTAGTCCAGCAAATGCTTAAGTTTTACTGAACACCATGATGCTAATGTTCGTGCTCATAGCCTTGCCTGAGCTGCAGATAGCAGTTAAGTCTTCAGTATAACAGGCCAGGTGGTGCATTTCACATTGACATGCCCTTTCTTTTATTAGGTTTACTACAAAGCCTAGCAGAATTGGAAAGTGGTATTTGTTAGAAATTTTTCTCCTTTTTTTCTTCCTTTTGATGTTTTAAAGGCTTTTTACAAAGCTCATTGAAGTCAATGGGAGTATACAGTGGGTAAGTTATCAAACAAGTTTTGGAAATGTTAAATGCCTTTGACTTTAACTGCATTTGGACAGCATCAATTTCTCTAAAAACTATTCAGATCGATGCAGGCATGATCCTTAAACATTATCAGAGCCACTGCTTGTAATAATTAATGAAAGCTCTTATTAACAACCTTTGGTTTATGTACAAACACTCTAGCACACATCAAATGGGCTTGTGGTTATGTGCAATGCATAGGCTCAAGGAATAGTTCCCCTAACTGTAAGCTGTAACGAACCAGGTTGGGGAATGGCCAAGCTGTGAGCCCTCCTCATAGGCTATGAGCATTCCCAACGTGCCTCACAAGCCTCTGCACTCCCCAGCTCACTTTCATCTTCCTTCACCTGAGGGTCCAGATGTGGGAGGCAGCCCTGCAATGGGAGTTCAAAGCGGCAGCTCGTGAAATGGGCTCATCCAGGCTCTTCAACAGGGAGGCCCTGGCTGGCAGATCCCCTTCCTCATCTGCAGAGAAACTCAGTTGTGTCTCCTCCACACGCTGCCTTGATGGGCCAGGTGCAGCTGGCAGGCAGATTGTGAGCCCTACCAACAAGCTGCATCTGGTAGAGGAGAAGGTGGAGAGCCTGAGAGATCAAAGGACCTGAGGTGTGGTAGCAGCTCCTGGCTCTCAGCCTTGCCTGCTGCAGCTGCTTGCTGCCATGAGGCAAACTGGGTTGTGCAGACCCTAGGTGTGTTCAGTTTTGGGAAAACAGGAGTCTTCAGTGTCTCTGGGCTCAGGATCCTGTACACATCAGGGCTAAAAGGCTGGGAATAGGAAAAAGAGGCAAAGTCCATGGGTTGTGGTCTAGGAAGATGGACATTGTCTGTCAGAATTGCTCAGGAGCTGCAGCCCTGCATCCCTCTGTGTACAGTGGGGTGGGAAATACACTGCAAGGTGGCATGAAGCTCACTGGAGTTGGACATTCAGCCAATATAGATACTAGAGATGGGTTTTTAAACCTCTGAAGAGGTTTAAAACTCTGAGCCAAAGGCCTGCTTGCTACTTGAATGATATTTTATGGTCTGGAATGGAACATGAGTATGTTACTCTTGCTGTTTCCTTGCCAGCATACACTGCATTACTTTATTTAGCTTTTGTTTTTAGTAAATATGAGGTATTCTTTTGTTAAAAGTAAAGTAAATCTACAAAAGTTTTATCTTTTTCAGGTCAGAAAGTTCAATATTTGCTGACAACATCATAATAAATGGATTTTGCAATTTTTTTAATGCTTCAATTCCTCCAAAACCCACAGCTTGCAAGGCACAATAGTGAACATATTGGAAATTTTAAAAGGTGAATTAAAGGTTTTTTCTAACAAAGACGACTTGAATGGCATTTTTTTTCCTCTTTTTTTTCCCCTCTTCAGGTTGTTCAATACAGAAACCCTGTTTACACCACTTCATAAGCAACAGTGAGCATTTAAAAGATAAATGAGCTTTAAGTCAAAGAAGTAATAAAGAGAACACTGAACCATGGAAAAATATTTAAGTATTGCAGAAATCTCTATGAAAAATAAACTCAAATATACACATGACAAAACATGTCCTTGCTGGATGTGAAAAATAAAAGCAATTTTAGAAAGAAAACTAAAAACCTTGCAATACAACTTTTAGAAGCTCAAAAACAGCCCAGCTCTCATAAATAAATAAATAAATAAATAAAAGCTTTGCAGCATAGATAAGGCTTGTGTATCAGGATGAAAAGGTGAAGACTTTTTAAATTGGACCTTTTCTGAGCAATAAATTTATTTCCTATTTTACTTTTTTAGTAAATGTTATTACTTTGAAACTCTCCTGGCATTTTGCAAGCAATAAAAAAGGCAAATACTGTTCTTTTCGGCAGATTGCTTGTGTATAGCCCTCTGTATGCTTGCTTAAAAGGAATATGTAACTACTTCCATTCTGCTTCTTTTCAGTTTGATAACTGTTACATTTGCAGGCAAATAAAGTAATAGAAATTTCCATAAAGGCATAGGACCAGTGCTACGCAAAGCACGCTTTAGACCTTTCCCTTCCCTTCCCTTCCCTTCCTTTTCCCTCTTTATCCTTTTTCCTTCATGAAAACATTGAACTCTCTCAGACTCCAGAAAAAGCTACAATGAACCTTCCTCTAACTTTGGTAAGACTAGTAATGTGGTTTTACTCAATTAAACACAGTAACCACTTAATATTAGGGCTACTGATCCTTTCTTTGGATGATATCTTAACCCATGGTACCAATTAACATCTAATTTATGAAACTATTCTATTATTACCAATCTTTCTGTCTTTTAACAATAAAAGTGGTGTTACTGGTGATAACACAGCTAACTCTCTTTCTGGCATCCCTGCCACCCCTTCTAGAAATGCAAACAATTTTCCATTTTATTCCCCTGAAAAAAAGCTTCATTAAAAAATGTCCATCCCATGGAAATTTCTACCTTCTCAGCTTGTGTGTTTCTGCAAACACCAGTTACAAGTAAAAGAGGAAACAGAAAATTTTGTTCAGTGTTCCCAGTTTTTGGACAGTTCCAGTAAATATGCTTCTGTCACCTGGCAACTTTATTTTCTCTCCTTTTGGTATTGGAATGTCAATATGTGGAGAATGGTAAACTATCAGCCAACTTTCCTTGAAATAAATCTTCAAGAACTCTCACATGAAACTGACTTAATTCTGTCTCCAGGAAAATAACTCAGAAAAGCTGTTTGTTGTAACAAGGTAATGTTTTTCAGCCAGTTTCAGGTCAGCTTGTGGGTCTGAATTCTCTACTCCTGAAAGGATTTTCCAGAGCATAAGGTTCATTTGGATCTGGCTTCAGGAAAGCATTTAAGTGCTAGAGCACATCTTAAGTGGTAAACACATAAAGGTAGTCTTAAATGTGAGTACTTTAAACATATATGTTTAAACTGAAATGTGTTGTGCTTAACCGGGGGGAATTTACAGCTGGTACTGTAAAGACTTCAATCATTCAATTTCTAATTTGGTTCTGAATCCTTAATTAGTTGCTGAATCAAAACCTCCATGTATTGTAAAATCAAATGAATCTGTGACTATGTCTGTACTTTATGGAAGAAACAGACTAGTAGTTTAATATTGAAAGGAATCTATGGGCATCTATCATTGTTTATCCTGGTAATTTCTTGCACAAACAGGGGATGTTACTTCTAGAAAATGTATCATTCTGTGGAAAAAACCCTAAAAATCTGCTATTCTTTTTGTATTTGTTTGCTTTTCCTTTTCAGTCAGATTCAAAATCAAAAAAGGACACAAAACTAAATAAAAAGTTAACCTTACTACTTTAGTGTAGAGATGCAGCTACTCAACATCGAGCAATCTTGGTATGAAACTGCGAGAAAAATCAATACTTTGTGGCTAGATGCAGTACAGACAAGCAAGAATGCCAAGTCTGAAAGGATATAGAGTCAGGAGGAAAGAAGGGGAGGAGAAATATGGACTAGGTAAGACAAATATATTTGCTACCCTCCTTTAGTTGTCTGAAAAGACATAACAGATTATATTTCAAACTCTTGGAGTTATACAATGTGTTATACAATGTGACCAGCAAGTCTTGAAATATAGTATAATCTAAAGTAAGGTACATGTCTGTATATGCACTTAAAAATAAAATTCAAAATCTAATTTCAATAATCTTATGAATTCACAACATTTCTTAACTGAATATGTCCAACCTTGCTCTTCCTTTCTAATTAAGTCTAAAGCTTCATCATTTCTGAATGATTGCTTGGTTAAAGGATTGCTTCATTTCTTTCTAAGTACAATCTACTTTTTCAGCAATATAAAACCCAACTCAAATGGCATTTACATGAATTTCCCAGGAGCAGTTGTTTCTATGGACTTTGAGTTTTAGCTGCTACAGAAGACTTTTTATATTTTAATATCTATTGTTTGGAACTTTTTAGCATCAGTGTTGCTGATAGAGTTGGCCACCAAAATGCTAGGATATTTATAATTTTCTCAGAGAGATAATAAAGCTAAGAATTTTCCCTTGTATTAAAATTCAAAGCACCTTCTCTTGCAGCCTGGCACTGTAAAAGTAATTGTATAGTTTGTTAACTCTTCAGCAACTTTTGCAAACTTTGTAAAGTTAACCAAACAGCTGTGAACTGTCAAATAGTGCTGCTGAAATTATTTTTTTTGTGGTGTTCAAATACTGTTGGTGCAGCTAGTGTATTTTTAAAAAAAATTAAATAAAATCAGCAATAATTAATCTCTGCTCAAAACAGATTCAGATCCCTGATTTGCCAGTCTAACTTCAAATTCAGATAGTCTTTAGGTTTCTGAATCTTGCCTTTTGCAAACATAGTTTGAAGGTGTGCACAGATATTAAAATAACTATAACACTTTAAAAGCATCAAAGGGGAATAAGGAGATGAATGAGCTTCTGAAAGACAAGCCTCAGTGTGAGTTTCTTTTACTTGTATGATATATGTGAGAATTCTTAGTTCTGTGTTATTACCTGGACTTAATTTGCCTGGGAGCATTTCCCATTTACCATCAGGTAGGAGCATGTACATAGAAATGACAGCAGCTGGATGAGTTAATGTTCACACTACTGTACCTGAGGGTAACTTGTTAGTATACATAGTCCTTAATCATATCAGAAAGATATACTTGACTTCCTAATGGCACTGAACCAAGTCTGTCTTTCAGTACTCCTCCCAGTTTTGTAGTTTAGCATTACAGACTTGCACAGAATCACTTACATACAAAACTGCTGAACACATGACATTACAAAAACAACCAACCAACAAACCCAAACCAAACAAAAACCTCAACAACTAAAAAATCCAAAAAAACTCAACCAAAAAACAGAACAGGTAATTCCTCTTTTTCATCAAGCCCACTCAGATTCAACACTCTGCTATTTTCCTCAGCACATTTGTAAATCTACTTGAGAAAGGCAGTCAGCTGCCACAGATAATCCAAGATGCTGCAGTAGCACTATGAAGATACAAATTTTCCATTACAATCCTGTAATTCTTTACATACTGGCATCTACTAGAATAGTTAGATAAGCTCATCTCAAGCTAGTAGCTGTAGCTATTCATGAGTCTTCCTGAGAATATGAATTGGTGGTAAGGTAACGTTATATAGGTAGGTATGCCTGGGAATGCATTGGCTAATGTGCAGAGTCAGAGAACAAATCACATTCCAGTGCCATGCTGGTTAAAGTGAGGCTGATTCTGCTTGACAGGATAGTGATGGGTTCATAGAAGACCTTATCTCCTGTATAAATTGGAATAAAATTCAAAGCATCTCAGAGATGTCTATGGTGGTGTGGAGACTCTTTTCTCAAACCTTAGTTTTCACCCAGTTTTGGCACTCACTGGCAGTGAGGAGAGCTGGCTAACTATAGGTCTTGCCTAGACTCTTGTGCAAGCAGAGGTGTTTACAACATCTCTGCAAAACATGCACTTTCAGTACCTTTCAATGTCAACAGAGGTAGAAAAGAAAAAACAAAATCAATTCTGGTTTTTATTAGGTTGGAGTTAGTCAAGTTTACTTGCAGAAGTTTTCATCTCCTAAAAGTAACAGCATTTCTTACTCTGGTGTAGACAGTTCCTACTTTACAAAGGATGGTTTATGCTTCTGAAGGCAAAGCGAGCTGTGCAGCAATGTTCCAGATGTAAAGAACTGACAGCAGAAAGAGCAATCACTGCCCTTGTTGAAGAACTGGGCATACACCCAATTAAGCCAGGATAAACAAAGCTATTTCAAAGTCCTTCCTGCTCAAAAGGCAGAAAAGGAACATAAATTGTATAATTATAATATTAAGATGTAAAAATCACTAATGGTCTGAATCAAACGCAGAAGACTGGCCACATAATCAGATGTATTGTTTTAACTTTTAAATAGAAGTGCACAACAGTCTAGAGAAGCAGAAGCTTGATATCTTTTCAAACAAACCAGAAAGAACAAATCCTCTCAAGCACAGATATTCTCTAATGTAACTGTTTACTTCCCCACTTTTCATGTAATGTTACTTGTTTTCAGGCCTTATTCAATGTCAGTGATGACAGCATTTATTAGATATTCTCTTTAAGAAAAATAATTTATAGCCTATTAATAGTGAACCTTATTTTAAATCTAGGTATTACTTGTGTATTTTTAAGGAACAATTATTCTGTTATACAGAATTAAGTCCAAGAGAGAGAGCTGAGGAAGGAATTGCATATTATTTCTCCTCTATCCCAAAGCAATGAGCCCTGCAGTTACATAAATATCTATCTACCTGGGCTGGAAGAGTAGTATCAACCCATAACAAAAAATAAATGTGATGTTCCTTGCCTCCATCCCTTTGTGCACAGTTGACTGTTCTGAGCCAAATATGTCAATTTATAGCACATAAGGTCAGTTGCTGATGGTGCCAGCAGTCTGCTTCCGGTTGGAGAACTGGACGTACATCAGGGAGTATATTTGAGCTCAGAAGCTCTGCTAGACTGGCCTGGCCCAATGCCACTGTCAAACTGGTGACAAGCATTAGTAAATCCTGACACTGGCTTCAGTTTGCCCCTACTGTGAAATGTGAGCATCATGAAAGGGAGTCCACATGTATCTCCCCATTTCATAAGTCATAGGGAACGTAGGAGAAGCAGAAGCATTAGCTCCAAATGGGAGGATTTTGTTAAGGCTTAAAGGATCATCAAAGTGTGCTTTTTCTGTGTGCTTCCTTTCTTTTTGAAATGGGACTTATAGGGTATTTGTTTATGTAATCCTAGCTCCAATCTCTATTATAGCATTTTCCTAAAAAATGTGTTAAGGGAAGCAATCAGTTCAGCTTCTATTTCTGCTGCCTAAGGGCAGCTGCATTAGTTACATGCAGTTCAAAAATCCTTCCAACATATGTGCTGATCTCAAACACTGAATTAAACAGCAGTACTGCCCTTTAAGGAACATTCACTATTTCAACAGTTTGAGTAGGCTATATATATTTTACAGTAAAATTCTTCTTCTATTGGCAGCAAACTCCCTTTCTTACACTTAAATTCTATTTGTTTTATTTCTTGTTAGCTTAGTTTATAGAATTTGCTGTGGCATTTTTATTGTCTCATGGTTTTATTGTATTTTTTTAATTGTGATATTGTGTGCCAAATCCCTTGGAAAGGAGGAATTATATTATAGTTTTATATTGCAGATTTTTGAGGAGCAAAATCTGTGAGGAAAGAAAGTCTACATCCCAAGGTAAAAATCAGTAACCAGTTTGGTCCAGCAACATAAAATTGAAGCATCTAAGCTCAACATTTCCATTCAAACTTCTCTTTTCTCTTTGGAATTGGAGAGTCCAAAGTTTTATTTTTATAGACAACAACCCTCTGAAGTGCACATTGAAGGAAAAGATTCCTTTTAGTTTTGAATCAGAAACTGTTTTCATACACAATAAGGTGTAGGAATAGACAGACAGACCTTGACCAGTATCCTTTGTAATTGCTGCAGTTAAGACAGACATACTTTTCCTGACTTTCTATGCTCTGCTTTTAACATTAAGAGACATCATAAAGAAACCTGTGAGTAAGAGCTAGATAAAACCTTGAATTTCCAGAGAAATAACCTTTCTCTATGAATGAAGGAATAGTCTCAAATCCAGGGATTGCACTGAATTAATTACTAACTCATCTTTTTATCTTGTAATGCTGATTAACTTCAACGAAACTATACTTGAATCCCTATCAGCAGATAGGGATCTGCAGTTGTGTAACTGCAGTGCAATTTTCCTCAAACCACTTCTAAATGATATGCTTATTTTGCCACATTGATAAAGGTAATGAAGCTTGTACACACTGACTAGTAGAGAAAATAATTTGCCTTTGCTTTGTAGACTTTTTTTTACATAGCCACCTAAAGGATTTGGTGTTTGGCCTTAATAAATGGTGAATCTAATAATAATTCTGCCCCTCTCCTGCTGTGCCAGAAGGCTTCAGATACAATGACACAGAGTCAGAAAAGGTAGGTCAAAACCCCTTGCCATAAATACAGTACCCTGTTGCTTTATTTCTGTTGCCATTCTTGGGTTTGGTTTCATTTTTCATTTTTCCCTGGGGAAATTATTTTTCATCCAAAATTAGACATGTGATAAGCTAATATGCCCTGGGTGAAATAATGCTGTTATCATTTTGACCATGTTTTTCTTTCTTTCCAGCTTATCACCTCTTGTGTGTTTTAATTTTGTTTCACAGTACACCTCCTCTTGTTCTGAAAACATTAAGGCATTGAAAGGAAAGAAACTGTCTTTTTGTGTAAAACTTTACCAGCTCATTTTTGGAGTCTCCAATGCATAATATTACAGAAATTAATAAGCAATATAGTACATTAAAGATGTAAATGACAAATACGATTTCAAGATTAACTTCTGCTTTAGACTGGAAGTTGAAATCTGACTTTCCTGTTTTTCTGTCAATGCACAGTTTAAAAGTAGGTCAGCTTATCTTCCCCACTGAGCATCTCAGTGAAACACTGAGATTTAAGCAATACCATCTCTATCAATAAGCAACATGACTTGTCAGAGACAGTTAAACAGTCTTGAAACTTTCATATTGTTATATTGATACTTGAATGGAGTCATATAGGCAGAAATATCTGAATGATACTGTGCACTTAAGAATGTAGCCTGTCTGTTGTGTTGTGCCATCACTACTGTACTTGTCAAAAAAACATTTATTGTGCAAAAGAATGCAACTTTATAGGGAATGAGAAGGGCAATTAAGACAAGAATAGCTACAGAGGTTAAATTATAAATGAAACATTTTATGTGAACTCCTTTTTGAGGTTACCTTCCATATGCATAAGATGCTCCCAGCACTCACTGTCACTCACTACACTGCATCCTCATTGAAAAACAAAAATGTCCTTAAACACTCAACATACTGCTTCTATAAAATTTTACAGATATGTTCTTACATCTATAGATGTGGGTGTCCTGGTGAATAGATTTGCTGTTCTTATTGTTCAGGCTTACCTTATGCCACAGAGTGGCTAACTCGTGCCCTTTCCTAATCAATGATCAACGGAAAACTCATAATTCCCTTAGGGTATGTTGCACTTCAGCATTCATCACCCAGGACAGATTTGGCACATTTATTTTTGAAAAGAATAAAAGTCATTTGATTCCTGCTATTTTGGAAGTGCAATAGCCATCATTAGACAGAAACCTTTATTTTCTGTCCAGAAGATAAAAGTAGGTCAAGCAGCCTTATTTCATGCAGGCAACATTCAGTAGTTCAGTCTTGGGTGAGGGTTTGGCTGACAGTTGCTTCTCTCAAGGTTTGAAGCAAAAGCCAGTTGAGTTTTATTGACACTGTTTTTTCTCACAGTTCTGTAATGCCTTCTCATTTATGAATGCACTTGTTCTTCCTGCAGCAAAATGCATAATCTAGAAAACTTTCTTTGCCCAAATTGTGTTGCTGACATATCTATCTCTATGATAATGTTCCAAGGGATTTGTTTAGTCAAGGTACATAACGATTTGGCATTTCATTCTAGACTGCCTCACAGCTAAACAAACTGCTGAAGTTTTATCAGTGAGTCAGGGTCAATGTACTACTAGTCTGCTTACTGATCATTTAAAGGGCTCCATTGCATCTGATTCCCTGGATGGCTGCTTTTGGCCAGCAACAGCTTTAGGAGAACCTTCATTCACACACTCATCTCTTCATAGGGCTGCACTCCAAAGGATCCAGCAGCAGTGGCTTTTTCCTCTCCAAGAATACTTTTTGTTCAACTACTGATAAAAAGCTTGCAGAATATTGTATGTTCCCTGGTATTGGTAAAACCAGAAAATATTTATAGATTTCTAGATATTTGGGTCTCATTTCTTTTTGGTCTTATAAATTTTTTATGTCTTTTTTTTTAGATAGCAGTTAAAAGTCTGGCAATTTTGCTTATTCTTCTGTAGAAAAATTTGGAAACTGTTAAATTTTGCCCCAAATAAATTTATTCTAAAGGCTTTATTTAAAAAGACCAATTGTGGTGGAAATGTTATGAAATTCTGCTCACTTGTCAAGATGTCAGTCTCACATCACAAATGTGAGATTACAGTTTTGCAGTATCCAGAATAAACAAGTTGTTCAGGCTAATGAGTTCCAAACCAAACTAACACTGAAACTTTAATGCTGTAACATTTTTTTGGAAAAGTGAGATATAATAAGGAATGGATGGATTGCATTACTTTGCCAATACTATATAATGTGATCTGTAGCTACTGAAAGCACTCCCATATGAAAGTGTTATAAAAAACACAGAAACAGTTTTTTGTTTGAAATTTTACTCTGAAAAATGGAGAGAAAAAATGCAAGAGATTATTTTCCCCCCTTTTTACACTTATTTTTATGCAACAAAATATCCTAAGGAAAAAAAATGATTGATTTTTTTAATTGTTTATTTGATACACAAATCAGTTAAAAAAAAAATCATACATCCATTTACTGTTGGGACATTTCCAGAGCATACTGTTGTTGTAAATTGGGAAGTGTAAAATGGAAGCTTCTGTGCTAGCAACTCTACCACTTGACACAGGAATAACAGCCTTTTACAGGGAATCCATTTGTATTCATTCTGGATTTCAAAATTATTTCCATCCACTGACAGCTTTGGAATCTGTGTACTTGTAAATGCAAGATGTGCAGATGTGAGGAGAGCCTGCCAAGAGTCTGGAAAAGCAGCAGAAGCTGGTGTTGTCTGGTTTGATCAGGAAGGGGTTGACAGTCAGAACAGTGAAAAGATCCATTTTGTGTGACAAGAAATATTTCCACATATAGAGCACTGATATGTGTGATTCTTATTCTTTTTGAAACCTGAACACAAGTGTGCCCATGAGGATTTGTTTTCTTATTTAGAATGGAAAGAGACACTGTGGCCTGGAAGATCAGCATAGAGGATATCCAAGGAGCTGGAATACTAAATAAATTGGTGTTGGAATTACTGCTTTGTTTCTTCATTCATATAGAATTAAATTAATAAATAAAAATAAAAATTCACATAAACTGGTTGAAGGATTTCTTTGGTCTGTACCTTCAGATTAGGATATCTTTGTATCTGGGTATTTGGTCATTCAAAATGATTTTTTTTGACATTCTATGTTTCCTTACTTAGAAACATGCAAAACTTCAAGGACTGAGGACATGGACGATTTATTCCCTTATCAGTAACTTTATCTAATCCACAAAGTTTTTATGATGACAACTGCATCAAACTGTATCAGAGCAACAGATCCAAATGCAATAACTGAAACAGCTTTATACTGATGAACAGATGCCATACCTAAGTCACATAATGCACAGTTGCTACAGTTTTGTTCCAAATGTCTCTTTTTCCCATTCTTTGTCACTATGTAGTTACTGCATTTCATTTTATACCAGGCATTTCCCTGGCAGGTATTGCACATGCTGTAAATACACACCTGTGCATGGCATGGTAGCAGCTAAATTCAACCCAGTGGGGAAATTTGCCATATGTATGTCTCATTGATTTAGCTGGTTAAGTTGATTGTGTTGGATTGATGTATTTAAGTGTATATTGCTCAAGGTAAAGACTCAGTATTCCTACAGTGACATACATGGTGCTAGAAAAGACCATCTAGATCTTCAGATCCTCTGTCTTGCTTTTATAGTCAAGAAAGTCACCTATGTGGACATGCAGCCATATGTAGAATAACTTCTCCAGAGAAATACTGCTACTATTTTAGTTAAAATACTAAGAAATTTTAACAGTGATTCAGAGTAGAAAGAGTGAAGAACCTCTAACTTTGAGATATATGTTGTTCAAATGGTTAAAGACCCTAGAAAATTTAAAACTAACAATGTGCACAATACCCCTCAAAACAAAACCATACTCCCAAATCCAGAAATATAGAAAAAACAGTCTTCTGAAACTTAGTATAAGATGACTTTCCTGTTATTTCACCGCTGCTTTTGGGGAGACTTTTCCTCAAGAAAATATTGGAACATATATTTATAGGAACAGATCTGTTTCATCTACATCACATATATATATATATAATTTTCCATTTGTGGGGCAGAAAAACATAATTTATCTGGTCTTATGTAGTGTTAATACAGTTTCAGCACATTTTTTTTATCATCTATCTTGCCATTTTACTCCTTTCAAACATAAAATGTCTATATATACTGAGTACTATGTTTATAAACATTACATTGAGGGACTTTTCTCTTGGCAGGTGAAAAATAGAGGTTAAAAAAGTAGCCATGGTGCTGGCAAGCCACTCACATTTATCATCATTCTGGGCTGACATTGTGGAGGAGAGTCTCAATACATATTTAATTAAACTTCTTGTTCTTCCTCAAATGAGAGCTTAGGATATAGGGAAAAGATGAAATGTATGCTGTAACTGAATTTAGCATAATGCATCTATGACTCTCAGTTTTGGAAGGACTCCAGATCTAAACAATTGGCAGCTAAAACTAAAAGAGGGGGGTGAGGGATGGGGAAGGGAGGCAAGGAGGATTATCCTGTTTACCAAAAGGCTCTTTTATTTTAGTGAGATATGGAGATATCTTCTATTGCTTTTGTTTTGGTAGAATTAGAATAGGAAATAAAGATTTAATTTGGCATCTTAAAAGAAAGTGAATGGAATTAACTTAGAATCTTCATAAAATTAAAGTAGCACCTAGAGGGGTAAGAGAGAATTAGCACTCTGCAAAAAGAGCTCCCTCCTGAACACTGCAAGCATCACTGTCTCCCAAACTTTCTAGAACTGAAACGGAGCATATCACTAAAACCCCGTTTTTTCACTGCTTAAATGTAAATACAAATATGTTGTGAGTTTTTCTGGATTATCACCAAAAAGGTACCATAATGTAACTTTATTTATGTACTGTTTAAGTAAGGCAAATATAGTGTTATCCTGAATACAGATATTTTGCCTATAATAATATTTTTTCTGTTCAACACCTTGGATTCAAAGTTTTAAAGAACCTGCTCACTGTTAAATATTTTTTTACACATTTTTAACACATATTTTCAAAATTACTCTTCCAGAAATTAGAGTTTTGAGTGAATCCTGCACTAACTTAGATCCTGAATAAAGAACTATGCCTATTCTGAAGTTGCTAGGATGTACTCCAGCATAAACTGTGGAACCTTGATCTTCCATTTTTATCTTGGAGTTAGGTTTTCATCTTCAAATATTCCAAAATAAATGATATAACAGAGTTAGTGAACACTTTCTCATGCTCTTCTCATCTCCTAGATGGTAAGAGCAGAGTCACTGGTTTCTATAAAGCATTTAGATGCTTATGTATGGGAATGCATGCTTATTGTTAGGTGTATGTCTGAACACATTTCCTCATTCTTCATCCCAATACACATGATTTTTTGCAATAACCAGAAGGAACCAGGCTTTGTACTGGCATGGCAGTGCAGAGTCTCAAGATTTGTCTACAGTTGCCTCAGCCTGAGCTGGTTGTGGCTTGGTTTAAGAGCTGTGCAGTAATTCATGGATATTACCTAACCTGATTTCGGCTGAGCCCTGGGAATATCCTGTGTGATAAGGGGTTGACAAATGAACCACAGTGCAATAAACAGCAGCCCCTTGGGCTTGGGGGGCCCAGGGGCAACATTCAAACTTCAATATAGAATCAGTTAAAATAAGATCAAGTATGTAATGAAAACAGAAAAATAACCACACCAAGATTAAACAGAAAGCAAGCATTGATATTAGCATCTCTTTTCTCCTAGTAAGAGGAGGAAGAAACCTCCACCACTGGCACCAGAGAACAGGCGTATTTGCTAGGAATGTCTAAGTGATTGTCTGTTTTTTCAGAATAACAATTTTAGTTGTATTGTTAAAGAGCCTTTTCTGCATTAAATAATTTGGACATTTAAGCTGTTAAAACATTAACTGAACTAACAACAAATTCTTATCTCTGTATAAAAAATGTATTCACTTTTGTTCTTTAGAAGATTTTGAAGTGTAAGAGCCTTTGTCCTTGTTTTCCTAAGTAGACAGTAACCTTCCTTCTCTGCAGCATCACCCAGAAAAAAAGACATTTTCCATGATAAAAGCCATATGGTTTAAGATCACCTTAGATAAGTTTGGATGAGTATTTGGTAGCTTAGTGAAGCATGTCTTCATTCCAGATTAGTGTGTAGCTTATATGACATATTTGAATCCTCTGGTAGTAAGAGTAATTAATCTGGATCTCAGATTCATTTTTCCCCAGGAAGTTTTTTATGAAACCAATGCAACTGCTGTGACTCAGAGAAAATTCAAAGATTATTCATGGTCTGAGTATGACTACTGGATTTTAGTTACCTTGAATTTAGTCCTTTTCCAGCTGATTTGTGAATTGTGATGGAGCTTAGGCAAGAGCTAAGTGCTTAGGTGCTCAGATGTACTTCATGTATATTTACTTTTATTTAGGCAGCTAAGGCACATGCACTCAGGACACTGTTGAACTCTTTATATTTAGCTACAAGAATTCATTACCTAGAAACAGAGGCACCAGCTAATTTATGCAATCTCAGGCTTAGCATTAGAGAATAGTTTTTCTAACCCAATCAATGACCAACATGTACAAAACCTTACTTTAAATACTTAAACATAGAAATGAATATTAAACAGCAGTTTCATACAAAATGTGACTTACTTAATTTTCACCTGTGAGAAGAAGATAGCTTTACAATTTTGGGATTTTTTTTTTTTAAATGTGTATTTGTCATGTGTGTATATGTACATGCATATGTGAATATACATACATGATTTGGCTTCTTCAAATAGTTGCTTTGATATATGCAACCCCTTATGATATGTACAGTAAGTAGCTTAGTGATAATGAGACAAAAGCTGATCCTCATACAGCTCTATGGATGCTCACTGAAGAGCAGATAACCTTGCAAAACCAAATCACTGTTCAATGTTGCTGAAATTTTATGAAAACTACTTTTTTGTGAAAAAAACTATATTTTGTTTGAAAAATGTTTACCATGTCTCTATTTATCTATGATAGTATCTGTGGACAAAGAAAAACATATTAGCTTAGTTTATATAAATATTTATTGCCTTAGTTTTTGTGTTTATGTCTTAGACATTTCAAGCAATAGAAACAATAGGATAAACATTAGATGATATTGATCACATCCTAAAACAAATGTTTAAGACACATCAGATGAACTGCCTATAATGTGACCTTGGCTACAATAGGAGCCTGTTTCTCAGATGGATTCTGTAGAGCTGACATATTTAGCTAGATAGTCTGAATCCCACGTTTCACTAAAATGGAGAAAGACAGAAAGGCAAGTCCTGGAGGAGCAGAGACCTGAATGCCCATTCTATGTTTGGGTCCCTGTGAAAAAAAAGTTCCATTGTTCCCTTTTATATCTCTGTTTCAACACAGTGAGACTCAACAAGGCTAATATTATTATTTAAATACTGGTTTGGGGAGAAAAATACTTCAAAAGAGCAGGAAATGTGTCAGAAGAAAACTCTCTCTATTCAGAAATGAAACCAGATGAAGATTTTTTTCTAAAAGGCTGTCATAAACCTTTATTTAACTGTGCTAGAGTTTTACTATTTTTTGGGTTATAAATATTAGAAGTTATATATTTGTCTGAAAATATATTGCCTCTTCTTATAAATATGACAACTGTAAGGAATAAGGAACACACATAATATTTGATTCAAAGGACACAAAATGAAAATTTTAAGGGTAAATTTTAGGAGCTTAGATCTCAATATTGGGAAAAATATCATCAGGATAGTTCATAAAAAACCCCTCATAACTGCTATGTTTGCCACTGCATTGACACACAAGCTGGAGACTGGCCAAAATCTTCTTCTCTTTCTGTTTTGAACTTCTTAATTTTGGAAAACAACTGGTTTGTAATTGAAGAAACAAGTAAGCAAAGGAATTTGTACAGACTGGTAATTATCAATAGTACTGGTGTCCTTCAAGATGAAGGAAAGTAGTGTCCACAGACATTCCAAATAAGGAATAAGTTGGTTAAATAATTAGATAGTTGTTATAAAGCCTCATGTTATTTAAAACAAAATTCCTCAGTAGCTTTTAAGGAATTTAGACCAGTCATGAAGAATCAATAAGTAAAACATTATCAGCCACAACGTCCCTCAACTACTGACCAACTTTGTCTCATGCCCTTATTCCACTGGGAAGTTTGTGTCTGTGATTTTGTGCACCTTTAACCAAATTAATAGATCTTAATGAAAGCCAAATAAACACCATATTTTAAATGTTTTCCCTATCCAGATGTTTATGCATTTAATTTGTGAATTAGGTGAGCATTTAAATTCATATTTTTAGTTTTCTAGAATTTTAGTTTGGAATCCTTGTGTTTCTCAGTTGCTGAAGCTGTGTTAAACATACACTTAAGCTTTTCCTTTAAATTAAACCATAGCATCCTACTAAGAATATCATAAAACATTTTTAAATTTTATACAGAATTCTTCCACTTCATTTTTGATATTTTTGGAACTGGAGAATATATTATTAATAATTATCCATGGTTTGCACAGAGATCCCAGAGCTGGCAATAGGCTTCCATTCAGCAAACTAGTTCAGAGGTGTCCCATTTTTCTGTAACCTTCCTCCCTAAGGCATTTATGTCTGTAATTTATGCCCTAGTTTGGTACCACATGGCTGTGTGACCTTGAATCAGTTTTACTAATAGACATTAATTTTTGACAAAGTCTGTGAAAGAAAGATAGGCAAAACAAGTAAAAGCACAGACAGAAGTACAATTGCTGAGGTTGTTTTAGCAACTCAAGGATTGACAAGGAGAATTTCTGATGGGAAACCTTAAGAAAATCCCAAGGAAAAAGAGAACCAGGAGACAAGAGGTCGGAGACCCTGACATTACCACCTGACACTGGCTGCCTGGTTTGCAGAAATTCATCAAAGATAGTGAATGCATTAATGCTTAGCTTAGGAGTTTCCTAGTCTCTGATTTAATGTCCTTGTTGGCCAATAAGTACTTTGCACTCTTCAGTTGTGTATATTCTGTTTACAGAGTCCTTCTCAGTGGTAAAAACTGTCTGAAGAAAGTGACTTGGAAAGGAAAGATTATAGTCACCATGTAAGTCCTATCTGTATCTTAAAAGAATATGAAGGTCAAAGATATGACATCTCAGAAACAAATCTCTGTTACCTTTAAGTAGCATTTTGGTTTGCAGTATTATCACAAATCACATGGATATAGAAATAGGGTGTCTCTCTTCCAGAAAGTTCCTCCAAGTCTAAACTGAGACATAGTAGCATGCTATGTTTGTGAGCAAAAAAGGTTTGAGTTCAGTCACATTACTGAAGTCTTATTTCCTAGTGAATACGAAGGTCACTGTGATGATATATTTGAAGATATCTGTAATCACAGGTTAGGTCCAGATATACTTAAAGGCTTAGACCCTAGAATCTGGAAGTTAAAGAAGAAAATCAAATTTCTTTTTTAAAACAATTTGTAACAATTAAATATATATTTAAAAAAGCACTGTATCATAATGAAGAATCAGACCATGGAAAGCCAAAGCTGGCCTACAGTTTTATCACTTTACTAAACTATATAAACAACATGACCCTAATCACTTTGTACAAGCCAATTATAGTTTCTCTGCTAGAAGATCCAGACTGCACTCAAAAAAGGAAACTCTCCTGCTAAAATTAAACCAATAGAAATGGAAATGAGAGGGATCTTGCAAGGACAATGGATGTATTACAACCTCTCCAGGTCAACTGGTTAATTAAAGGCATTAAATAATTTCATACTTTTATGGTCAGAAATTTATCCTTGTAGCAATGTTACTGTCATGTCCATTTCTCTCCTCTTTGCAACTGCATGAAGCACACAGACAGCCTTGAAACCCCTAAGAACTGGTGAAGCTTTCATCTGGCAGGTCAGATACTTTTTTTCTAAGTATTGACTATAATAATAATAATGTAAACAAAATATTTTAGGTAAAACTGTACATAATTTCTCTGAATATACAATAAGAACTTCTAAGCTTCATGATCAGAATCAATTACAACACTTAAGCTTACAAGACAATAGCAGCTATTTGCAGGTTAAAAAACCCATAGAAAATCACAGCTATCATTATAACATCATCTCTGTCAAAATGTATTTTATTATCTTTTCCTTTTGAAGTCTTCAGAAAAGATAATTTCTTTCTTCTAGAATGAACAAATCTATTTACTTTGACTGGCAATACATGTATAAAAACTTATTTCCCATCCTAACCAGAAATTCAAATCCTGTGTTTATGGAGTGCCATGTGATTTCTTCCCAGGAACTGCAGCAAAGAGATTATTTTTATAAAACTCAATTATTTATTTAAACTAAATTATTTCTTAAATGATTTACAGCAGATTCTTTACACTTCTCCCCATGTCTGATGAGCCTAGCAGCTTACATGAAACAGTGATAGCTCTGCTGTCTGTCAAGACTCTCTGCAGGTAAGAATGTAATCTTTCCCCTAATTATGAGTGATGTCTGATAATGCACACTGTAGTTTTTTAGAGTTTTGACACATTTAAGTATAATGACTAAAGTGCACTTAAAGAGCTCTGTACACCCTTTTCAATAAGGTCAGGTAGTTGTCTTAATCACTTTTGTCAGCTGTGTTAACCTTCAAAAACTACTTCTTTTTAGTGGAGCTAGAACAGTTAAACCTGTGAAGACTAATCTCTGATTTTTCTCTTGCTTCTGGGCAATTAGAATTTTGTCAGAATTTTGTTTTGTTTTCTAAGCTACTTCATTTTAAATTCATCATGAGAGTGACCTATTGAATAGTGCTGGAGTGTTGATAGGACCACTCAGAATGAAAGGTTTTCCTCTTCAAAGTACTGAGTGACAAGTAGAAATTCAACGAACAATAAGGCAAAACAAATGACAGATTAGGAAAAAACAGTATTTTATGTTTTAACCAAGGAATTAAACTAACATGCTAACACCTTTGGAAAAATCCTCACTTAATTATAATAACCTGAGGAGTCATTGTGTACTACACACGTTGCCCAAATTACCTTTTCCTGAATATGTGAGGAGATATCTAGGAATAAAATTCCCTTCTTCCTAAGTGACACTAGCTAATATACTGCTAATCACAAGCTGGCAGGTACTTTTGTGACTTCCTAGGGTCTGATGCAAAATGTGCACAAAAGGAAAGATCTGGAATGGCAAAGGAATGAGGGTTCAAAAGGAAATTCTGGAAATGGAAAAAGACTTGTTGCTGTAGGTCACTGCAGTGCATGTGGGCATATAACAAAGTCTGCTTTTTGGGGAAGCAGGAGACCCTGTGAAGCACATGAACATACATATGACAAAAAAAAAAATCACTATTAACCATCTTTGCCACAAGGGTTCTTAGCTGGCTCATGTTCAACTTGGAGCCCCAGGAGGCAGGATTCCCAGGTCCGTTTTTGCCAAACTGCTTTCCAGCTGGGCAGTCCCAGCATATACTGATGCAGGGGTTTGTTCCTCCTCATGTGCAGGACTTTGCATCTCTCCTTGTTGAACTTCATGAGGTTTATGTCAGCAAATCCGTACAGTCCACTGAGGTCCTTCTAGACAGCAGCACTGCTCTCTAGCATATCAGGCACTCCTCACAGTTTTGTATCATCAGCAAACTTGCTTAGGGTGCACTCTGTTCTATCATCCACATCATTAATGAAGATGTTGAACAGGACTGGAGTCAATATTGACCCCTGTCCTACACTGCTAGTTATTTGCTTCCAACTAGACTTCATGCTATTAAATGTGTAGATGGAAAAAGAATATGTCATCCCATTGTTTGTGAAAACAAATATATCACTGAATGGTTTGTTTTGTCAAGCACCATCCTGTTATGAAAATGTGAAACATCATAAATGCCAAGACATGGGACAAATTAGTCAGATTTAGGTTAAAAAATAACATCATATTAACAATAAGCAAAAGAATCACAGACTGTTGCAGAAAAATGAAAGTAATTCCATCAGACAAATAAGAAAATACTTCAAATAAAGTAATGAAAGCTCTTCTCAGAAAGATAATTCACATGGAAGAATGCACTCCATTTGTACAACAATATATAGAAAAAGAAAACAAATAATGAATGAAACAACAAAGTTCATGTATATAGAACTAGACAGTGTATTCCCTGTTTCCCACATAGGTATATAAAGTGTAGTCTGAGGAACTGTCAGTCTCTTGGTAATATGCCAAATCAAATCTTTTCACAGGTCAAGGAATATGTATGATTGTAGAAATAGAGCTGGCAGTGATCTATGAGGAGAAAAGGGCAATGCTGGTATTGAATATGCTGAAGATCAAAAGACAGAATACTCTTCAGCAGATGTTTTTGTCCTTTTAAGTTCACATATTTAAAAGAGTGAAGAAGGCTATAAGAAAAACTCCCTTTAAAAACTTTTATCCAGAGTATCTAACTCAAATAAGGGATAAAGGCAGAGGGATGGGAAATGTGAGTGTATATGTAAAGTGCTTCACTGGTATCATATGGCACCATACATGGAAACTTGGAACTGGAAAGGCACTCCTAGGCAATCAAACCCAGGCTTCCAGTATTGGAGGTTGCTACTTTTAAGCTAATATGCATAACTTTTCCAAACATTGCTAACCAGCAAATTTCTTCTTATCTTTGAAAGCTATTCTTGAGCTTAATTTCTCAATTGCTTAGAAACTATTTTCTTAATTCCCCAAATGTGAGCGTGAGATACTGTTTGTAATCTTTTTTTCTTTTTTTTTTTTTGGGGGGGGTGTGTGTGTGTGTGTGTATATTTCAGTTTCTGGCTATTTAAAGTAATGTATCTTCCAGTACAGCCAGTAACAGGCAGCTTATAAAGGCCATTACTTAGCATACCAGCAATCCCAGTCTGTGTTTCTTTTCTGACTGATATTGAATTGTGGTTCATGTGACTGTAGAAATCCACAGTAACAGGAAATTTTTGCTTTAGTAAACTACTATAACCCTAAGTACACAGAGGCAAAACTTAATGAAGCTACAGTTACTGAATTGTGCCCTCTAGTTCTTGTAAACATCAGATACATTTCTGTTCTTGACTTTGAGTCAACTTGTATTACGTATAACAGATACATGCAAATTTGTGAAATGTAATAAAATCAATATTTTGTTTTAGGCTGCTGGTGAACAAATAATTGACAGAAATAATTTCTTTTATCACAAGATCAGATGACAGAAATTAAATTAACTATGTATTAGAACAAATTGATTGTTTTGAACTATGCTGAAATTTGTGGTGATGGAATTATAGAATAGTTTGCGTTGGAAGGGGCCTTTAGAGGTCATCTAAACTAATCCACCTGCAGTAAGCAGGGTCATCTTTAACTGGGTCAGGTTGCTCAGAGCCCCATTCAACCTGGCTTTGAACGTTTCCAGGGATGGGACATCCACAACTTCTCTGGGTAACCTATTCCAGTGTTTCACTACCCTCATCATATTTTTTTTCCCCTTTAATCTGGTCTGAATCTACTCTCTCTTGGTTTAAAACCACTACCCCTTATTTTGTCACAATAGGCCTGTCTTCTGTCTTATAGTCCCACTTCAAGTACTGAAAGGCTGCAACAAAGTCTCGCTTGAAATGATACTGTTTCACCACCTATTTTATAACATGCGTTATTCCATTCCACATAATATATTTCCATTTATTGCAAGTTTTATGCTTGATTTTGTTACCTCACATATTTGAAGCCTCCAAGAACATTTTTTAGGGTTTTATCAAGATGTTGAAATTGGTAGAGGTGTTTCTATGCAATCTCAAGAAATCGTGCATAGAATCATCAAACACTTTCAGGAGGCTGCATCAGATACATTACAGCAATGAATGTTGTATCAGAGTGAATAAGCTCGCTCGAATTTATCTTTATAAATGTAATTTGGAAAAGGAGTCCCTATAGTATAAGTTCTAATTCTGATCTAACACAAAGTTTTATAACTTTTCCTGTAGTGGCCATATATCTTAAATGATGACCCATAGTTTAGAAATGAATTTTGTTCTCTTTCAGATAAATGTGCATTGATTGCAGTGAACAGATTACATTTTAAGATTAACAGAATGAAATAGCCACATATGTTAGCTGAATATTAATAATGTTTATATCTTACTTATGATTAATGGTCTAACTTTTCTGTGATTTTAAGTAACCTGCATGCAAAGACACCTTTACAAAGACTAAAATATTTATGTTTTTGTTAAAAAAAAACCCCAAACTTCGTAGTTCTAAGAAACATTCTGCACTTAGGTACAAATTTTTTGTGTGGAGCTGGCATGAATTCTGAGTCTTGGCCATGTTGGATCCTATTTTCTCCAAAAAGTATTGTTCTGTAATTTTTGGAAAAAAGTCAAGATTTTCATTCTTTAAAATCATTTTCATTCAAAGAAGCTAATAGAATTTATTTTGCACTATATATACAGAGTGGGGTAAATTACTGCCCAACTGGGCTGTGACAACTGGGCTGGTATTTTTGGTAAAGATTAAAGCTATGCTAACTATGGATTTGTTCATGAATATTTTCCACGGTTGCCACAAGTTTAAGAAGATGCTGTATGTTAACTCTTGCAGTTTGTGAGAATTTCATAGAGTTGAAACATTTGCAGCTAAAATAAGGTAATGTGTAAACTATTTGCATGCAAATCTCATACAGAGAGCAAGAGTCCATTTACATGGACACACATACACAAGAGAGCTTAAGGGAGAGGGATTACCATTAGCTTACCAGAGAGCAAAGAAAGGATTTTCAGTTGGTGGTGAGCTTCATGTAAAGAAATGTGTGGATTTTCACAGGCATTTTGTGCCAGAACACAGTATTTTATGTCTCATGTGAAGCATGCACAGACACTGCCTGCAGTCAGCATTCCTGCTCTGAACTGTTCTGTAACTCCAGTTGCACAGACCATATAAGTACCAGTGAAGTACTGAGGCAAACAAGTTTAAAAGATCCTTTTCCAAAAAAATGGGCACATAAGATTCACAGAAAGGAAGTGAATGTGTCATTGGTATTTTTTAGGCCTTTTGCAAATGGTCTATATATGTAATAACTTCAGTATAAATGTAGATCCCTTTACAACAGAGTTGTAAAACATCTCGTTAACACTTTGTGGATACAAGGCTGAAGTTAGTTTACAGGATTTACTTCAGGTTTAAATCACAGTGACAGCAAGCTCTGGGCACACTCCAAACTCAGGCTGGCTATTTCCAACCCCTGCAACTGTCTCCCTCAAAATATTACACTGGAGGAATAGAATTTATTGAAGTGTCATTATTGAATCACAAGCTTGCCAGATGTTTCATGAGCAAATAGAAACCAGAAAAATCATTTTTGATATGGGCACCAATATAGTTAGGTTTCCAAGTGAAATGCTAGCAAAGCTTTGGAAAGTGTCCTGGTTGTCCAATTTGTCCCTGTTTTCTAACACCATCTGTTTCACACTGACCATGCTCACAGATATAATGAAGATGTTGATTTTGTTAGCTTGGTTAAACTATTTCTGAGGTTTTCCTGATAACTTCCAAACTAGCAAATTATTGAAATCTATAACATGAAGGTTACATGCATTTTACTCCCATGAAATGTGCCCAACAGAGCTTTCTGGAAATTGCAATTCTAGTGAGACAAAAAGTCTGTCTACTGACATAAGAATACTTCACAAGAACAACTCAAACCCCATAACTGTAGAAGTCTAGAAGGGTAATTTTCTTTGCTAGACTGACCTAAAAGGGCTCCTTGGAACTAAGCCATCATTTTTATTTATGAAAATCTGGCAAAGCAATTGGTTTTCAAGTAAGAGCAACTTCACCTCTGACTGCTAGAGAAAACAAGTATTACTGAATAGATACCTTCTTGAAGTACCTCTTATTCTATTTTTCACAAAGTGACCTTAAAATTAATTTTTAATAAAGAATAAATATGTATTAGCAAGTTTCTGATTCTACTTCAGTGTCTGCTGATTTTACTTCTGATTATTCTTTATCATCTCCACTTTCCATTAATAACAGCACACCTTTGGAAAGGCTGTCTCAGGACTGGTTTATAGTGATAAATGTTCTAGGCACTCCTTACTTTTGTTGATTATTTGCTGCCAGGCACCTGAATACTGAAAATAACAAATCACCTCTAGAGATGTGCCAAGTGACCGTAGCGAATTTGAGAACTCTGTGTCATTTTCAGGTCTGTGAAGACCACAATGTTTCAGCTCCCCTGGATCTGTTAAAAAGGAATGAGCCCTGACAATGATAAAAAGAATTTATTTGCAATCTTCATAATTAAACAGCATCAAATTAATATATGTATAGTACATGTTTTTATTAACAAATTCTCATCAATGTAATCTGGGGAAAAATGACACTGCAGAGTCTCAAATAGAGTTTGTACTCTTCTGAGGTAGAAAAACATTTATAGAATGAATGTTTATGGAGTCACACACTCTACAGACTTGGTACCTACTTATTTCAGTATTTTAGAACTGAGCTATCAATTTTGTGTTTTACTCTGTAGTAAAACGTTGTGTAAAATCCAAATTTGCATAATATTTGAGTAACAAAGAAGACTGAAGATAAAACTGATATTTAGAAGAAGTGCTGAAATTTTAAAAATTAAAATTAGATTATGATACCTCAGGAAATAAGAAATCAAGTTTTTCCATTATTTGTTTGTTCCCTTTAGGATTGGTTTATAATTTTAGCTCTGATTTTTACCAATTTACTCCTTATCTTGAGGAGATTAAAACATAGTTGGCAGAAATAATTTAGATGTTATCTAAGAAGGGGAGTACATCTACAGAAAAATCATTTCTCAGACTAGTTTGAATTCTATGGTTCTTTCATGTTCCTGTTCTAAGTAACTACTTATTTCACTGCTAGTGCATTTGCAGCAAAACATTCTTTAGAGCCAGAGAAAATAGCAGGAGTTTATATCTTTCCTATGGTTCATATTTGCTGTGTTGATTTAAAGTATTACTTAAAAATAGATGCTTTTTTAAACAAAATTTATTTATACGCTATGCAATGGCTTAAAACATGGATTTATCATTATAGGCTTCCTGTATTTGAAAGTCTGCTAAGGGTGAAAAATATGACAGTACTTTTGAATCCATAAAAATGTATTACCTTTTAAAAAAAGCCTATTACATTACTATACTTCAAACACTAGCACATTGATTTTGCTACATTTAGCTTACTAAATGCTCCAACTTATGCTGCACATGCCATTTACCGCATAGGGCACATTACATTTACAAACTTATTAATAAGTTTTTAGAATTACAACAAAATTATAGAAAAGTTCTAAAGACTGAGGATGTGACTGATGCTGATTCTAACTGCTGGCGATAAACCAAATTAGGATCTCCCACACATGTCACAAAACACCTTAAGTCTTCTCAGGACTGATATTCTTATACCACCTCCACAGAGCAGAGTAAGCTTTTTAACCTACAGACAGATATTCAACTGACTAGGACACAATGGCTAAAGAAGGACCACAAATTTCTTGTGCTGTCACTGCTCTTTCTGAGGTACTAGCAGCAAACAACCCCAGGGGAGCTTTCAGGCTGCATCCTGTAAGCACAGAAATTGCAACTGTACTGGGGCCTGACTACATGTACTGCAGTTTCTTGAACTATTAAGCTAAAGGTATACTCCTCCTCTGAATGCTTAAGAGTTTTAAATGATTAGCTGTAGTTCTGCAAATTGCTCTTTTGATTTGATATTTTTATAGATTTTTTTAAATTCAAACCTTGGATACCAAATGAAGAACAATATTTTACCATCTATAGAAATGGGAATTACTCATCTTTGAAAAGAGCCTCAAGAGTGTCATGGAAAACATGCAACCCCTTACACCCCTGCATGAGGTCATTAATAGTTCATCACTGGCTGACCAGCTGACTGGACCTTACATACAGTTGATGCCAAAACCATATGCTTTAGATTCTTATTTTTCTACCATCAGCATAGTCCTGAGTTTGCCACTCTGACAATAGACTCCAGAAAGGCTGTATTGATGTCTAAATGGATGAGTCTGCTTTAATTAAATTAAATTAAATTGAATTAAAAACTGAAAACAAATTAAAAAAACTACAGAAAGAATACTTCATTTGCACATAAAAAAGAAGAGTGGAAGTTGAGTTTGGTTTCTTTTGTTTTGTTGTGGGGTTTTTTTGTTTGTTTGGGGTTTTTTTTAAATGACATATAAGTGACATTCTTTTTTTTCTCCATTGGAACTTGATTTGGGGCATAAGTTTTGGATTTGTTTTGTGAAAGGTTTCACTTTATGATTAATTGTATCTTGACATAATAAAAATTTTGTTCTCTCCATATTGATCTCCTTTGTAAATTGGTGTCTGAAATAAATATATATTTGTTCCATTGTGTAATAAATAACTTATAGCACACATGGTTGAATTGTTATCCCTAGTTAGGAGTGTAAAAAGCCTTCAGATATGCTTTGGATTATTTATTTATCTGGCATATGTTTAGAAAAGCATTGTGCATTGTGTGTCTTTGTGATGTTTTACTTGATTTTGTTGTTTAAGATAAGGAATTAGATGCTGGAGTCACTGTTCAGGCAATTTTTCATTAATATTTTGGGGGCCTTTGACTACTCCCATAAGGAAGTGTAGTTCTTTCTGAAAGTCATCAAAATGGACATTAACTACCAGGATGACTGCACTCATATCTATTTATAGAAAGAGCTCGAAACATTGTACATACTTCTCTATTCAAGCAAGGATTTCTTTGGTTTGTCTTCTTCATTCATACTTAACTAACATGTAAAAGAACTAGTTCTTCATGGCTTTTTAAGAAAACAAACTGTTCTATGGAGTGAAAGACCTGAATTGACCTAGACTAAACCAATGACCTTATAGCACATTCCTGAAAGAAGAAGCTCTTTAAAGAAGAGTAAAATGAAGAAACTCAGCAGACTAAGTGTTAGCATGAGCTTAGCTTCACTTCAAGTAGATGGAATAGATCATGGTTATATCCATTTCTTAAACCGCTATAACTAAGGCAACAGGGAGAAAATGCCTCTTGTAAGGCTCAGTGGCTACATACAATGTCAATCCTGTTATTCTTCAAACATGCTGCCACTAATTCATGAACTGTATCAAAAAACTCAGCATTTTCTTAGGAAATACATTGAGATAAAATTTTTCATTCCAGGGTTGATCTTGAGATCATCACTGTACTCATCAGTAACCTTTCACTCTTCTATGCTGCAATTTGAAACCCACTCAAAAACCACCTCCAAGGCATAGGTAGTTTTTCAGTCATGGTACTACATGATAGTGATGTTCCCTTGTGCTGTGGGCACTAGGGACCTTCTTGGAGTTTAGTTACATGTTCTCAGTTCCTTATCTGCCCACTTGTGGGGGGAGCAGGCAGGAAGGCAAAGGAACACCTGTGGCTGTGGGAACTACTACCGGGCAGTTGCCTGTGCTTGAGATATGTAAGCTTGGGAACATTTTCAAACATACAACATACTTTGGAGGTCACTGTGTGCAGGGTCAGTTTGACAGCCTCAATACTCTCTAAGGATAGTGCAGACTGCTGACAGGTTATAAAAGTAGATACTGTAGCAGAGAAATGGCATTTACAGACTTGAGTCCGAGTTCAAATGGAACCTTAAATATTGTCATGGATTTAGCCACTTGTACATGCTGCTGGAGAGACTCTGAGAAGGAACTGTGTCACAGGCAGGCAAATGCTTTTCTTTAACTCCTCACTTCAGAAATGGAAATTCAGGCCGCCTTTTTGAAGCCAAGTTCACTTTTCCAGTGTGCTTGCCTATCCCTATCTATCTGAATTACTGGAGGGCTGGCACAGTTTGATGGTTTTAACTCATTAGGTCAGCTAGGAGTAAAGGTAGTAAGAAATACAGCTAAAGAGGTGCTGAGTGTCACTGTTAAGTGTTTTATTTAAACAGAGCATCATTAAACCTACAATTTGTCATCTAGGTCACTATATTCATACAAGAATATTTCTAGACTCCTCTATGTGTTGGAATGTTAAAGGCATTCTTGAGAAAAAAAAATAAATTGGGGTACTAACACTCACAGAGGGAGGAAAACAGCAAGGACTATACAGTTTCATGACCCAGAGTTTCACTGTGTATGACACTGATTTCTAGGAATTTCTTGTTTATTTTCCTGCTTTTGAAAGTTACTGAGTTAATATGCATGTTACTGATAAATTCTGGTCTTTACTTTGCCTTGTGAGAAAAATTGTAGCCCTGAGGAAGACACCCTCCTTCCTCAAGTTTGGTTTTTGTTTTAAAAATGACCCGTAGGATTTGAATGTGTGTACATTCTTATGCTGTCACAATGATATGTGCAAGGCACACAATGATTAGCCATTGTTTTCTGAACAAACAGTTCAATCTCCAGGTCCTATTCTGAACAGTGTTGATTTTATTGGTTGGGGTTTATGAATCTTAATTTAGTGACAGAGCTTTCTAATGAGATATTACTTGGATCAAATGGAGTTAAAATATGTCTTTCTAGCAGAACACAAAATATTTTCTTCAGCTGGAAGTACCACATTAAGCTTCAAATGGTCAGAGGGGAGGTGGTAACAAGTTATTTCAGCAACACCTCCATCCATTTATTGTGACACATTTCTGTGTGTGGAAGTAGCTGCCCCCTCTCATTTACAGTCAAATTAATAGGCACAATCAACTCAAAATGAACCTTACTCAAGCATGTTTACATCACTGATAGTCCTTTTTGGCAGGTGTAGTCTCATTGATCCACTAGTTTTTAACCACACTAAGACTTAGTGCCTGGGTTTTTTCTCTTACTTTCTGAGGCCTTTCTGCATAAATATGCATATGAGTAATGTATATCCAGGAATTTAAACCAGACACTTGCAAAATCAATAACATTTATCTGACTCTGAGTCCTGTGCTCTTTGCAGACATTTAGAATTCAATCTACAAATGCCAGATTTCAATTAATTAGAAACAGTTTATCTTAATTAGTATGAGTTACCATCCTAATAAGAAAAAAATTATCTCAGTACAGAAGGTGAGTTTTGTGAAATGTTAATGGGCATCTAAAGCCTTTTTGGAAAATAAGGGGCAACTGGGGATTTGGGTGTTAGAGAAATATTTTTTGCTACTTTTTTATACTAATTATTCCTGGCATTGTGGAAACAACAAAAAAAATAGATCATACCCCCAGATTATCTTGAACCCCATGAAAATGAAGATCATTTTTATTTCCTTCAATATTTATTAAATAGTTAATAAAAGACATTTTAAGATCAAAACTTCCTTTGCTTAAGCTATTTTCAGAAGATTATAAATAGTACCTGTAAATAATCTGTCTAGGAACCCAAAAGCTTCTGTCCTTCCCTCTTTGTCTACTCCAATATCCACAAAGAAAAGAAGGCCCAACTGATAAGACTAAAACAAATTTTCTGCCTTTCAGGCTGTAGGAGAGATAGATTTCTCTTTGTTCTGCTCTTCTTTTTTACCTTTTACTCCCCAAACAGAAGAATTTCTGTAAGATTAAGAAAAGGGTAGAAGTCATGTTTAATGTCAGCCAAAACCATCCAAACTGTATGTTTCCATTTCTAGGAGCAGAGAGATTAATGAGCTTCAGTTTAATAAATTATATGAATAAAATCCTTAGGTAATTCATCATATTTCTCTATTTTTGAACTCTGAGAATACTTCACAAAAATCCTGATCCTGTATTTCCAGTTCCAGAGATGAAACTTTTAGTCAGAAGTAGTATACCCTGAAGGTATTTCTTTCTTGATGCTTTCTGGCCTAAGTCCTGTGTTCTGATGTTTAGGTGAACACTAGGTGCTGTTAAATTACATCTGAGTAACAGGTAAAAAAATAGTAGAGATCTCACAGCTTGAGGTTTGTAATGGACATTGATACTAGAAATTCTAGTGAATTGGAACAATGAGTTCCTTCTTACAGTTGTTGTGTCCTTAATCACATGGGGCATTAATATCCATGTGGCTGTAATTGACATTTGTCATCCACTTTCTGCAAGGTATTCTGAATAGACTGAATTCCTCATGTTCTCTGAGAAGCAATTTTGAGACCCAACACATATTTGCATCTGGTTACATCCTTATTCCTTATCTTCCTTTTACTTTTTTAACTTTCTCTTCCTCAGGTTTTGGTTTTTGTTTTGGTTGGTTGGTTGGTTGGTTTGTTACAGTCTTTACCTTCCTTTCTGTTAGGTAGCATCTTACTTTTGCAGTACCTCTGAAAGATTAGGAGTAAAAGGGTAGCTAAAACCAATGATTTAGGAAGTCTGATGTTGGTACAAATGTGCTGGGCCTCTGAGCAGTTGATAAACTTTGGCAATGCTTTTATTCTGCTTTTCTTCAGCAGCAAGGCTGCAGAGCCAGTCAGTAAAAAAGCCAGAGTTGCATTTTATGTCATACAAGTTCTTTCTTTTGCATTTCTGTGTGCAATTTTATGTTTTGTCTTCAAGGAAATAAGATTAACCTCAAACAACAGTGAAGTCAATAGCTTAAAACACACTTCAAATAACTTTTAATCATTTCCAAGTAAAAGGCAATTAATACCTCACTAATACCATCTAAAAGCCTGTCAAGGAAATTATTTTCCCTTTGAAAAATTTCCTCAACTTTAGAAAAAAGAAAACCAAACAATAAAGGAATCAAATATGTGCTTCTTGCTTTTTAAATTATACTTTCACATATATATGTGCGTGTGTATATATATATGTATATACCTTTTAACTAAGCAGAAGATATTAAATGTCAGTTGCTTGCACTGGAATGAAGTATAGTAAACACATGTATCTAATAAACTTTATGGTCACAGTCACAAGCCACTCTGATTCCTATTTATTTTAGCTAAATAGACATGATGTTTACAATGGCAGTATGCTAATTAGTCACCTGTACTACTGTATCAATTGGTCTACAAAGCATATTATAGCTAAATTTGTTTCTGGGATTGTGAACAGAGTGTGCTTGCATTTGTATGAAAGAGTCTTCCATGGCTTCCACTCTACAGTGTATAAATAACCAATCATTGTTCTTGCAATAAATCACCAACCAGTGTTTGTTATAATTAACACAATTTGTCATCACTCTTTGAGAAAGCAGCTCTGGAGTGTCATGGGCTCTAAATTCCCTTGCAAAAGCCAGAAAAAGGATGGGTTTTATTATTTTGCAGCACTTATACATTTATAAATATAATGGAAAATGTAGTTTGAAGTGCTTAGGTAAACCTGGGAAACTAAAATACTAACTTTAAAAGAGAAAAACTCTAATTAATTTTCCAGAATTGGATGTCATTAACTTCTGTCAATCTAAACTGAAACTAAGAGAAAGTATGTAGTAATTATAAATCATTTAACCTTAATATCTTCAAATATTTTAAATACCATCAGGAAGTTTAAACTAACAGTTAGTATTTCATTAAAACAAATTATTCTGCTGTAAAAACAGAAATAGAATAAAAAATAAATAAAATGAAATATGATATATACACTGTATATATCATATATATATATAGGCTATATATATGAGATATATATATGATATATACAGAAAATACTGAGAAACAGAAAAAATTAATCCATATTAGAAAAACTAAATAACTATTCAATGAAGCTGTAGAGGATTCTAGGTCAAAGGAATCACGTGAGATATTTTGGGACAAATTTTGATTATTGTGTTTACTTTAAGAAAAAAAGAAGAAAAAAAAGAAGAAAAAAAAGGAAAAAAAGAAGAAAAAAAGAAAAAAAAAGAAAAAAAAAGAAAAAAAAAAGAAAGAAAAAAGAAAAGAAGCAAAGATCTCAGAAAGCCACTCAGGACAGACCAGCTCTGGATGGGAAGGTTAGCAGGGGAAATCCCACAAATTCTTTCCTAGCTTTTCCCCAGGCCACTGGAGCAACTAAAGGATAATGTTAGTGCTAATAATAGTTTATGTCCTTCTTTGGGAACAGAGGTTCCCTTTTAAAGCCTCTATCTCATCCTGACAGAGAAAAGAAATATTAAACTGGTCATAAAATAAATCTGTGCCCACAACTAGGTCCTTGTACACATTTCTCAAGAGGTCTAAAAAGGGGCCTTAAGTACAGATGACAATCAGACAATTCAGGTCTGAATATGTGGGAAAAATATCAACTTGAGGCAAGAGAGGATCTTGTTTAGAGGAATTTTTTAGAGTGTTGTACTATATTTATCACAAAAAAAGTGATAGACATGCTCCAGGTATTGTGATTGCTGTGTGTTTTGTGATATTCCTTTTAAGGTCTTTGCTCTACAGATTTGTGATTAGGCAGAAATCTTAACCTCCATTAAAAAGACTAAGTTTATACTTTCTCTGTTGCAAAGAAAAATTTGAAAATTGGTTCCATGAGCAAGGGCAAAAAATCTCAAAATCAACAGATAAATAGAAATAATAATTTTAAATATTTTCAGTGTACTGTAAACCAAATCAGTGGTTTATGAAGGCTTAGGTTTATATAAACCAAAAAGACTGGTTTATTCACACGTGAAGGTAATTTTTGATCCATGTCTATCTCAAGAGGCATAATAATCTCCAATTTACAGTTCATCTCTGCAATACTGTTACCTATTATTTGCTACCTAACCCAGCTGTTCCACACTTTATATTCATGTATTCTCTCTGGAGTTTGTTTAGTAAAAGCTATTGACAGAATGGCAAGCGAAGAGACAATGGAAAAAAGACAGAGAAATAACTGAAGGAATGCCAAAGCTGTTACTCATTTATAGATGGGGATGGTTAAAAGAGATTAGGCTTTTACTTGTTAGTATCTAATACTGGCTGCCCCCCATGTTTTTCTTCTTTTTTGTTTTTTAGACAATAATTTCTCTTTGTAGTAATACTTATAATTAACATAGAAGACTGTGTATATGGCTGCTTTGTAGCTTTTCATTTGTCCTGTTAACCTGCTTTTATTAGTCTTTCCTGTAACTGTACTTTTTCTTCCATTTTTCTATTTTTTTTAAATTTTGCATCTTGATTCCTGCAAATGAAGGTAAAGACCCTTCCCATTGCTGGAGTTACTATTAGTCAGACCCTTCCCATTGCTGGAGTTACTATTAGTTACTATTAGTCAATGTTAGATTATGAACTGCAGAAGTCCCTTTGTGTTATGTTAACAGGTGATGACAGATTATTTTCATGTTCTCTAGCTTTGCCACATGTTGTTTTTTTTATACAATGCTAAAATAAAAATCAGACAGTACAATAAATATTAAAACTATAAGCTCTGGTCCTCATGGGGGACTTCAACCTCCCTGAAATCTGACTCCAATTTAAAGAAACAGACACTAAGTTAATGAAGCGAGCTTATCTTTACTTGCATTTAAAGCTGCAAAAAGACAGGTAAGATGATATAGCAAGAATAGAACAAAACAAGGTAGTGCACCTAATCATTACTACACAGAATTAGCTATAGTGATTAATAAAGATACATCATCAATTGCCATAATACATTATCATCATCCTGAGTTGTCCTGAGACCAGCTAAGAAACTTGATGATGCACAAGTCCATAGGATCTGAAGAGATGCATCTGTGGAGCCTGAGGAAATTGGTGGATGAATGTGCTAAGCCACTATCTGTCATATTTGAGAAGTTGTGGCAGTCCAGTGAGGTTCCCACTGGAAAAAGGGAAACATAAAAAGTCTTGCCTCTGTACTCAGCAAGATCAAGGAGCAGATCCTCTTGGAATCTGTGAAAGGATACAGAAAATAAGGTGGTGATTTGTGACAGCCAACAAGATTTCATTAAGGGCAAATTTTGTCTGACAAATTTGGTGCCTTTCTACAGTGGGGTGGATAAGGAAGAGCAACTGATGTCATATACCTGGATTTCCAACTCAAACCATTCCATGATTCTATTCTAAATGTCCTTTCCTACAATAAAATCAAACAATGAGATGACTGTCACAGAAAAAAAGAGAGAGAGTAATCTGAAAGGTATTTCATAGAATCATTGTTGCTTCCATGTATTCAGTAGGCTGGGATTGCACTTGTATGGCAATGGAGAGTTTGCCATGGATTAAATGATAAAATGTTCCAGTGTGATAAAATGTTCTAATGTGCTAAAAATTTGGCAGCCCTCACTGCCTCCCTTCCTCTAAGCATTAAGATGAGCAATCACTAGCCTCTCTTATGCCTTGTGCTTGTAAAAAGTAAGTCAACATCCCAACAAGCAAACCAATATTTACTGTTTGTTTCACAAGGATTTTTTAAAGCAAGTGGAACTGTCTCTGGGAAGAAGCTGGAGCGAGGAATTAAATCAGTTAAAGTTCTTTACAAGGGGAAATGTGAGGTAACCTAAAGAAGCATGGCACAGGGTTATCACTGGGACCCGCTGACAGACATAACTGACACAGTGAATCTAGTGCAATGTCTGCACACAGAGCAATGTTGGTATGCAGAGCAGAAGCAATCAGATTCCTTTGTGCTCTCTGGCAAGCGTGAACCCCAGACTGTGTCCAGTTAATCTGAGGCTGAGATAATGTTTCAAAGTACCTGACATACACAGTTTTGCAAGTTCTCATTTTACAACGCAAGTGGGAAACACTGCAGTTGTGTTCCATGCTGAGATTGGTACTAGAAACAAGCAACCCCAAGGGAAAGGACCTCCATGGAAGGAGACTGAGGAACAGGTTCACAGTCCAGCAGGGAAGCGAAATCTGCAGAATTTCACCTCTCTGAAACACATGCAAGCATTTGTACTCACTTTGCTAAGTAACTACACCACTTTTCTACTATTAACCAGGTAGCTGCTTAAAAGCACATAGAAAATCACAGGAAGATGTCAGCCATGGTTTTGTAATGACTCATAAGAGCTGTTTTTTATAAAAACAAGCAAACAAACAAACAAATAAAAAGGCACCTGGGCTTCATCTCCCAGACAGGACAAGTCAGGAATCCCAATCTCATCCCACGCTGGAATTTTCTAATGCTATACTTGGCAGTGCTAAGGGAGTTAGTTTAATGTAGTGGATGTAATCTGCACACTAGCCAAACCCTTCAATGCATCAGCGACTGACACAGTTCATGCCTCTGAAGTTTAGTTTTAAAATGCCATAAATTAAAAGCAGGGAGGGAGGACTTAATTACTTAGAAGCTTTGCTACGCTTCTGTGGTACTGAGTAAGATTTTTATGAACTGCAAAAGAAGGCAAAACTTTTGAAAGATATATGGGCCTTGCGGAGTTTGAACAAAGAGAAGCGAAATCTGATTCATTGAAAAAGTAGTTTGGGGTCAGCATATTCAGAAGATTCTGCAGTACACTCTCAGTATGTCTGGTGTTACAGTACCACTTGCTGCCATTTTGTGATTCAGAGAGGAAGGAACAAGTTATCTGAATCTTACACTAATTTCAAATGTAACACCTGGTAAATATTCCAAAGTATTCCTCTACTGTTATACACTGTCTAATGTTATGAAATTCTGCTAATGACCAATTATTTCTGCATAAGCTCTTTGCAGAGATCAAATTTATTTCAATGGCAGCATTTCTATGAAAGAGTGAACAAAGTGCACTGCTGTAGTATATCATCAAGTGATACTGAGTGGTTCTGTAATTTCAATAACTTTAGCTAGAATGTCTCTGCTTAAATAGATCATATTTCTGTGTCATTTTACTTCATTGACTGCAAAATCCCACACTGAATTCTGAGCTGCTTAGGAACTAATTAATTTTAAATCTGTTTAACAGTTACACAAGTTAAGGTAATATGTTGAAAGTAATTGCAGTGGAAATTTTTTAATTTAAACTTCCAGAAAATACCTACAGTTTTAACATCATCAAACTACATATACTATTAACACACATAATCTCAGTTTCACTGACAGAAGTATGAAAACAGAAAGGAATCATGAAAAGCCAAAAAGAGGGAGAACTTGCAAGAAATGGAAAATGTCCTATAGGAAAATTTAATTGGCAGTATGATAATTTGGGACTCAGTTGTCACAGGACCTATAATAAGATAAAGCAAGAGTCCACCGTGGCCACCATGCTGATGCATTCCTTTTGGTAGTGTTCTGTGAAATTACATACTGTATTATGGCTGCTTTTCAGCAAAGCAATGGAAAATAGTATATGAATAAATCTCTCTCAGCTGAAAAACAAGTTACCTACAGATACCCATGGATTACACAGATACCTGAGAGGATGTTAAAACTATGTGTGATGTTGCTTTAAACTTGTGAGACAAACTCAAAGGACAAACTTGTCTATGGAAGATTTTAGATAAAAGCTATAGAAAGAAGAAAAGGGGAATAAAAGAAGTTTAATAATAATACCTGTCAGCTTCTTTAGATGTGCAGAATTTTACTATACTCTAGGTCCAAAAACAATAGTTAAAGGGAAAAAAAATCATTAAGGGTTCTAAACGTTAACTTGTGGGAAGGTAAAATTTCACCTTATTACTACCAGCCTCTACAACCTTTTAGATTCTGTGACATAGCAAATAGTACAAAATGAACTGAAAGTTTCAGAAGCATAACTTTGAATATTGATCTCAGTAAACCTGCCCTGATTTTTGTTGGGACAGAATCGTAGGCCAGCCTCGGGCTACAGGCAATTAGCAGTTTTGAGTCAGCCAGGACAGCTGAGCTGAATTATCTCTCAGATGTATCCCTACCATAAATGTCTCATGCAGTATAAAGGGGGAAGGTGGTTGAGGAGAAAGGACTCTCTTGTTGAAGGCTTCTGTTTTTCTTCAGACTCCTTATACTGTTCTTGAGGACTGCTTTTCCAGTCATTGTGAGTGATGTACCTTTGCTGGGCTGAGTATAGTGTTATATTGGTATCAGTTTTGTTGTTTCATTAAGTTCATTTTCATCTCAACCAATACATTTTCTCTCCTTTTTCCAATTTCCTTTCTCTGGTGGGGAGGGGTTATCAGGTGATAGAGCAACTGCTATAGATTCATCCCAGATATGGGCTAAACTTAGGTGAAACAGTAGGCTATTACCAAAATAAACTCAGCTGCTAATGAATTTTTTGAAGCAGAAGCTGAGTGGTCAAACACACTATAGAGGTAAAAATTCATTATAAGCTACCTACTTATAAGACCCTAAAGTTTTGGGGGAGAGAGAGGAGAAGGAAAAGTAGGAGGATTGGATAGAGGATAGTTTAGGTGCCCTTTCCTGCTTCTAAATAGCTCTTAAAAAATAAAGATGTTGGCTAAACCACTAAGGGAACCCTTGTGTCAGTTAAAACAGCCTTAAAGCAATGAGTGAAGGAAGCCCTCTAGATGTTGTGAAGTGCTATCATTAAAATTGATTTTTTTTTTTTTTAACCAAAAAGGGAATAGTTAAACATAAGTCTATGACTTGTTTTGATGCTCAGGAAGAGACCTTTAAGGAAATGTTTCAGACCTGAGAAAATTATTACAGTCAGGCTTTAGACCTCTTAGAAATGGATTTATATTGAAACTGCTGACACTACCTGAGCTATAGTTGAACAAATTGCTTCTGTCCTGGTGTAATTAATAACCTCAGCATCAGGGAGCTTTCCTTTCATGCAGGAAGATAAAAAAAATCACCCAAAACTGATGTCCTATTTTTGAACTTCCTTTTATTGATCCATCTTTCTTTTTTTCTTTATGCAGGATATCTGCATATTTTAATGTCCTATTATTCAAAATTTATGCAACAGCTGCGTGACATTTTGTCTCCATAGTATTACATTGTATAGGACCTGTCTGTTTATTATCTCTGCCACCCAGCAGCTTAAAGTCTTGCTCTCTTTCCACACTTTTAGCACATAGCCACTATCTGAAGCTCCCATGCACTAGCTATCTCACATTCACAAAATGTCTGAAGTTCCAGCAGGGTGAGGACAGTCTAAACAGGGATGAATTAGTCTATTTTCTTAATTACTTGAACAACTTCACTCTGGAAGGATCTGAAAAGAGTATAACATATAATGGATCAATTGAGTTGTCTGTGTAATATAATTAAGGGTGGGAAAACAAGCATCAACATCTATCATTTCGGGTGAGAGGTTCAGTGTATTCTGATTTCATAATCTGGTCACAAACTGGCTCTTACAAAAGGAAACTGCTCTATTGCAGCTTATTTACAAGGCCTCTGAGTTTACTAGGGAGAAACATATGTGACTGTCTCTTTAAAGAAATCATTAAAAAAAAAAAGGCATTATAGGAGCAGTTTATATGGTTAGAGGAACCAAATTAATTTAAATAAAATCAGCCAGCATACAGTAAAGTGTGATAGGAAAAACTGCAATAGTCCCTCCATTTTTGGAAGCAATGTGAAAGCAAATAATATGTTAGCAGTGAACCACATTCCAGGCACCAACATCAGTGGGTAATTCCTACTGTCATTGGTGAAACTGGAGTCATGTGTCTGTGGGAAAATATTTTTTTGAGGACTGAAATATGATCTTGTAATGCCACTTGGAGTGTTTGCAATACCTTCCCACTTATTTTTGATTCAAGCACTAGATGTGGTGTTTAGTAGGCCCTCCTGAAAGAATAGCTAAGCTAATGTGATTACTTCTGAAAGATTAACTTTGATAGAGTCTCAGTTCAAGGGCTTGCTGTATCTTCTTTTCTTGCCTACCCAGAGGAAGGGAATGGCAACCAAAGCATGTATAGTGTACACAGGCAGAATATCTTCATTGAAGTTCATTCACATGAGTTCTAAAATAAGTTTTCAATCTGTCCCAAGAGACATTGTAGATAAGATTGTAGTCTGTACTTGGCATTACTAGAGACAAGTGTTCATTATTCAGTATGGTCAAAACTGGATATACTCAATGAAATAAATACACAGAAGGCTTCAGTTGTCCAAGATTAATTTCACATGGAAAGAGTTATCTATTTTCCCCTCCACTAAGGTTGATGTGGAGGCACACAGAGTGAAAGCAAATAAAATATCTTGTCCTTGCTTTTGTATATAGGACCTAAATATAGTTGGTTTGGGGTATTTTTTGACCCTGCTAAAGGAAACTTTCCTCAGTATAATCCTCATATCATTGATATTGTCAGAGGCCTAAATGGAATAAACCAAAGGTATTTCAATTACTGATTTAAATATAAAATACATATTTTGGGCCTATTGTGATAGTAACAGGAAAGGCTTTGGCGCTCTCTTATCTTCTACATTCAGTTGGTATGGAATGCTTTGCTTCTGTGTTGTCCCTCTTGTAGTCCAATGAGATGTGGAACTTTTCCTGAAGCGTGACTCATCTGCAAAAAGAAGAAAAATTGCACATAAGCATCCTGTCATTTTATTTAACAACTTGCCAAATTTGTATTTTAGTTCAGTAAGTCTTGCTCATCTCTTTCTAATGTGCCACACTTGTATGATTGCCTAATACTGCAGAACTAAGACAGCAGCAGCTACTTGTGCAATGTCAGATCTCCTTTTGCATCATTAGGGACTGTCTATGAAACAAATGTCATTAACTTGTGAGGAAAGGAAGCAAAACTGGCAAACTCTCATTGACAAACCTCCCTCCATTTGTTCATCAGTCTTTATTAAATAGAAAATTTAAAATCAACATCCTTGCATGAGACAAGCCACTGAAGTATTTCACAATGAGAATTAATGCTGTTTAATATTAAACTTGCCTTTGGGTTTCATTTTAAAATTAACATTGTAATCTTTGTATACTATGTTGTGAAGCCTAAATGAATGCTAGGTAGTGGAAATAATGAGACAGAGGAGCATGTGGGGAGGGGCATTTTAATTCACATAGTAAGTAACCTGTAACATTGATGTAAACTGTACTGAGAAATCACAGAAATATCTTCTGTTCTTTTTCTTTGTGCTCAATGTGCAAAACCATGGAATAGTGCTGTGACAGCAGAAATCAAGGTCTTTCCATGCAACTTAGTCACTTAGATTCATTGGAACCAAATATTAAATAATGTTTCTTGATGTAAATATATAATTCCATATCATTCCATTATTTCCACAGCTGACTGCATTAAAACAAGATAAGTAATAAATCCAGTGAAATCTCACAAGCATTTTAAGCAGCTACTTCAGAAAGCCAAAGCACAGTGTGGATTTCCCTAGTAAAGAGCATATCTGCTTAAGCAGTGGTAACTTCTTGCCATCCAGTTATCTAAGTTCTGCAGTATTTGCTTGTTTTTGTAACAGTACACAAAGAGGGTGGGGTCTAGTTATTACTTTGAAAGTCAGGATTTATACTTATTTGAAATTATTCTAATTTCAGCATTTCAAAGATGCAGTAACAAACCTTATCTGTATAGAATCCACTATTTCTTACCAGCTTCACTTTCTATAATAGGTACTAGTATGAAATAGACATGTAAAGCTCTCAATGTTATTCGAAAAGTGTCAAAATGTTGCATTCTGTTCTGAGGATTTTCCTTTGAAAGTAACTCTTTCTTCTCCCTTTTTATACCTATGAGTGGGTAAGAAGGACATTCCCTGCCCTAGTTTACTGTCTACGTGCCAGGAAATATGGAAGTGCCTGAGTAGTGAACTTCTAAGTTGTACCTCACAGACATCCAAGATCATGACTGCAGTATGATTGAATCCCCCTCTCCCTCCCCCAAAAAATAATGATTTAAAGAAACAGGGTGATTTCTTTTTATCAGGATAGTATCTCCTTCACAAGCGTAGGTGAGTCTTTCAGCTAACCTTTTCATATGGAAGAAATTATTTTCCCCTGAGATTAGACATACGTACACAGAAAACTTTCTGGTGTATCTGTGTGTGCATTATGATTTAAAGTCATCATCTATACTATCTCTAACTGTCTGGGGCTTCTGTGAAAAATGAGTAGCTCATACCTCCCAACAACAGACACAAAAGTATGTAGCTACTGTAATGCAGAACAGTAAATGAGTCTTTATTTAACTAATATAAACAGAAAGAAATTGGATGCCACTCTGAAAATGTACATATAATACCTGCCTCTTTACTGAAGCTTCCCAGTGACTACAAGTATGTGCAGGAAAATGAAGTTTTACTTCTAAGTGACTTTGAAACTTGAGTATAAGAGGAGCCACCTATAAGTCCCTGAACTTTACTAATGACATTGCATACTGATGTTTGCCAACATTATCTAAGCCTATTTTTAGAACCCAAGCATTAAGAGCATTTGTTTCCAAAATTAAAGCACTAGCCTGATTTCAGTGCTGTGTTTGAAAAATGCAGTCAAGCAGCATCCATTCTTCCATGTTTTGATTTTCATGGGAAGAGAATTCTCTGCAGAAGTAAGTAAATTGATGACAAGGAAGTCTTTTCTAATCTGGTTGATGAAAGGATGGGAAGTCCAAAACCATCTTAGTGAATAAACACACCTGAAGAGGATGATCCAGCAAGATTGTACATAAGTGCAGAAGAGAAATGCTAGCTTGTTGGAAGTGATGAACATGATGGTAATTTAACCCCCATTTTTACTGAGTTAGGAGCTGAGGGCAAGTCTGGGGTTTACACTGTCATGATTCTGTTCTTGAAACTATTTGCATAAAATAATGATAAGCTTCAGATGATCACCAGATGACATAAACTGAGAAGATCATGGTCCAGAAAGAATTCTGTATACCTATCAGAAACTTGGTTTGATCAAAAAATGCAAATGAGAATATGAAATGAACTTTATCTCAATTTTTAAGCCTAGTAACACACATGAAAATAAAACTGAAAAATATTATTCTGAATACAGTCCAAGACATCAAATCAGCAAATGCATAGTTCATAGTTTTGTGTATGGGACATTATTACATACAAAAATGCACACTGGACACAGCAGTTCCTCCTGATGTTTTGCCTTTTGAGAAGAAATATGGAAAACAATGATTTAATTAACAAAATGAAGCAGAAAATGCTATGCAACTGTGTCCTTCTGTAGCAGGAAGAAGAGATTTTTTTGATTTATGTTCAACCATAGTAGAATGGTCCCTCTTGTGGAAAAGTTTCCTTTTCATGTTTCTCCAGCTCAAAAATGTTTTGTCACTTAATGGACCTGGTCCTTATGTACAGTGAGAACTTTTGGAGAAAAAAATTGATTAGAGCTCAAGAATACAACTTGTCCTGGGTTTGAACAAACTTGCCAGACCAAGTAGGAGGTGAGTTATTACAAATAGTGCTAGCTAAATGCTGCCTGGTAAGCAGCTGGTATTACCCTCCCTGAGCTTTGTTTTCCTGCATAGTTTCAGGGTTGCCCAGGTACAACTGTGAGAACAGTAGTCATCAAATACTTGCCTGCAATAAAGGTCTTTTGTGATGCTTTGACACTACTGTGTTACCATACTATGGTTAAACATGTAATTTACAGCTACTTCATCCATTTTTATGCTGCTAGCATGCTGTAAACCACCTTGGTGTGAACAAGGATCAGTGAGAAGGAGATTCCACTTTTTAAATTATTTTTGCCCTGCCTATCCACCCCTGTAAGCCTTCATCTTTCTCCTCAGCAGCTCTTCTTGGAAATAGACATGTGACCATTGCACTGCTCAGCGACCTAGGAGGTATTTTATGTGATGGATTTGTTTCTGAAAAGCTTGCAATCAACATATGAGCAATTAGAGTCCACTTTATTTCCTGACAGTACTAAGGGCTCCTGCTGTCTCGTTTAGTACTGGCAGATGCAAATAAGGCTTTGAAAGGATCACTGTAAGTCATTCAGGCTGATGTAGTCCTTTCATTTCTCACAATACATTCAAATCCACTTGAAAATCTGTCTCACATGATATGGGTAGTCAGCCAAAGTTCTGTCCTTGGATTTCTTCATTTATAGTAGAATACACATACTATTTAACAGAACAAGAAAGAAAAGAAAATGTTAAGAAGCATCCTTGGAGCCCAGACAACAAGAGAGTTCTGTTAACATGATGCAGAAGTTTTAATTATTCTGAGCTTGCACTTTCAGAGCTAGCCATTCCTCAGCCCAATTAACCTGTCCTATTGTATAGTCTATGTAAGGTAAAAGGCAATTAACATTTGCATCTTAAATAAATAAATATCAATATTTTGATTTCTAGTTACACTTTTTGTCATTCAAAATGCACTGCAGTTTCTACCTACCAGGGATTTACTGCTTTTAAACAGTACTTATTTCATTACCAAGTGTCTCTTGCCTCCAGTGATGCATCATATGGCTGCACAAGGCTTCAACAGGTGTAGTCTTCACTGTGTAAAAAGCTAGCTGGATGACCAAGCTCAGAGGATGGTTGTGAATCTACCTGAAACTACCAACTACCTGAAAGGAGGCCGTAGCAAGCTCTTCTCCCAATTAAGAAGTGATAAAACAAGAGAAAATGGTCTCAAATTGCTCCAGGGGAGATTTAGAGTGGATATTAGGTAAAAATTCTTCTCCAAAAGGATTGTGAAGCACTGTGACAGGCTGCAGAAGGAAGTGGTGGAATCACTATCCCTGGAAGTGTTCAAAAAATGTGTAGATGTGGCACTTAGAGATGTGGTTTAGTGGTGGACCTGGCAGTGTTAGGGTAACAGTTGGACTCGATGATCTTAGAGGTTGTTGTCAACCTTAATGATTCTGTGATTCTATAATATGCAGGAATTAAACTCTAAAAAGGTGACAGTTCACCAATATAGCAAAGAGAGAACAGAAATCATAAGAATCCCTAACCCTTTTGTAACCTTTGTCACTAAGTACTGTTTTAATTTTTAAAAATCTCTAAAGAAATAGTGAGAATGTTTAATGGTTTTATTCTGGGGTTTATTGTAACTGAGAGCAAACTCTGGTCCACATTTTCAGGTAAATTTTATCCCAAGCTTTTATTAGCTAATATTTGTCCATGCTCTGAAGCACTACAATTCTATGTTATTGACATGTATTGGTATTAATATTTCTGACAACACTACTGGGTTTATAGTTTTCTATTCACTAGTGAATTTTGTTAGGTAGAGGTACAAAGTTTCTGGAAAGGAGCAGAGTTCTTTGCCAGTGATGATCTTCGGTCATTTTTATGACTCTGATAATGACCACCACTTTGATTAATGCCATAATTTCTTAATGGATACCTATAAAATAGTTATAATTTATAGGACCCAAAGGTTATCATTATTGCACCAGAAATTCAGAGTAAAATGTGACTCTTGGAATCATTCAGGGTGTTAATGGAATATCCTGAATCAAAGTTAATCACATCTATTAATACAATTAGCTTGCTAATGACTAGTTAATAATTAGTTAGTAACATTTGTTCAGGCAGTTTATCGTACTAGTTTCATAATGATGTCCCACTAGGTGAGTTCATATGCAAGTAGAACCTTTGAGGTCAATAACATCCTTCATAGGTATAAGGATTAGTCTGCAGATTTATCATTGCAGAGTTGGGCAGAGAAAAACCTTATGAAATTCAACAAGGGCAAGTGTAGGGTAATGCACTTGGGGAGCAATAACCCCACGTAGCAGTATGGGTTAGGGACTGATCTGCTGTGGAAAAAGACCTGTGAGTCCTGGTAGACAACAGGATGACCATGAGACAGCAATGTGCCCTTGTGGTCAAGAAGGCAAATGGCATCCTGGGTGCATCAAGAATTATGCAGTCGGCAGGTCTGTTAGGGACTGTATTTTCAACAAACTTTATCAAATATGTCTCGTAGTTTGCTTGCAAATTTTGGTTGTGTGATGGGATTGGGAGCGGAGCTGTGCAGCAGGAATGGCAATGAAGGAAAACAACTTATGGAGACAGTTGATGCTGAGGCAGAAACATCAACTGTCATAGAAACCCCACAAGCACCAAAACAACTCTTCAGGGTTACAAGGACTTGTTTACCCAAACACCAGGCTGCATGCACTGAGCATGCTGATTGAGTCCAACCACTCAAGCAACAGCCAATGGGAAGGTGAAAAAGGCTGCATGGACAGGGTGCCCATGCACTGGGCAGAAGGGGGTGTACCTTGGAGAATATTATGGGATGCCTACCTTATAAAGAGGCTTTGGAAAAACAACTGCATGTGTACTTTCTATCGAAGACACAGCAGCATGTGCACCCTTAATCAAGAAACAGCCATGTGTGCAGCTCCCACCGGACAAGAAGCTGTGTGTGTACCCATCATTGAAGGATAGAACAAAGAGATGTCACTGGATTCAAGGGAGGTGACTATTACTGCTGTCCTCCTGTCTGCTTGATTTTCTTCCCTTTCTCTTCAATCTTTCCCTCCAGTGAGCCAGTAAAGTTTGATCACTTAGCAGCATCTGACCTTGTTTTTGTCTTAATTTTTGCTCATGAGATTTCACTCGAATTTTCTCCATGTCTTTTAATTGGACCAGGACAAGGTCAAGGGAAGTTATGCCAGGCTCTGGCACTCTCCACAGCAAAGGACCTGGACACCAACATGTTTGTGTGGGGCCTCAGTCTGCGTGCCCATAGTTTTTCTGACACCAGACCCTCAGCTGAGTTACAACCATGCCCAGAGATTTACAGGAGACTAACCTCACAGACAGCTGCAACACACCCAGATGACTCCTCACACACAGCTGCAACACCCCAGATGACTCACCTTACACACAGCAGCAACACCCCCAGATGACACACCTCACAGACAGCAGCAACACCCCAAGATGACTCATCTCACAAGCAGCAACAACACACCCAGATGACACACCTCACAGACAGCAGCAACAACGCCCGATGATGACTCAGCTCACAGACAGCAGAAACACCCCCAGATGACTCACCTCACAGACGGCAACAACACACCCAGATGACACACCTTACACACAGCAGCAACACCCCCAGATGACACACCTCACAGACAGCAGCAACACCCCCAGATGACTCACCTCACAGGCAGAAGCAACACACCCAGATGACTCAGCTCACAGACAGCAGCAACACCCCCAGATGACACACCTCACAGACAGCAGCAACACCCCCAGATGACTCACCTCACAGACAGCAACAACACCCCAAGATGACTCACCTCACAGGCAGCAACAGCACACCCAGATGACTCGGCTCACAGACAGCAGCAACACCCCCAGATGACTCACTCTCTCCTTGATCAACCTCATGAGAAGAAGGGCTAGCAACAGCGAGGCTTCTCCCAACTGCTTACAGAATATTTCATCTGTCTCTTCATTCTGGTTGGGTGGTCTCTATAGCAGACTCCCACTAGAGTATCTGCCTCCTTGGCCTTCTCTCTGATTCTTACTCATAAACACTCAATCCTACCATCACCATCTTTAAACTCTACACAATCAGAACACTTCCTAACATACAGGGCTACCCTGACACCTCTCCTGCCTGGCCTATCCCTTCTGAAAACTTTACAGAATCTTAGGACTACTATTAGTTATATGGTTCCATTAAATATGTAACAGCCAAAAGCAAATTAAGAAATGTATGCCTTGTAATTATTTCAGTGTTTTCAAGCAGGTGGATTACATCAACATTTTCTAGCTTTTAGTATTATATTGTTATGAAATGGGAATCGTGTCTGTAGTATCAAGTCACCTTTACCCAATCATACATTAAAATAATTCCACAAATCTTGTAAATTCAATAATGTTCCATTAAATGTAGCCTGGATATTGAAATTCACCACTCTCAAATAAAAAATCTTTCTTTTGGTTGTTTTTATTTACATACAACATGAAAAATTCTAGGATTATGCTAGCAAAAAGCAGCACACAAATTTACAGGGAACATATTCTTTCACATAAGAAATGGCATTGGTATAAATAGTCAGTCTGAAGTAGAAAGCAGTTGTTTGCTGATGACACATGCTACCTAGTTTAACAACATTTAAAGAAAAACATCAGGAAAAAAAAAGGCCTTAGAGTTTCCTAGTGACAAAATGTACACATGTACTGAAAATAAAATTAAACAGGTGAACACTGTAGCATATTTGTCCCCAGGAGAAAATCTTACTTCTTTTTGTAGAAGTTAGATGTTACAAAAGTAGTCTGAGCAATAAAGTGGCAGAACTCCCAGTGGACAGATGATATTTTCTACAAGAAGCTGCCATTGTAAATCATACCAGTTACAGATTACTATCTGTTTATGTTTATTCTCCATGAGCCAGATACATCGTGGAAATGGCTTGTATTTTGAATGCAAATTGTCAAGTGTGTGAATTTCAACTCATGCAAATATGAAAACCTATTTCATAACCATTATTCAAATCCCTTTCAACATAGTAGTTTTCATTGCTTACTAAGTGCTTTCCCACACTTCTTCATAAGTAGGAAAACAATATGAATGTTGCCCATCTGTTCTTGTATAATTTTTATTTCAAAGAGATTTTAATTGGTTTACTAGTTCTGACAAAATGAATAGAGTATATTTACAGACATCTGAAAATTCCCTGTACACTACATATTCTGGAGTCTGCAATCCATTTTGCAAAATATCAGCATTTGTGGGAAAGCAGACGGAAATAGAGCAGTATCTCTAGTCTCTGCAGCGATTCACAGGTGCCACACAATAGCATAGTTGTGAGAAAAACCAAGTCATGTCTAGTAAGTCAGGGAGGAAGATGTCTGCAACAAATTCCAATGATATTTACTCCAGTAGATAACAGGATCTTAGATAACAGAATGATTCATTCAAAATTAAATGTTGGAACTACATTCCAGGACTAAGAACTTCAAAGACTGGTATGTCTGAATTTTTTCCTCTTTTCAGTAAATTCTTCTCAAAAATTGGTCCGGTTTCTCTGTGACTCTGAAATGGAAATAAACAAGATTTAAAAAAAAGTGCACCCAGTGTTTTTGTTTATGGCAGTAACTACTGTGCTGTGAACACACAAATATAGTGTTCAGTTTCTCCAGCAACAGGGTTTTATTTTGCCTCTGACTTTTACTGTAAGGAAGAAATGATGAAATGGTGTTCCATCTGCTTAAGTAGTCACTCTGTATCTTCTTTCCCTTCACTGTCAGATCTTCCAGGACTAAGGCACTTCATCAGTATCAAAAACAAAGTATAAAAGAATGGCTGCATTAATCTTTGCAGCTGAAATATTAGTTTCTATTAGAGTATGCTGACTCCTTGTTACAAGGCTACTCTAATTTTCCACCTGTCTTCCTATACTCTGAAACACTAGACACATTGCTATGGAATATCAAATTTAAGAAAAAAGCTGAGCATTAACCTGCAAAGATGATCTTTCAGGGTCTCCTCCAACTCCTAACATTCTGTGATTCTGTGATATCTGATTTATTAACCAGAAAACAATACCAGAAATGTTTTAATCTTTAAAAAAAAGAAAATATATATATATATATAAATAAGTATATATGTACACACACATGATCTGCAAAGAAGCTGACTTTAAGCTTTGCAAAACCTAATATTACTTTCAGGATTTTGGAAATCAGTTCATAGAATTATATAATATCCTGGTTGGAAGGCACCCATGAGGAACATTATCTCCTCAGTCCACACAGTGCAGCCTAAAAGTTAAACTATATATCTAAGAGTGTTGTCTAAATGCCTCTTGACCACTGACAGTCTGGGGACCCTGACCACTTCCTTAAGAAGCTTGTTCCAGTGCTAGACCATCCTCTCAGTGAAGAATATTTCCTAATATCCAGTTCAAAATGAAGGTGGTCAAGTGACTTGAAGATTTGATTTTTAAGTGATATTAGTATATGTTAATGTTAGTTTTTGCTTGATGGGTACAATGCTTGTTGCTATAAGTGGATCTTGGTTGAAAATCTGTTTTACCTCAGTGAAAAATTTCCAGTTGCTTTTAATGAGTTTTGGCCAAAACTGAAGCCCAAGAAGACACCTAATCACAATTTTTTAAATGAGATTATTCCCATCAAATTCAAACTGAAAATAAAAATGAAATCATATTTTTGTACTGAACAAGAACCTTCTTATGTTAACAAACATTCTTCTACCCACTAATTTCTTAATAATGGAAATGGAAATTAACTACATTTTGCAGCATATCTGCTACATTATTGTGAAAACTGTTTTATTCTAGTCCTTGAAAAAGCTCCTCAGATAAATCAAAAAGTAAATCCAAGGATTTTGACATTAGTTGGCTTATGTTGTAAGACTACTTCAAGGCTGGGAGACTCATTTGATTTGCAGTTACATAATTGAGAGCGGAGCTGGCCTTTTATCTTACATTATCTCTAGGATAGTGCCAAGTAAGAGAACTCTCTTAAATCAACTTGCTCAGGATTTGACATCCTGTAATGCATATAGGCTGGCCCTGGACTTCCAGGATTAGGAACAATCATCAGCTGAAAGCTCTGGATTATGGAGTATCCCAAAACCTTTTTCCTCTCTTTAACACTGGGCCTGACATAAAGCTGCAATGAACAGTGGAGATACTGAAGCTTACATTATTTATTGAGTTTGTATTATAGGTATTTGGATTGTTCAAATTCCTGGGGCTTTTCCTACTTTCTTTGAAATCTGTAGATCAGTCTGTTTACCTATGGGAATTTGATTTACAGATGATACCAGATTTATTTTCAGCAACAGTATAAAAAGCAGTTCCACTGTTAACCCTTACTGCACTCTCAAGAATTTCTTAACACTTGGCTTCTTTGGTTACAAATTGCATATCAGACTATTTGCATTCTGTCCTAGCCTCATTCAGAAAATAATATGTTGTTTTGGTATTTTAATTTCCTAGCTCAGGTTTCTCTATTCTGAGTGTAAAAGGACATAATGCCCCCATCAAATACATAACACTACCTTCTAGATGTTGGAAAATAAGTGTGATTATGCAAGAGGATATTACACTAAATATTCTTAATTTTAAATTTTCATATAAAAATATTTTAATCTAAATTCAAGTTTAAGTACTTCTCCAGAGAAAATGTGCATACATACAGGTTGCTACTTACTTAAGACAATGAGAAATTGGGATGAATCAGATAAGGGATACATCAGATAACTGGTTCAATACAAGATGTGAGAAGGGTGCTGTCAGAAATTTCCTGGTGACTTTTCACAGAAGGAGCCTGGAATCACGAGGACTCATGAGAATCTTCCATGTAAGACCTAATTCTGCTCTAGAAGTAGTGCAAATAGTGTGTACTCAAAGTCTAGGTGTAAGGAAACTGCAGGGAAATTCCAGGAACCTGGAGTTATTAGGAGCTAAGACCTTGGCAAATTGTCAACTTCTGGATTCAGTTGACATTAAAAATAGTTTGAGTTGGAACTAAATGATCTTTAAGGTCCCTTCCAACTCTGATGATTCTATGATTCTACGTCTCTGTAATGCAGCACAGGATTTATGAAAGTCTAAGTCTACACTCATTATCCATAGCTCACTCCATTATATCTGCATCCTTGCACAACCCAACTCATTCTTTGATGGTCAAGATGGTCAAGATGGTCAAGAGCTGTCAGAGTGTTTGTTTTCAAACAGTTTGACATATAACTAGTTGATTTCTTAAACTGAGAAAATGTACTCAATTTTGTCCAGCTTTTAAAGATTTGCATAATTTTTACCCACAAAGTCTATTTGTCAACATGAAGAAAATGCAGCAAATACAGTATTTTAATGTATCTCAGGTTTTAATAATGTATAATTTATATAGCTGTGATTTTCAAAAGAACCACAATTAGCTACAGCTCTCTATTAATTTGAAATGTTAACTTAATTACACTGTTTTGGAAATCCTGCTCTAATACCTTCCATTAGAAAAGCTGAATATCTAGTAAAATTCCCAATGCATTTTAAGCTGTTTATTGCACTTCTGTCTTCCTGACATATTTTTTTTTAGTATTATTCTGTTCTTTTCTTCATTTAAGTTAAGGGAGAGCATTCTTTTTCAAGGAATTGTCTTAGTGTGTTACAGAGGGAAGCATCAGACTCTGAAATAATTTGATCTAGAAGCAATTTTCCAGGTGAACTTCTACAGCATACTTCATTCTAGGCATATGAACACTGCTAAAATTGAATTGTGGATGAAAATCTGGGTCCCAACACACTTCAGACTTTGAAAAGGGAAGCACAACTGAGATTGAGCTAAGAATGATGAGTTCAGCACTAATGTTAATATAGCCTATTAACTAAAAGTGGTGTTTCATAGTTTTGACTTTTGATCTGTGACGTCACTCAATGATAAAGGCTGCAGACAACTTTCTTAAAGGTTTCTGTTCTCACAATGTAAATTGTGAGGACATAATACACAGTACTGGCAGTTAAGGGAGCATCCTTAAAATTTCCAGTGCATCTACATTTCTCTTTTGGTTCATGCACACAAGTGGGCTCAGATGGTGCTGCATGCTTGGTTAGTTGTCTTGGGAGTCTCACTGTTTAATCCTCCCTGACAGCCTGAAGCAGGGTGAGAAATCTGGCTGTCACACACGATGGGCTCTTCAACAGCCTATGCAGTGAAAACTGCCTCTTCCTCTCTGCTGAACTGAGTGTAGTCCCCTTCATTTCTCAGTAGCTTATGTAGAGGACACTTCATGTTTTGGCTCCAGTAAAATGTAGGACAGGTACTTGTTGGATTGCTGAACCTAAAAGTTATGATAGGTAGACACTGTGCATCTTAAGCTGACTCAAAGGACAGGCAGTTACCATGTCAAGTTTTGCCACTGACAAACACCAGTCAGACTGGAATGTGTGTCTCACACAGCTCAATAAAACCTCAAAACAACTTAAATGCTTGTCTCTTAATTACAAACCTGCATTCCCCGCCCCTTTGAGATGAGAGGCAAGAAGCGTCTCCAAAGCAACTAAGCACAGGAACACATTCAGTTCCTCTGCTCTGTTCTCAAGGCAGTAAATCCTGTTTGAAGGACAGATTGTGTTCCTAGAAGTAGAACTTCTTAAAGTGCCATGACCAGATTAGTTGGCTATTAAATGGTCCACATTCAGCAAATGCAGTTATGCAGGCTTTGAGGCAGAAATTCATCTTAACAAGCAATGCAGAAGAATCTTCTGATGAAAAATCAATGTCATGCCTAGCTTTCCCTTCTCCTTACTGCTTCAGAGTTATATATATCCTATGTCATTTAGATTTACTTAAACTTCTCTCTCCTTTATCTCTCTGAAGCTCAGAGGTACAAAATGCTGGTTGTTAATAGACAACATATTTTGGAGCTCGATTGCCATTGCTTTCCAATCATTTTGGACTGGAAACTTATTGAAGAAGGAAAATTAATGTTATTTGGTACTAAAAACATTTCTAAAAAGCAGTACTCAAGAATAATGACACTATCAGTATATAATTATCATCAAACAGATTATGTGAGGTGTATTTAATATACCAAACTAGAGTGAAAAACAGTTCTAAATAAAATGTTTAAGAGAAGTTCAGTAATTTGTTCAGTGGTGCTTTGGTGATACATTCAGTTGTGGTTCTAAGGAACTGTTTAATATTCCACTAAACTGTCCAAATTCCCTGTTGTAGCTTAATAAGTGGATATAAATTTTCCACAAGTGAAATGGCAGTGCTGAAGAAAGTTTTTTCTTTCCCTTGTGACCGATATTTAATTTTACTTATATCAGGAATATCTTTCCATTGTGACCTTTAACAGAGAGGGTAAAACAGCTAGATACATTATGGTCTGAGATGTACATTACTATATCCTTATTTAGGAATCATTAAAGAAGAATAAAGCCTTTCATAGACACTTATAGACAGCTAAATAAAGACACTGAATTACTGAGACAGAGGCCTAGTAAATTGAGAGAGGAAGTGGCTCATAAGAAAGAAAAAATAGTAAACTCTAGCTGGTTTGACATTACTAAGACAAGGTAATTCATATGCTTTAGGTATCCTGGCAATAGATTATGAATTTTAGTAATAGTAATTAAAATTCACCTAAAAACATTAATCTCTGCATGTAGAATTTCCTTCAGAAGAGCAAAAATCCATCCCTTAAAGTCTAAAAATGTAAAATTACACCCTAAAGTTTGAAGGCAGTACGTTATCTAGAAAATGTAGGGGCAGGCATTGTAATAATTGAGCAATCAAATTATGTTACCTGCAATGCAATGAAAAAGCAGATTTATCTCTTATGTAAAATCTTCAGGTGTGGCTTTAGTATTTTATGTTACACCAGAAACAGATTTTTCCAGAAACAAGCAACCTAATTGGAGAAGACCAAAATACATTCTAAGAAATTAAAACCACCGACATTTGACTAAGGAAATTAGTTCCTAATGGAGGTAGACCAGAAGAAAAAAGAATATTAAAAAGTAAAAACAAAGTCAATGCTAGGAAAGTATTAAAATGCCTATCAAGAACTCCAACTACACTTAAGTAAGGTGTTGCTCAACAAGTTCACAGCTAGCCCCTATTTTGCAATATATGCAGAGTGCTGGATTCTTGTCAAATAACATGCAATAAATATCACAACCAATAGTATGTGATAGAGATGTCAAGATCTTAATGATAGAAAAAGAAAGCTCAGAGGGGTGACTACCAGATGTATGAATAGTGATACAAAGTGATTAAACTTAAGTTGGAGAACTGAGAAGAGATAAGGCTACTTGAAGTTACTCATGATTCAATTTTGAAGCCTTTCTGGGTGTCTTTGCACAAATAAAGACTAGGGCAGACATAAAAAGGTCAGCAAAAGTCAGCAAAGAACAGCCAAAATCAAAACTACATTTGAAAAGGACGTGTAAAATGAGGAATAAGATCAAGAGCAAATGATTACACTGATCTCTATAAATGAAAGGGGAAATAAAAAGCTAGATAAACTGAATAACTGTATTTGAATGACAATATCAATACAATTAACATTTTATAGAATATGTGGGACATTGTGATTCAACTGGATTTTACATGTCTATGATATGTCATATCAAAGGTATGTTACTGAATCAGTTGATTAGACTGTGATTTTTCCAGTGACTGCAGAGGTGAAATCTTCTATAGCTTGTGTCTTTTTCTTGCAGGCTAAGATATCTAGTGTAGCCACTTCCATTTCATGAAAGTATTAGATATTAATCACTAAACTGGATAGAGAAGGTTTTCAGTGGGTAGAAATTCATATAGTGCCATGAAAACTGGTGCAAAATGTTGTTATACACTAGGTAATATCTGGCCCATGAGCAAAATGAGCAGGAAAATTTTAGAACAAATCAATGTCTTAGAAGTCATGATTATCAGTTGTCAGTTTGCATCTAGAACTAATATGCTAATACAGAAACTTTAAAAAGTGGCACAAAGGAAATTTCTCATGTAAGTATTTCAAAACCATGCATTCTTAAATGGACAGTAATTAAAAAGTGCCTGAAGAAAACTGACATTTCTGCATTGAAGAAAATTCCATTATATACATAGTTTTATTGTGACCTGACATAAATGAACAAACAGAAAAGCTAAAAAATAAAATTTCCTTACTGTTTCTCAAGAATGCTAACAATTAATTTTTTAATATTAATATTTATTTAATTTCTTTTTCAGTCTGATTTCCATTCTCTCTTCCTAATGTGATTCCAGCCCAGGGTTTCAGCTTCTTAACAAATCTGCATTTCTTTTTCTGTAGGGCAGAAATATAGCTTCAGGATCTCTTATGGCTGTGTTAAATGACAGTCAATGGTTAAATATCCCAGGTTTGACAGCTGAACTTGCTTCATCACAATAATTTTGTTTTGATGCAGGTTCATCTTTGTGTTTATGAGCATATATGTGTGTGTATCTCTACATAAGCTAATTAAAAGTTAGAGCTAATTAGAAGGTTGAGCTTTAGAAAAGAAGGAAACATTTGTCTGTTACAACTTTTTTGATTGATCATCTACTGTCAGAATTATCAGTTTCAAGGAAAGAGAGCCAAAAAGATTGCCTCTCCCCAGTTCCTTTCCATTGCACAGTAGAATATTTCCAAATATAATCTAATTTCCAACTCAGCACTTTTTCACGACTGTGTGAGATTTATGACTCATCTTATATATCAGTTTACTTATATATTAATTGGATTTAACTATTGCTTGTGGTTTTCACTCCATCTCCTACTTTTTTGTTCCTTTCTCTTTTCCAGAAGTATTTGAAACTCTCTTTGCTCCTGCATTTGAACTCCTTGTTTGGAACTCTGCATCTGGCTACCAGCATTTTATTATTGCAGGGTGATAAACCAGGTGTCATGCTTTCATTTTATGTTCCTGGGGCTGAGCCACCTGCTTGGATTTCTGTCTCATGAGGAGCTCCACAGTATAATCACCTTTGTTTGTGGTGTCTGTGACTTTGCCAACAATTCATGCCTAAGGCTTGTAGTGTGTCTGTTGCAAAATGATACCTGAATGTCTATGGATGAAAAGGTAGACTTGTGAGCTGTTAAAATGCAGTTTAGGAATAAATAGATATAGCTAAACTTTTGAAGAGTGCTATGCAAGGAAACTTTTCCTCTGTGCAAAGTTGAAACTTTACCCATTCTGGTTAACTAAAAACTAGAAATGTTATTCTTTCAGGTCAGAAAAAATATTTTTTTCAATAACTTCAAAAAAATCCTTTGAATTACCTGTGTTTCTATGATTAGATTAAAGTTCCATGTAGAATATAGCAAAGCCAACATTTATTACTTAGAAAATATTGTCAGGGTCTATCCTGACAATTTCAAAAGCTTAAAAAAACATTCTTCACCAGCAGTTACATTCCTCAAAGTCAGCCATTCCTTGCAAAAGATTCTGATTTGATTCATTTGCTTTTTTCAGTTGAAGGAATTCTATGAAACAGTCCTGACCAGTTCTGTTGTAGAATTACTTTGCTTTAATTTACTCTTTAGTGTTATTTTTCCCACCAAAATTTACAATACTTCTGCAATTATATGGCTTCCGTAGTCTTTTTTTTTTCCTGTACTCCATAAGTAGTCCAGTATACTGAAAAAAGAAGATACTTTTTGCAATGTAGTGTTTCTAAAGTATGTGGTATTTACTATCCAAACACTTCAGTAGTGTTTGTGCAAAGAGTAAAGTCAATGATCCAAAAGCTCATTGAAATCAATGGGTGACTTTCCATTAAATTCAATGGGCTTTGGTCCAAGCTGTAATTATAGGCTGACATTTTGAAAGCTGCCTAAGGGAGCTGGAAGCCTAACACTTATTAAAATTAACTGGGCATCCAGCTTTACTAGGGTGCTTTGGAACTCACTACTTTGGTTTATATAAATGAGTGACGTGTTGATGAGGATCAGTTAGTTATGTTAAAGATCTAATGAATCTATAAGCACGTGTCTTACCTTCCACTTCAAGGAAATGTACTTGAGATTGTATTTAAATAATAATGGCCATTTTCCTGCAGAAAAGTGTTATTCAATTTAAAAAGAGAGATGGATATATAGAGAATTATCATAGAATAGAAGAAAACTGATTTACACTTTGGTTTGTCAGCTTAATTCTGGATGATGTTTTGTTTTGTTTTATTTTAAGAAGCATTCTTAAATATTTGGAATGTATTTGTAAGAAGAACTAGACCTGTACTGAACAAATAATTCAGTCCATAAATTACCTGACTTGTTATCATTTTTTTCTTGCAGTAAGGAGTCTCTGATATCCTTGGTTATATCTATGTCATCCATACCTAAATTTAATTCTACATCTTTATCTGCGTCTGTCTATATACTATTCAAACATCCAAAAAGTATTCAGCAAGTAGTCCTTCCTTTGAAAAAGTTGCTTGGATTGACAAATGTTGGTTCTATCTTTTCCTGTGGATGCTGCACTATATTAAACCAACATATATGAGAAGTTAATTGAGCTAGTGTTGCTTATCCACAGTATGTAATACCAAGTCGAATTTGGGAACTCTGTTGATTAGTTGTAAATATCACTTGTCAGAGTAACATGGGGTTCAGTAGTAAGACACTAAAACTCACTTTTGATTTTAAACTCACTAGTGGTTTCATTCATATCCGTATAACTAAGTAGTTCACTGCTAACAATAAGTATTCTTACAGAATTAGAAATGTTCAAAATTTTTATGAGCTAGAGATATGAAATTTTAAAACAATTTGAACAAGAGGGCAATATTGTAATTTGCAGGAGTCCTGAATTATGCAATGTATCAAAATAAATACAGCCTCTGTTTAGATAAAATATTTATGTGTATGTGATATGCAGTTAAATATGAACTTGACTTTATTTAAATTAATCTGAATCATAACATTATTTCCCAAGATAACTTATTATGGATTATATTTTATAAAGAAAGTATGGTAGCTATGAAACCATCACTCTGTCAACAGGAGTCTAAACAGACTACTGCTACCACACAAAGTGGTCAGAAGGAAGCAAATCAATTATTTAAACTAATTTAATGTGCAAGTAAAAGTGAACTCAGCAAAATATTTTAAAAAATATATTTGAGGTAAAAATAAAGAGGCTGCACAAATAGCTAGTCAGTTGAAATTGGTCAGCTGTGTCCTGGAAGTGTGAGGTTTCTTCACATGGAATTATGTTCCTGTTTCAAACAAATAGCAGCCTCCTGCTTCTTTCCTAGAGGGAGGCACAGTGTACTGCCAAATGAATGGTGATAAAATCAGACTCCAAGAGGAAGAGTAGCCATTGTATTTTTTTTTTAGCATCATGTTGCATTTGTTACAGGTCACTAACTGTTTTCTGCTTTTGGGGCTGCTGTTGACCTGACCTTTTTGTTGAAGAAAGTGAAATTATTTAATTATAAATTCAAGTATATATTTTTTTAAAAAGGGAGCTATTTCAAACAGCAGAAAAACTCAAAGCAAGGCAGAAAATGTCATACAGCAAAAATAACAATACAAAAAGCAGAAAATACCTAATTAAACTGAATTAGACTGACGTGTAACTGTTAATGTCTTTACTGAGCTATCTTATTACACTATCTGCCATTGAACATACACTCTGCTACTATGTAGTTAGTTATCCATATGTACCATTTTCTCAAAGTTAGTGAGAGTGACAGGTGTAAAATATATGTGCTTGTGTTGGTCCAACACCAAGATCCCTGTAGGTTCAGTGCAGATAGTCGTTTTGATCTCAGGATGTCTTTCTGAAATTCCTCTGGAAATAAAAAGCGCTATTTCTAACCTTGTACTTCAGACCATTTCTTCTTTAGGGCTCATGAAGCTTCCCAAGTTTATGTCATTAGCAAATTTCAAGAGCATTTTCTCATTTTTAAGACAAGATCACAGCTGAAAATACTGGTGTCAACCTTAGGATTGCTCATGTGTTTCACTGTAGCTCCTCTGTGCCACACTGTTGTCACTAATCCTTCAGCTCGTTATTTATCCACTTCTTAGTTCTTATCCTAATCATCATCTTCTCCAGTTTAACTAGTTATTTCCTATTAAGCTTCAAATGTTTTCCTGGCTTTCAAGTAGATTAGATCTAGATTAAGCCTATTTCCCTTGTCTAGAAAAGCAATTATCTCCTCAGTGAAGGATATCAGGTTAGTTTGGCACAATCTGTCTTTGTCAAACCCAGGTTGCATTTTATCACATCTTCTTTGTACCTCTTGTGCCTTCATTCTTTCCTGTTGTTAAAGATAGTTCAGACCAGTCTGACAGAGTCACAGTTGTAAGGATCAGCCTCTTTTACTTTCTTAAATATTCTTAAACAATGAATACTGTTTTGGTTTCGTTGCATTTCCTGAAACTCAATGAATTTCATTCCTGTACTAGAGAAGCTGTAATACCACATGAGTACTTTCATGATTTGGGGATAGTGACAATCCCAGTCAGTTTGTGTGCATAAAGCACTTGATTTTTTTTTTCTATACCAAATGGTAATTTGTATCCCATATCTTCCCTGTAACTTCACTGAAAATTGAACTTCAGCATAATGCCACATATGGCCCTTTCTTATTCCTTATCCCATTTCCTCTATACACTGTTTTCACATCATATCAATTCGCTTTTCTTTATAGAGGTGAAAATATGTTCAATTTTTTTTCATATTTAAATATAACTCGGTTTGACTCTGGAAAATCTTTCCTTATCCTAAAAGTAATAAACTTTAAATGATAATTTTCTAATCAGCTTCCTTTTCAATTCCTCTAGGCTTTCAATTATTTTCTTGTTATTTCTAGTCATTAGTTATTTGGTTATACATTCACTAATCTTTGTGGTTTGGTGGGGGTTTTTTTGTTTGTTTGTTTGTTGGGGGGGTTTTGTTAGTCTTAAATGTTCAGATTCTTCTATAGTGAGCTGTGAATGAGAAATTAAGTTTCTTATTCTGCTTAACTTGACTAATAAAAAATTAGTTTATTGGAGTTTTCACTTTAAATCAGATGCCCTAAAGATTAGTTTGTGGTTTTCCCTCTATTTAATTTAAAATTAATTATCCTGTGGCAATTTTTTCTCAGATTATTTCCTGCAGCTAATTTTTATATAGCATGCTTGCTGCTTACCAAAGTCAAATAAACATAGTCTGAAATAACAAAGTACGGTTCTATCTGGCATATAATTTGTTGGTTACTGAGTCCAAGACCACATAAAACTTCACTTCTTTTTAGTATTTATTTTGCAGTAAGTATCAGGGAAGCTAAAGCTATTCCTAGTGACAGAGTTTCTGCTAGTATTTCCAGATGTCTTTCTGTATGTAAATAAGAGCTGGCAGTTCCGTAGTGGGTCACATCCACTGTTTTCCCCTTTCCCCTCCAATGCATGTAATATTTTTTTCCATCTTTCTAAGATCAAAGTGACAATTCATCTATGCTACTCCTGCTTACATCTCTAAAATTATCACATTCTAAAGGTGCACCACTACTCTCACAGTCCTACTCTTTCTATGTAAAAAAAATGGCTACTCTTGAGAGTTTATGTGCCTCTTGTGTTTTCTTTTTTCCTGTATTCTCATTATCCTTTTGCTATCCAGCTTGACACTCTACATCAATTTTTAAAGTTTCCTTATGTTGTCTGCATTTCTTATGCTGAAATTTAAACATTTCACTTGTTTATAGAGATACACAAAAATTTAGTTGCAAAAGATTTATTAACTTTTAACTATTTGACAACTGCTTTTAATTCTAGTGATCTCAATTAATTAATTGGCAACTACTTTGCTGGGTTTTATTTAGAGGTGAATAATATCTTTCTCTGATTTTTCTGTATCCAGAAGGACATTGATATGCTGGAGAGGGTCCAGAGGCAGGCTACCAAGCTGGTAAAGGGCTGAGAGAATAAGTCTTATGAGGAAAGACTGAGGGATCTGGGCCTGTTTAGCCTGGAAAAGAGAAGACTGAGGGGAGACCTCATTGCTTTCTATAACTACCTGAAGAGAGGTTGTAGAGAGGCAGGGATAAAGTCCCTTGGCTGAAGCAGTCAGCTCCATAGGGGCTTCAGCATTCACAGGTGACATGGCCCTAGCCTAGCTCTAGCCACTTACCATGTACAGTTTTGACTACCTCCCACATTACTTGTGGGAAACCTACAGAGGCTCGTGCAGAATCTTTGCACATCAAGCTGCTCTGCACTGGAGTAGCATCATACCAAGCCCCAGCCAACAGGTCTACAAACAGAATCTTTCCAAAATCATTTGATTACATCATTTTTATTAGACTTTTACCTTGATCATAAATCATAATTTATTTTTATCTTAGATATACACATAATATCACCCAGTATCTCTGTTATTCAGATGTCCTCTTTGCATTTAAAAATTCAATCTGTCTGCATTAATTTCTCTGGAAGATAGCAAAAGGGTTTGTTTGTCTTTAAGAAAATTTAATAGATCAGCAGACTACTACTAATGAACAAATGATATCACTTAAAGCATTCACATTAATTTTCTCTGTTTAAACCAATTTAGGATAATCTTTTGGAAAGGTTTGGACAGATCAAATAGTTGAGCTGTGTAAAAAGATACTGCTGAGACTAAGTCAACTGGAATTGAATCATGGTAAAGACAGGGATTTACACTGTAAGAAGAATTTAAATAGACAGCAGAGCTATAAACAAAACAAACCTCCACATCAGTAAGAAAAACCTCCAACAAATATGAATACATAGATATGTTTATCTTCCCATTAATGAGTGTAGTATTTAATTCATAGTACATAAAATTTATTGCTAAAGAGTTTAACAGGAAGATTAGGGAGTGCAAAAGAATCACAGTCCCTTTATTCTGTGAATCCTAGCATACTGCTTAATAGTAAGTAGCATGTAGTATGTTACTGTATCATTTGCATTTGTACCATTTGGGACATCTTCCATCCAATTCTTGGAAGAATACAACAAAAATAACAGGCCTCAAGTACCTTTGGGGGTGGGAATCCAGATGGAAAAAAGTAATGAACAGTTTATACCCATACCTGTCATTTTATCCCATATAAAATCATTATAGCTGAAAGAATTAAATGATTCTTTGAAGTCATACTGCTCTTTAGAATTGGTATAATATATGCAGTTAAATCTTTGCTAAGCTTACATTTTATAGAAGTGATTATCAATTGATTAAAATTTCATATTAAAGTGCATAACTTTAATTTTGTATTAACATAGTGATTCTGGAAAATGGTGCAGAAGAAAAATGAGTCATGAGAAGTTTTATTACTCATTGAATATTGCATTTGTTTCACCACATATTAAAAATGAATTGGACCAGATATAGATGTTGTGTTGTCCTTCCTCACTGGGGCAAACTGTTGGTGGTGGTCTGAGACAAAGGAATTGCAACAATGTCCAGACTCTTCTTTTGGAGTATGTTGATTCTTATCCTAAAGATAGAGAGGATGTTCACTGCAAATAAGGGAACTGTGACTCACTGACTGCTTTGCAAAGAACAGGAGCTTTCCCACCCTCTTATGTTTATCCTAAACATGTGAATTCATGTCCTAGCTTGCATCCCCTGCTCATGCAAAGTTCCAGTGGAAGTCTGTGGGAATTTTGAACATGTAAGGAACAACTTACATCTTCAACTTCATCACACTTTCTGATTAAATGTTCCAAACTTCCTTTTCCAGTACAGACAGATCTGAACAACAACATTTCTTTAGTTCTCTTAATTTTCTTGTGATGTGGAATCATTACTGTCGTTGCTATGTTCATTTTCCCTGGCCCCATACAGAACAGATAGAGCAGTGCAGGGCTGTCAGTTGTCAGGCTTTCCCTGTTGCAGTATGTCAGTTTTACAGTTTGCTTGGCCAACATAATGGACTTTCCAGCTCTTCTTCTTTAAATGTGAAATGTGTTCACATAGATAACATTTTCTTCACATATTTGCTTCAGGAGAAAAGTAAAATATAATAAACAAATTATCCTTTCCTCTTTTTCCTTAAATGCTAAACCACTACTGCACGGAAGTTTTTCATATTGTCTCATATAAGACCAGAATAGGATGAAAATGTTATATTTTCTTTATTAAACATTGACTCAAAGAGCTTTTCAGAAAGTAGTTGTGATGTCAGTGGTAGTGGAAACTGTGCTTAGCAGCATCTCACAAAGAACTCTAGTAAATTTTGGAAAGAAAATTATGAACTAAAATTAGGTTATGTTCATTTCAAAAAGCACTAGGAAGTGAAACAATTGCTGCATTATTCACATACTTTTTGACTACAGTCAAGGGACACAATATCACTTATGAAGCATTTAGTCTGAAGGCCTGAAGATGGTTCTTCTTTGTAGGTTTTATAGATAACATGGTAACATGATACAGTAATGATTTTCATGTTCAGGTATAAAAAGATATTCTGCACCTACTATTTTATGGAATAACAAATGAATCTGAGCAAGTGGTATACTGAAGAAGCTAGGCTGAAGGTCCAGAAGTACCTACTCTACCACCTTTACATCACTTCAGACTTTTGAACACTTTCTGCAACACTGTGTCCCTTATCTCCACCAAGGAAAAGTGTCTTTTAGCTTGACCAATGTTTGCAGCCTAGCAGAGGCTGCCTTCAGGGCATAGCCAGTAGAAGCAGGGTGCTTCAGCCAAACATTGTCTCAACTTTCCTACTTTGCTGTGCTGCAGCTGCTCTATTTGCATTGAAGAGCTTTCATACAGTGTTTTCCCTGTCTATCTAACTGGTGTCTAAAATGAAGAACCTGCAGTGACATCATCATTCCTTTTTCGTGCAAGGCATCTTTTGTACCTGACCCATTGTAAGCAGTATGAGAATTGAGGCAATGGAAAATAGCTCATGAAGACCAGGGGTTTTTTGAGTCTGGGGAACTTGGGCCAGAACATGCATCAGACAAACTACAAAGTTACATGGAAAGAATTTAATGGTGTCTTACACAGAAGATTTGCTTATGTCTGCCTTCTCTTCTAGATGCACATATTTTATGTTGGTGGTACTCCAATGTGTATACATGTCTGAACTCACGCGTTATGCAGCCTTAGCTATTATTTCAATACTTTGAGTGAATTCTCCTGGCAGACAGTCCATTCAAGCTCATCTGCATTGCATGTATTTGATTTGCTCTGGCCATCAGCACTCAAGCAGATGCATTTTGAAATAAATAAGTGTTTTCTAAGTAAGTATTAGCAATTTTTAAGTCTATCATAAGTAGACCTTGCTTCCTTTAGTACATCATCTTCTCTACTGTCTCTGAGAAGATGGCTGATTAGACCTTACGGGTGAATGCTTTTGTTGACTGCTTATTTTGTCATAAATACATGCTGGTGCCATACTGAAACTAATTGGCAGCTTTGCTTATTAATAGTGTACTTTTAAAGAAATAAAAAAACCCAAAGATGTTCAGAATACTGAACAGGAACCTTTCTCTCTCTGTATCCCATTCCACTTTTTCCAGTCTCATTATAAATATATGAATGATATTATGGAGACTATTAGGCTGCTGAAGCAGAGTTTTGATTTTCAGATTAGCCAATCTCAGTGTTTTATTAGCTCTGGCATTTCACTGTAGAATGGTGAAGTGTTAAGTATTTGTTAACCATACTAAGCAACATGCAAGTGTGCAAGGAAAGAGTATAGTTCCTGCAGCCCTTCTTTGCAGCTGGAGCTGCTTGCCATGACAAGAGGTGAGTATGGGTAAGGAGGACCCTCACTGCTACACAATGGAAATGGAAATGCATTACTTGAGGTGAAAATCAGATATGAACTCGTGGGAAAAAAAAGACCTAAAGTCACTTATATCAGCTCTTGGTCAGACACAAAGAAAGTTTTTACTAGTTTCCCTTTTGAAAGTTTGTTTCTACTATAGTCAGTCTTAGGCATTTAAATAGATGCTTTTGATAATAACTGATAATATTTTGATAACTTATATTTTCTTTTTTACTTTGTCAGCTTGTTCTAGGATAGGAAAAGGTGAATTTTATTAAAAGACCAAGTATTGCTTAAAACCTGAAGGGAAGATGGAATGTCATGTACAACATTAATAAAGTTTAGGGACAAATGGGGAAAACAATAAGAAAAAATCATGCTTAATTGGTTGTTCATTTGTTATGCATAAAATGTATTCAGAGACAGTAATGAAGTTTTCACTATCTCAGAAGGACAGCACTAGAAGAAGAATTAATTAAATTACACATCGCTTCAGCAAAGTACTAATAGTTGTAGCTCCATATTTTGGTTGCCTAGTGACCCGATTGATTTTCAAAGTAAGAAATAAGAAAACAAGCCTTTTATTTTGTGTCAAGCTATACTGAAATGTGTACATAAGGTATTACCTCAGCTGCCTGGTATGTTCAGTAGAGCCAAATTCTTAATTAATTACCTTTCTAGTGAACAGGAAACTAACATCATTATTATAACAACTAGAGAGATTGCAGGATTTCTTCCACTAGCTCTTAAAGTGATGAATACTGTCTACAATGTTGTTTACAATGTTTAGACTGACTTCATTATTCCCATGTAAGACTACCAGGTTAAACAGCTAAAAATGCAGTCACTGCAAAATTAAGAATAAATTAAATACAAATAGTGTATTGCCAAATTATTAAATATTTATATGAAATCACTGAACAGTGTTTCTTTTTTTGTACTTGCTATTACAATATTTTTAAAAGTTAGTATCATTCTGAATGAGGATTTGGAGAATTTCTAGGGAGCTTCTCTCAGATACATATAATAAACCAACAGGTTAGCATTTGCTCCAGTAAATGAATTAAAGTCCTAAAATAAAGAGTGAGTTTATCACTGACTCTGTAATAATCTTTCTTACCAAAGCTGTGTAGAGCTTAGTAATGAAATCAAAATCTGATCATATTTGTTGGGACTTGTGATCCTTCTGACTTTGCATGGCTATCCTTCAATTATGATTAAGGATGAAAATGATATAAGCCTCTCAACAGTACCCCCTTTCTCCCCCTCTTTTTCCTTTCCTTCATCCTCAAAGCCCTTTATCTCAAGGAGAAGAAAAAAATCAGCAGATCAGTCCAAGAGTTGCAGGGTGTTTTCGCATGGGGGTTTGGCAAGGTCTTTAAACCCATTCCACTCGGTATTTGCTGGTTCTTTTTAAGGGCCTTGCAGCCAACATTCCTGCCATGCCTCGTAGGGCTCAAACTGTGCTTAGGATGCAACAAGTCTCAGCTTTTTCTCAGTGTTCCAAGTTGCAGTCCAGTCCAGCTCAAAGATACCTACATTTTGACCTCAGATTCCAGCAGTTTCTTTACCTAAGCAAGCTTTAATCTGAATCATTTGCCCATTCCTGTACAAACTCAGTCTACCAGGTGACATCAAGCCTGTGGAAGATTGAAATGCCAGCCATATGTGTTTATGCATAGTAATCACGTGAGGATAACTTAACTTTTTAATCCATTTTTTATAATTCTGAATTCAGAAAAGTGCATTACTGTTAGACTTCAGTGCAGCACAAAATGCTGTAATGACTGATAGGAATGGTTAAATCCATATTTAAATGATTTATTGTTTTTAAAAATGGATGACAGATGTGGAGATGAGAGATATGTTTATCATGATGAATTCTTGTGTTGGAACCAAGTTAGCTTTCATCAGCTACTTTGTACTATTTTATTACACCATCGATCTGAAATCTGATTTTTGTACCTTGACATAAAATGAGGCTTGAAATATGTTTTCAATATGACCTATCTATAAATTCCATCAGACTGGCTATATTTTGACTGTGGTAAGACCATCTTGGAGTTGCAATTAATATAAGATTATACACTGCTCTCTAATTTTATTTCTATTTCCTCTAGCAATTCAGAGCAATGATGGATGGTCACTTCAGGATGTTCTCTGTGTTCTGAACTGTAAACAATGTTTTCCAATGACTCAGAGATTAAAGTTTGCTTTACAGTGCTTTATTTGGAACACTAGATACCTATTTTATTTCATGTTTTCTGAAAAACTTAAAACAACAAAGAAATAGACCTCTCTGATATTAATAGGTAAATGAATATGGTAAAACCATCCCCTAGGTTCCAGACCATGTCCTTGACTTTTCATGGTGGCCTAAGAAAAAAGAGAAATTTGTTTCAAGATGATATAGCATGTGTCTTCAGAACATGTATACAGAATATTCAGAAAACCTATTCAACAATACAGAAAAATAAGAAAACTCTTTTGAGTTTTCATACAGAACTTCAGAGAAACCTTTCTGGGTAGGATTGACACTAGGTAACTTTCAATCACATTGTCAGTTCCTGTTCTCTTATCTTGGCACAGCTACTTGAACATGTAACTCATTGCTTGCCTACTAGTCCAATATTTTGAACTTAAAACTCTGAACTTGAAACACCATTTCCATAACATGAATCCTCTGGCTGAGATTCAGCTTTTGTGTCTCAGTTTCCTCTGAATTAAACCGGAGACAGTAGGTGTGTTAAGAGTTTGTGTACAACCATCACTAGCATGCTGATTTTTTAATAATAAATTAATTGTAACCTAATTCATTCTAATGGTAATAAAATCTGTATGAAGGTAGCTTTTTTGACATTGTACCACCACACAAATGCATTTATTTGCAGTTTTGACTTAAGGCCTTCTGTGCCTCAGGTGTGCTCTGCCTTCAAGAATGTAAAGTTACTTCCATGAAAATTAAGACTAGAGAGGTAACTTTGGATCAGTCTGATTTTACATTTCCTAGCATTTGATTAAAGTCACAAAAATACTTGCTGAGCAACAGCTGATTCATGTCAGTAATTTCAACCATGCTTAATTTTCTCCATTATTGATGTTTTGTTTTCTTTGTCACCGGTAACTTGCTAGTTCATTTTTTATCTTCTGTGACTTACATGTTCAAGCTAGCTTTTCTTGATATCAGGGCAGGAAAATACATTCTGAACCAGCATGAAACTCCCTTGTTTTTTGGGACTCTTCTTTTAGATTGCATAAGAAACCTTGACTGAGTGGTAGGTGTTGCCACATATAGATGGCTGATATGAATAAGTCATAGTAAATGTCTCCTGTGTAAAACCAAAAGTCATTCCCTGGCCTTATTATAGGAAGATAATATCCCACGCTATGCTAGCATAGTAATACCTAGAAAATAGTTTCATTTTCTTTTATTGTAGTTGATAGGAGACTTGTCTCACCACTGGAGTTACTGTAGTACTTTTCTCCCCAGCACTTTCTTCCTACAAAAGAGGATAATTAGTTTTTCTGACAGTTTAGTGGCTAGTTCATCTCTAAGGTAACTGGTGAGTACTCTGGGATTACTTGTGTTTCTGGAAAGAACAACAGCATGCAAAGTTTTCTTTCTTGTTATTCTTCATTGTTTGCCTAACATGTACTTCCCTGGGCAGACAAACAAGTTTTGTAATTCATGGCCCCTGGAAAACAACCAGGGAATTATTCATCGAGAAAAGGATTCACTTAATTTTAACTCATGTTGTGAGCTCATAAAATATTTTCTACAATCTGTGACATTTGAACACTAACAAGCTTTTTTCCCAGACCTTTTTGAAACTTTTATGCTTAGGTGACCCACACTAAAACCATAGGGTTTTAAGGTATTTTGGTTGTTGTTTAAAGACTAGACTTTAGTTTAAATTATTTAAACAGATCAGACTATCAAAATAACAATTAATTCTATGGATTCCAAGGCTTTAAAAAGAAAATAAAATCTATGAATACTTGTTGACTTAGTCTCATAAATTCCACCCCACGATTTTCCTTAGGGTGAGATGCTGATTTGTGGTAATTCTTAAATTTGTCCACTGAAATTATTTTGTACATACACAACTGAAACAAAAATCTGCTTTTTTGCTTTCAGCTTAAATAAAGGGTATACTTATATATAGAGTTGTGTAAGTCTCACATGTCCCATCCTCCCATATGGTAGAATGGTTAGTAGCATCAGTCCCATATTGACAAGTGGAAGGGAAGGTCAGGCTGATGCACATTTCTGTATCTGTCTAGTCATTTGCTGATGCTGAGCCATGTCTGCTACCCATTGCCCTCAGACTCTGTTTTCTGATTCTTTCCCACATTCAAAGACATTTTCACATTTTTTCCCCATTGGGAACATGTTGTGCAAACCAACAGGAGATTTACATTACATACATTCCAGTTTGTTAATGAAAGAGAATGTACTGTTCTGCCCCTTAAGCATTCGTATTTTCTCTTGTGTATCAAAGTTGTTTTGTGCCCTAGGGGTAAAAGTCACAGCTTCGGTAACATAAAATCAGGCTGCATGTTTTAGAGATAGAGCACATGTTGGAGACAGTTTTAGTTCTGCTCTGAAACAGTTTTCTTGTGACAGGGAAACAAAAGTTGTGAAACAAATGTTGTGTTCTTATGGTTGTCTCTACTTAATTCTTGTTTAGTTCATAAGGTTGTTTTCCTACTGATATTTACAATGGAAATATATATGCCTCAGGTAATATACCTGCATCCATGATTTCTTTGGATTTCTCAGAGCCCTTACTGAGGATCATAAATCTGTTTCCTTTAAAAAGAAATCCAGTCAATAAAATTCTTTCTGCATTCTTCAGGACAGGATATACTGAGAAAAGGTTAGTGGTTTTATTTTATAACAGTGTTTAAAGAGCATAATAGTTGGGTTTAAAACACTGTTAACATTAACTTATTCTATCTGGACACAGATAAATGATAGGAGTAGTAATACATGGACAAAATGTGATAAGAGTGAGAAAAAAGAGCCTTGTTTCTTTGTACCTATGAATGTTACTGTTCTTTTTTAACCAATCTGCTGTTCATGTTGAAAGGTACAGTTTAGCTTTGACTCTGGACTCAATAATAAAATATAGCCCAAATCTCCTGCTTGAATCCAAATGTCTCATAAAACTAATTTAACAAAACCCAATTCCTTTTCCTGAAACAAAGTAATTCAATCTCAGAAAGAGTATTACAAATATTACCAGTCCCTGTCCTTATATATCTTTACAAAACACTTTTGGTAAAAGTCTAGCTATTTTTTTCCTATTTTACTTGGTATTATGAGGAGCCCAGTTTTCATACCTACTATAGAAATCCCTTGTAGCAAAAGTCTTGTACAGAGAAAGCATTTGCAGAGAAAAGTACTTTTCTTTATGAGGTTACAAAAGATTATTATAAGTTGTGTAAAAATTATTTCACAGCTAGAAAAGTCAGAGCAACAGTGTGTTTATAGTGATTAGCTATTTGAAAATAGCATTTGCAAGTGGAATGGTAATAGACATTTTGGAAGTGCTAACGATGATAAAAAGATAAATAGATGCCTTGCTACATGCATGCACATTCAAGATAAGTGAGACTCTTGATTCCTTGATTTCATTACAGAAAGTGGTTTGTTGGATATAGGAGGAAATAGTGCTATTGTGCAAACCAAAGTTTTAATGTATGAATGATATAGAGCTTCAATAGCTTCAGTCACTGATCCATGGTTGAAACAACATGCAACCTGCATGAGAGAGAAATTCAGATGCATGCTATATTAATGATGATATTAAAATGACTATACTTTTTCAAGCAATGTTCAATTTACAGTTGTGCTGTCAAAACCTTTCTATTTTCCACATAATTGTTTACTTCTGAATTAGAATAAAAATGCTTTATTTGAAATGCACGGAACCTGAGGATAACAGTCTACAATTTTACTCCAGATGCATGCTAACCACTAGAATAAACATTTCAGAGTATGGTTTTACATAATACACTTATCTGTTTCATTTGGCTGTCCCTATAAACTCACTACACTCCAAGCATAAACAGATTGTTAAGCACATTTACGGGTTTTAAAATGAACACCAGAGCTGCCGTTACCATTAAAATGAAGTGCAGATATTGGAGTCAGGCCACAGGGAAGTGTTTACCCAGTACTGAACTGGAATTTCAATTTTTTCCTTCTCTTTGGCACTGGAGTATGGGTAGCCCTGATACATGAGCTTGAAACTCATCAGACCAAGCACTAAATCCATGTATAACAATCTAAACAATCTAAAAATAGACTTTTTTTGTGTGATGAGAAGACATTACAGTGTTAAACTGCTATAATATAAATTCTCTACTTTTCTATTTTTGCTTTTTTTTCTGATAACTGGATAAATACTCCTGACCTGTCAGTAATATTCTGTTTTCTGCATGCAAAGTATCATGTACTCACTTTGAATGTTCCAGGTCACAATATTGAGATAATCTCTGAACCCTTCAGTGGCACAAAGTAAATAGAAGGAGAGATGAAGCAGTGTAAAACATAAGGAAAAGGAAATACTTTGAGCTGACTGCTAGCATGGATCATCTTTTTCTTTCAATAAGGTAGCTTCTGTTTCATTTCACAAATTATTTCTAAAGTTGTCATGTTAATTGATTCTTGAATATTCTACTTAATGAAGCTTAGTCAAATATTTTCTACAATTTATAAGTTTGGGTGAAGAAACATACAAGAGAATGACATAACATATCTGAAATGATCATTTACTAGACTGAAAAATATCACACACACATATATGAACATATGGGCTTCTGGGCAAATTATTTCCCTTGTGCTTGATTCCTTTAGTTTTCAGAGGATGCAGAGTAACAAGTAGGAAAAGGATGTATGTAGGTGCAAGTAACTGCCATTAGTTTCCATATTCCACTCCATATTCTATACCAGCCTTGGCACTACAGTCCAATACAACTGATCCTTTAACTTAGTTTGCATAGTCATAAATTTGCCCTGCCTCTATTTTAGTATGGAATGAATGGGATTTATGATTGGTGATGCTTCACCCTGTTTACTCCACTTTGTAATTCCTTGTAAATTACAGATTTTTCAGATCAGGTGATTCATATTTTTAACAACCTAGATAATGTACATATATTCTATACCATATAATTATATATATTATCTGCAATTGAAAATAGAATATAATCATCAAGAAACATAACTGCAGATCATGAAGAAAAAGAGCACATCAGTGACATCAGCTCTGCAAGGTAAGGAGTTGCCTGTATTGTCTCAAGGCTTGGGACTCACCTACATAGTATTCTTCAGGGTGAGGAAAAAAATCATGGCTTTCAATACTTCATCATCATTATACAAAATATGTCCTATTGATACAGTGCTAGGTCTACCAGAGCTAATTATTTAATGGATATATTCTATTTTTCTGTTTCTTCAATAGTCAAACCCTTTTTCTTTTTAAAAATACAGCAGGAAAATCAAACAAACAAAGCAAATAAAAACAAAAACCCTCAAAGAAATTAAAACAAAGAAACCCCACAAAATATTAACATTTTATGTAGCTGAAAGATTCATCTGAAGCTGAATGGGTTAATCTTAGCAAAAAGCTGCAAGGTACAGGGAGATCTTCTCTGCCAACTTCTGATGTAATGAGGAGTTGAATGTATGAAGAGAAGGGAAGGGGAGGCAGAAAATGGATAGGAAAGCCAGAATGGAAAAGGGAAAGGAAGAAAATGGAAAAAGGAAAAGTTGCTTTAGCAAACTGTGAAATGGCACTTACCTGAGCTATATTGTGTGATAGAAATGTGACATGTTTCATTACTGTTCATGAACAATTTGTTAGATTTAGGACATGAAGTTTTTGAGACATTGTAATCTCTGTAAGTGTAATTAATGGCTTATTTTCCCCTCAAAAATATGAAAGTCTTTCCTCTGAAGACCTATTACAGATATTAGCATAGCTCAACACTTTACTTTTTTTGCTGATGTTATAAGCTTTTATGTTATGACACATCCAAGTAAAATGTATACAAATACGCATCTTTAAATATGATATTACATTTAATTTAATTCATGCATTCAATTCTTTTTGCAGTTGCTTGTAGTACTTTTGGTTTCCTGACTTTCAGGCACTTCTCATCTACCATAAACTAAATCTGTCATAAAATAAATGAATATGATGTCAACAAAGAAGATGTCAATAAATGTCAACAAATAAGAAAGTTTGATTTATTTTCCTGCTTGCTTTAACACACAAGCTATGACAGCAAAAGACAACAGAACTGCAACTTAAAGATTAATTTCCTTAAGAGGGCCTCTGGACTTATCAAAACATCCAGAGATATATTTCAATTACTGCAAAAAAATAGTCTTTAAAGTGGATGAATGCAGACAGTTTGTTTGTTCTTTATTAAAATATGAGTGAAAAATTTCTTTCCATTATCCTTTTGATGAAAGTATACTTCTGCCTGCCTGATGTTTCCTGTTTGAATGCTACATACTTGCTAAACACTTCCTTTAAAAATTGCAGTGTAAATAAAGAGATTTACCTGGTCTTAGAGCAGAGGATTAGAACTTCCTTGTAAATCTTAACTGTCCCACAGATCTTACAGAGTGATTCATTCTGACTTTTTAAGAGAACTGCCCAAAAAAAGGAAGGAGGAGTCCAAGAGGAAGAGCAAAGGGAGAAGTATTAACACTAATAGAGAAAAGATGAAATAAATGTGTAATCTTTCCTTGCTTGGGTATTGTATCAGTCTTCTATATTATTCCTTAATGTAGCCAAATACAGTAGGAATTTCTGTACTTCCTGGTAAAAGTTGGGGTGAAAATACTTTCTTTTTTATTGAAATGCATCTTCTCAGAACTTCTCAAAACTGAAAAACTTTCAAACTCTTTTTTAGGCTATCTTTATATTATTAACTCTTTATGCTGATGAGTCCATTCTACCAATCACAAGAATAACCCTTATTAGCTAGCAAAGGGTGACAACGGTATGAATAAAGTCTGTAAACATATCAGTACGTTATGTCCTTATTAGAAGTAAATGGTGTAAATAATTTAATGGTGAATGACAGTAAATATTTTTGATTCTCATGGTATAAATTATTCTACTCAGATTGAACTTTAAATTGCAGAAATTCTGGCTGATAGCCACCTCTGTTTGTGCATTGTTCAAGACTACATTGGCAGTCAGAGGAAAACAAATAAATAGTTGTCACCATCTTCTATAGTTCTTGAATTCTTTGTAAAAGCAAAATGGCTGTTGGTAATTTTTAAAAGCAGAAGAGGACATCAAAATGATATTACTAATGTTCAGTGATTGTTAATAACACCCTAGTGAAATGGCCATATAAATTCCTTTTAGACAAGTATACATCATTCTTTGACCTTTTAGTTCTTTACTAATATCACCAATGGCAATATAAAATGTTCTCAGTGTCGCATACTATATTTTTCTGCTATGTGGACATCAGTCATAAGGAGCTCAGCTGACACTAACAACTTATTTAGCATAGGTCGCTGAATAACTATCAAATACTCAAAAATCCAGTGACTACTGACTGCAGAAGATTCAGAGCAGTGAGCTAGAGGTGAAAGGCTTCATAAGCCATTTCCATTCCACTAAGCCTAGTCTCCTCCTTCACTCTTTTTCATTATATTTGACATTTTTTAGATTTAATCTTGGTTCCAGACTAGTAGCTTGTAGCTGTGGGCTGAGGGGATGAGACTTTTCAGAGCTGTAGAACATATTAAAAGGGAAAAATGTGAAAGGTATGTGGAACATACAGGCCATGCAGAGTTTAATAGAGTTAGTTGCTAAGCACTCTGAAAGAGTGCAGTTTCTAATGTTGCTCCTGACAGCCAAACCAACTTAGTGACCAGGTAGTTACTTCTTCACATGTGATTCCTCTGTGAAATGTTGCATAACCTTGGCACTATGGCAGTGACAGGATTGTCACTGAGTTTTAACCAAAATTGCTGAATTTGCTCCTATGAGGGGAAGCAGTGATTATAACTCCCATTATTTGCAGAATGGGCATCACTTCCTCACCTGATATCTCTTTCATTCTCATTCTGCACACATGCAGACTCTCAACCACAACATCAGCTGGATAGATGAAAAGAAATGTATAAACAATTGTAAGATATTGGGAAATTTGTCAGAATATTTCTCGAAGAGACCAAGATTAATGGGCAAATATAGATATATATTCATCTTTTATAACAAGATGTAGGCACTTGTATAAATTGTGTTAAAATGTAAGCCTAAGCTACAGAACAGTTTGTCTGGTTTAAGAGATTCAGAAAAACATGGTAAGTGAAAAGCTGTTCCATACTTAGTTATTCTTAAGTCTGAAACCCAAATCATAATCCCAGCCTAACACTTCAGTACTCCATGACAAAGTGCAAAAGAAACAGTCCAAAGTGCTTAGGAAATGAAATTAGACATTTTTCTTATTATTACAAAGGCTTTTTTATTATTAGACTACATTTGTGTGCATATAGCTTTATAGATTGATAAATTCTCAGTGTGTATAAATGTATGGAAAATAGAAACAGATAAATATGTAGTTAGTACATATTGTATTTGTGTATATATATATTATGTGTACTCATAATTGCATATATTCAACACTGTATTATTGCACATACAGACTTTTTTTAAAGTATAGGAAAATTACAGGGTACATGAGCATATGTGAGCATAGTTAACTTTCAGAAAGACTGCAAGAACACATATTTGCAGATGACTTTACATTACTCAAGTGTGCATGAATAATTCAAATGTACCCCATATTGCAGAATAAGCTCTAAAATACAGCTATTCAGGTATTATGATTTAGATACTGAATTCTAGCTATCTATACTGAATTCACTTGAGAAGAATGAAAACCATAGTTGATCTATTATTGTCTGTCTGCTATGGATAAGGAACAGACTCAAATTATGTTCTCTGTATTACAATATATGCCTGCTTTCTGCCCTAAGAAATAAGAAACTAATAAAAATAAAAAAAATTAATACTACCTTCAGTCTTGGATGGTGACTGCATGATGGTTAAAGGTGTTACAGAGAGAGAAAATGTACATTTGTACAATGGCTTCATATACATTTGAACACTTCTCTGTGCTCTTGGATCTTGCAGTGTGGTCCTTTGGAAAGAGGAGAATAATATTTTAAAAACCTGTCTTGCTTAAATTTTTCACTTGTAACAATAGCGTAGTGTGTCATATTTCTATGTCAGACAATAACATATAGGCATACAGGCAAGAGAAATCCACATCCAAAACATATATAAGCCTTGGTTTACTTTTTTTTTTTTTTTCTCCACAGGGAGAGTCCAAGGGCTGTCTTTAACCAAAAGCAGAATAAATTACCCTCTTTGGGCTGCCTTTCTACAAGTCCTGTATCTGGTTTTGGCAATATGATTTTAAGTGTTAGACATCCCAATCCTTTCCTCATCTTTTGGTGAAGGATAGAGGGAGAACATGCACATGGACCTGGTCTCTCTGTGCTTGGGACCTCAAACTTGTAATGTAAACAATATAGCTGTATTGTGAAGTAACTAAAGCAGCCACTGCTCAGTACTGATCTTGAACAACAGTGGCCATTGGCTCAGAGGCATTTTAGTTCTCTACTTTGGAGCAAATGCTGAAAGTAAAAAAGAAAAAAACTAGTGTCTGATGTTTATGTTGATGTGGTGTATTGTAAAGTTTTCTCTAGCTGTCATTTCACTGTAGCTTAGATGGAGAATGGTAAGGTGTTCTGCCTGTGTACCCCATTATATACTGATGGATGAACAAATGTTGTCTTTTGAAAGGAGAAAAGGTGATAAAATACATGTTTTTGTGTTCAAAACTGTGATAATACAAGCATTTTAAAGTGTATCATATGTATGACAGTCATCTTTATTTTACATACACACACTTCCTTATTCTAAAATGTATTTTATTCTGAGACTTGAAGTGATTTAAGTTGACTTCATAACTATTTAAAAAGAAATTATTCACCCATGTCATGCAGTGGATTCACTGCACCTTCAGACAGGTAAGTGCATGTCAATGCTGAAAATGTTCTGGACAAAGCAGCAAGAATGAGTTTGCCTCCATACAGCTGGGTCAGCTCATAAGTCCACCTGGCTTAAAAGTCTGTGTGTCCAGCTCATTTCTTTGTGAGGAACTAAACAGCTTACCAAAAACATAGTAACTGTTTCTATGAAGGTAATTGATATGCTGAGTAAAATTCAGCCCCATTGGACCCCAGTGGCAAAACTCTCACTGACATCAGCATAGCAAGAGTATAGCAAATTTTACAGAATTATGGTGCAGCAGGAGGAAGCAGAAGTGTGTTACGTTTTCCTCTGGGTATTTAATCAGTTTAGCAGTTGTACAACTCCCATTAGTGTCAATAGGAGAAATATGGCTGAAATTGAGTCATTTCTTTCTGAGGAAGTTAAATGACAATGATCTTAAAAGTATATACAGCAAAAAGGTTTATTTCAATGAAAAATATGCCTGTGTTACTTTGTTCCCCCAAGGTCTACGGTAGAATTTAGATGAAAGTTTACTAGTTACCTTGGGAAAATGTACTTAGTGAAAATAGAAATTGCCACAACAGGGCCAATTTTACTAGAAACCAGAACTTAACATTGCTGGTTATAAATAACACAGTACATATTTTTTGCAAAATTCTTTAAAAGGTTGTCTTTAACATTAAGGCTTTTTGAAAGAATTATACATTCACAGTTCTTATAAGGGTATAGACTGAGTGGATGAATGGAATATTAGAAAGAATACTTTGGAAAGTAGATGTCTAAAATAATAGTTAATCTTCAGGGCAAAGACTTCACCAGATCCTAGGGAGTGAGAGCAGAAAACCATCTGGCTCCTCAACAACATAATCATAGAATCATAGAATAATGAAAAGAGTCTTCTCATAGCTAGTCAAATGGATTACTTACTTGAAATTTTTAGTCCTAACCTAAATAAGCTCACCTTTATTATATTAATCTTGGTGGTATGTGAGCTTGAAATCCCAAAGATAACATTCAGTATTAACACTGAGTATTATAATACTGATTGTTTTAACAGGCAGAATGAAGGAGAGTAAAAAAAAAAATAGAAACAAGTAGGAAATGAAAGCAGCAGCAGTAAAATCAGTAAAATGTAGAATATAGTCAGAAGAATTGTGGAGAAAAAACACCAAAACAAAACCCCCACTTCTCAGAATTGGCAGACATTCAAATCTAAGAGCATTACATTCTAGTGTGAAGCTAAAGTGGTGTAGTACTACTGCCTATGTTTTTACAAGAAGCTGGTTACTTCAGATGCAGAATAGACAAATACAGAAGCAAAATCAGGAGCCTTCTGTCAATGAAAAACACAAAAGATATAATGTAGTTCTATTAAATTGATATTTAATATTTTCTTTTTGTTTCACAAAATAAAATCAGGAGTGTACAGAAGATTTACATATTTTGTTGAAATATTGCTAAAGTAACAATGATTAAAGTGCTATACACAATACTATATTAAATACTAAAATGATAAACCATTTTTTGATTATTTTTTATTTCTTGTCAGGATAGATGATAATCTCTCTCTCTTCTTTTAGGATACTTTTTGTTTTAAATTCACACTGCAATAGAATGCTTGAATTTCCATGAAGCTATCAAAGTGTTGAGGTGCAGTGAGGAATGTTACATACGGCATCATTTGTTGTATGATGTTAAATCAGTTGAGAGCCAGTCCCTTGGATCAAGCACAGCAGGGAGCTGAAAAGGTATGTTGTAAATCAGAGTTTGTTGAGCCAGCATATTCCTGTCTTTGGAACCAATTGAAGACTGTAATTTTCAACTGTCTGGGTATTGAATTTAAATTTACAAAGGAGTCTGAGTCTCCTAAGTATCACTGATAAATTTTGCTTCTCATTATAAAATTAAAAGGTATGCATGAGCTATGAGATTTACTTGGGAAATACATATATCTTTTTTTCATATCTAGCTGAGATTCTCCCTATTGCTACTTGTGACTGCTGCCTCTTATTCTCATGTTCTGTATCTGTGGGAAAAGTGAGTCCCTGTCAGAGCAGCTGCACCATAAGGAGCATCCAGCCCCTGTCCACGTGGCCTGAGAGGTTGTGCTATGTCTCTCCTTGGAGATATTCAGTACCAAATGGGCCAAGTCTCTCAGCAACCTGGTCAAACTTTGCAATTAGTCCTTGAGGAATAAGGTGACTAGATTCAAACTCTATGATTCAAATCCCTAAAGTCTTTTAATAAGAAAAGCCTGCTGCTATACTTGCCTTTCTGTCTTTTTCCACTATCCCTCAGAAACTGGAATTTATATGTCCTCCAATTGACTCTAGAGTGTTCATTTTCCTGTGCAAGTTCCTTTCAAACAAGACATTACTTTTGGTTATTACTTCTCTTTAGCTCAGAATGAAAATTGTTTTTTTCCAACAATGTCATTGATAGGCATACTCTAAAAGACTAGCTCAGTAAATGAATTATGGCTGAACTGTGGTATTCTCCATTCCAGTACCTGTCCAGTTTTTGTCATAATGTAAGGTTTTGCATTACAGATACCTGTACTGTAACTCAGTTTAATTTGCTTCATTTTGCAACACAAAATTCGGGTTCAAAAATAATACAAAAGAAAAAGGAAATAAGAAAATACAATATGATCAATAAACTAATATTTTTAAAAAATGTATATTGGAAATTCTAATTCTGTAAACATGCTGATACTATAAATGTTAGAAGCCTGAGAAGTCTCCCTTAGATATTATCTTTTCACTCAAAGATCAGCAGAAGCTCCATTGTTAGACAACAGTGTCAAAATGAACTATCCTGCCTGGAGTTAAGAAGGCGTGATGAGTTTGTTTGAAAGGAAGGCAGGGTGTCATCTGGCAAAACTGCAGGAAGCTTCAGAGTAACAACAGGGTTTCTTTATTTTTTTTCAGTGCCTCCAATTGACTTCATACATATTCTAAAGAAGTCATTGAGATTAATTAAATTCAAGATACAATTACAAATTCCAGCAATTACATTTTCGTTTAGGGCTCAAAGAAAAGAGAACTTGATGATGGTAAACATATATAATCCATTGGTTGCTGGAGGTTATATTTTACTGTTTGAACTCTGTTTGTTACAAAACCTCAAAACTCTGCCTTCCTGACCACATTAAGGCTCATAATGCATATACAACTTGATTGTGCTAACGAAGTTTCAGTTACAGTTTTACATATGGCACAAAAGAAATTGAGAATAAATAAAAGTTTAAATAAGATCAAATAATGTTGACATAATTCTACTGCTGAACACAAAACATTTCTTTTTATGTGAATCATTTGTCTAATAATGATTTTAAAATTATATGAATTTTCATTAAAAATGTTCATTTCTAAGGTAGAAAAAATCAACTAGTATCCTCAAATGTCACTAACATCAATTCTATCTATTTTCATATCTATCTCATTAAGCTGTATTTCCTTTTAAATTTTTGTTAAAAACCTTTGTGACTGAGTATTAGAAATTCAAAGTGAATGTCCAGTAAACCTCAATGCTCTGTGAACCACAGAATGTTTTGCTTTGTTCCTAGATTTTTTGTTCTAATCAGTATTTCAGCTTGGAAATTTAACAGTGTACAACAGAAATAAGAATATAAAATAAGAGTGGAATATTTTGTTTGTTTTTAAGAAGCTGAAAGAAGGAGGTTTAGAGGTGGGGAGTTGGCAGGGACTTGTAGACTGGTCTATATTTACATTTTTCTTGCTGTAACTCTAGTATTCAGTGCAGAGTGCTCACTTGCCCTAATTGAATTCCTGACTGATAAATGTACATATATAAGTACTTATATGACTTGTGCCAGGTTTGTTAGCTTGTGTGCCTGCAGAAGCACTAATTGGTCTGAGTACTCACTGATTTCTTTAACATGCTGGCATTTGAAGTCCTTATGGTGAACCTCTGAGGTCAAATATTTTTTCGTATAAATCCTTTTAAGAAGGTTTCCCATAAATGCTATATCTACCAATGGGCAACTTAATACATCCTGCAAGCTTGTGCCCTAGGAGAGGGAGAAAACCTTTGTGGGCAGAACTGCTTTTGTGAATTCACAGGGGACTTGAAGAAAGGGTTTCTGTTCACTCCAGAGTCTAACTTCAGTCTCTTTCTGAGATTGAGTCATTCATCTTTTGAAAGTTCTTCCACCAGCAGTAGAGCACCTATGAACAGAAACAGATTTGCAGGATCTGTGGATACTATTCTTATAATAAGGTAAAGAACAAGTGTAGGACAGGTTTAAGATAACTCTTTTCTACTCTCAGGTTTTTGAAGTGAACACTAAGCAGACAGTCACAGAATAAGTAGAGGAACACATATATGCAACCAAGTTATATCCTTCAGATAGTATTCAATACTGACCTTATCTTAACTTGATACAGTTCCTTTTCCAAACTAGTCAAAGTGTTTTAGGTAGCTGCAGTGACTGTAAAATAACAATGTTGCGATGCTGCAACAAAAATTTCTTACAAATTTAACTCTTCCTGTGTATATCCTTCAATGTATTATCAAATATAGGAATTGTGGCTCTTTTCCATCCTAGAATGTTTGGAGTTTTGGATATATAAATTGTAATTTGAAGACATTCAAATTCTACTTCACCTGGTTTTTTTTTGCTTTTGTTCAACATATTGCAGATGCACAGAAAACCTAAAAAGTGTTTCTTATTTGTATATGGATCACACCAGAGTTCTGCCTCTACAACAGGAGTTGTTTACATTATGTGGCCAATAGCTCCTTCATGTCATGAGTCTTTTAGTACCAGTGTCATTCCCAGCATGTGTTAGGCCCTTTTCTGCCCAAGATGACACAGCAAAAGCTACAATAAATTTTTAAGTTGACTTTATAAAAGGTGCCAAACTTAATCTTCAAACTCTCTATCTAGGCTTTTTGGCAAAGAAGATACATACATATTTAAATAAAGCTACATAAACTTGGAAAGCAGCATAGATTTCATAATCTCATTTACAAAGACATAGCAAAGTTTATGTATATGCTAGAAAATTTCTGCTTTGGCTATCTTCAGCATGCACTAATGCTTTTAAATCCAGAGATCAGATTTGGCTTTGCTAAATACTAGCAGGCATATATGACAAGGACAATATTCAACCTCCTTTACAGCTTTATTATATGCAAGCAAGAGGTGGATAAAACTGATAACTTTTTTTCTGCAGAAGCTATATAAATTCTTGCTAGTTCATACTGCATTAGTTAAATAATTAAAACAATAAACACAAACCCCTCTTTTTATATGAAAACTATTATGAAATTATTTGTATCCCCTTTGACATAATCTTCATCAAAGGAATAGCTATTGAAATGTGTATCATTTTGTATATTAAACTATCTGATTTTTGCTAGCTGATGCACTGCCATTGCAAATGGACATTGAGTCCATGAGATGCAACTAGGATTCACCTGGAGTTGAGGGGGGTCAGAAAAGAAGAATGAAATAGGTACTCTTTAAGTCACAACCTCACCACCAACTGAACTGTTCACTAAAGCAGATGTAGACAAATAATCCAACAACACAGACCTTTTGTTTTTTCTTTTTTTTCACAACCAAGAAGCAAGTAAACTATTCCTACTGTCACTCACTTCAACGTGAAGGACAGAGCAAGCAGTTAAACTGATAGTGGCATACTGATGTTCAGAAGCCACAAGATGAAATGCAAGTTCGCTCATGAGTGGAGTATTGCATTACTTCTCTTTTGGGAGTGGAGTGCCAAAAGCAGTTACCATGGAGGTATTTGGCAATTCTTTTTAGTGGCTGAACCAAACCAGTGACTAAATTTTTCATATGCACTGTGGTTTTCCACTGAATTCAGATAAGTTGCTTCCTTTTACAGAAGGTTCACTTTGATTGATGAGTTGGAAAAGACACAACCTTCTTCTCTTACTGTTGCTAGTAGTTTCCAGTTTTAGGTTTGACGGCTTAGGAAATAAGACTGAGGAAAAAAGAATGAGATAGTTAAGTTTTGGTAATGTATTCTGCCTTCAGGTTAGAGAGAAGAACCACTATTTTCAGACAAGACTACTACTAAATGTTTTGCCCAGGGATAAAACATACTTCTGAAGCAATTCTAACATTGTGTTCATATCCTAAACCATCATATTTTTCCTTTTTTTATATATGTACATTTCACACCAGCATCTGCATATACTCAAACTTAGAAACAGTGACAGAATATTCTAATATTTATTCTATTTTTCTGCTTGAAAATATTCAGAGTAATACACAGAGATTCTGCTAATGATTAGCTGTAATAAACCTACCTCAGAGACAAGTTTCTGTAAGAAAAACAGGTTAGCCACATAAACCAAGCTCTTAGCATGTTTCATGACTTAAAATGAATATTTATCAAAGCATTGAATTTTTCCTTGTTTTTGGTTTCTTTTGCACCTGCTGGTTTTCATTTGATAATAACCATTGTCTACCCTTTCACAATTCAAGGAGGACCTCTGGATTGCAATTTTACCCACGTACTTCAAAAGTATTATGTTTGCAGTTACACTTTCTGTTCTTATTACAAGCATTATCATGAGGACTGATTAATTTTCTGACATTCTCTGTCCTTGTTACAATTCTTGCTCCGTGAATAAGACATTAAACTTTTCATGTACAATATATTGTGCACTTGCTGTACTATATTAACCTTTCACACTTTCTGTGCTTTAGTAGGCTGGCAATTTTGCTCCTTTTTAAATTTTGTCAGGGGGGTGGAAGGAAAAGGTGGAAGAGCCAACCAGTCACATTCCAGAAGGCTGACAAGAAGAATGTAATATTCTTCCAACCTGCACAAATATAGGAGAAAGTAAGCCTAAATTTTAATGAAAATATCATCAGGAGGGCAGGATATTAGGATATTACATTAGAGTGAAATAGATTGTTACAAAACACTTTTTCCTGCTTAAAAAGACAGTTTTGCACCATGTGATTTAAATAACATGGTGATTTTAATCCTAGACTTAAACGATGCCTTTGGTTCTCATTAGTAGCAAAAAAATGTCTCCTTCTTTGGATCAGTACCTTTTTTATAAGCCCCATGCTTAGTGTTACTGTGGACAAGAGGAACTGTAAGTGTAATAAATAGATTTATGGTGCCCTTTTTAATGCCATAAAGTTAATTCTGGTCACTAGTGGGACTTTGTCTGAATGAAAAGTTTAACTTGCTTCAAAAAGATCATCAAAATAGTTAGCTTTGTGTCTAAAGGCCTTTAGCTAATTTAAAACTGAAGTCTGGTTAAACACCAGCTTTTGAGATCAAAACTCTCAGGAATAATTTGCTTGATTTCCACAAAATGCCATGAAATCGTAAAAGTATTTAAGACAAAGCCTGATCAGGAATAGTCCTTGACTATTGTTTAATCACATAAAAGTCAGGTAGGTAAATTACTTCTGTAGTTTCTAGAGCAATGTTTCAGACTCTGTATTTGCCTTAGACATGTTAGTTCAAATCCCTTATTTATTACATATTTTTACATTTCAAGAAATCATTAAGTACTGTCTAATGTCTACAGTGAAGATTAAAGGAACTATTAAGAGAAGAAAAAAGTGAATTATCGATGTCTAGACTATCACTTGCTGTCTGGTTGGGCTTATAACAAGCCAAGGATAAGATGTAAAGGTTTGACACCAATTGGAGGCACTTGCCTCAATATTTTGAACCAAATTGCTGAAAAGCATGTGAATAGCAGAGTAGATTTTACTGTTAGAAAATCTAGTACTAGCAAATCCTTTGATCATAAGCAATTCTGAAAAAAATAACATAATAGAGAAGCTTCACTAGTGACCAAACTTACTTTTAAGACACTATCTAACAAGAAAAAAAGTAGAAAACAGTCCTTGAGCTCCTGTGCTTGAATAGTTCTTGTCTTTAAACTAAATTCCACAATATATGCCTGAAAAACTAGCTAAAATGCTTTTAATAATATATTCTTGATTACACAGAATATTGTACTTCAAGAACATCAATTATTAAGTTTGTTTATTGCTAAAAATAAATTAAAATTAAAACAAACCAAAAATATTATTCTAATATTTTTAGAATCATAGAATTTTTATGCTTGGAAGAAAAACATATATGGAACACCTCTCCTATTAGGAAAGGCTGAGAGATTGGGGTTGTTCAGCCCAGAGAAGAGAAGGCTCCAGGGAGACCTTACTGCATCCCACCAGTACTTAGAAGAGCTTATGAGAAAGACAGGTATAGACTTAGCAAGGCCTGTTGTGACAGGACAAGGGATAGTGTATTTAAACTAAAGGAAGGGAGATTTATTCTGGATATGAACTTCTGTGTGACCTGGTCTAGGGAATCCTGCTGTGGCAGGGGGGTTGGACTAGATGATCTTTCGAGTTCCCTTCCAACTCCTAATATTCTGTGATTCTGTGTGGTTCAGTGATGAAGGAAGACATTTTTCACTGTGAGGGTGGTGAAACACTAGAACAAGTTGCCCAGAGCAGTGGTAGATGCTGTATCCTTGGAAACATTGAAGGTCAGATTGGACAGGGCTCTGAGCAACCTGATCTAGTTATAAGTGTCCCTGCTTGCTGCATGGGAGTTGGACAAGATGACCTCTAAATGACCTTTCCAACTTGAACATTTCTAGAATTCTAATATTCTATTCTATATATCCACTAATATTCTGTTCAGGTTCAATCACTTAAGATATTCCAGTATTACATTTTAGTTATTCTATATACCAGTACATTTCATGTATTTGGTGATGGGTGAAATATCCTGGGGCAATGGAACTTCGACTGGAAAAAAAAAAAAATAGAAAAAAAAAAGAATTAATCAGTTTTTATTTTTATGGTGAACCTAGTTACAGAGCATGCAATTATGTTTTTCATTAATACATAGAAATCCTAATATATAAAAATAATGTAATATTTAATGTCATTCTAAAAAGTCTTTCAATAAAACCCTATCCATTTCACTTTATTTTTTTTTTATGGAGGATATAATGAATTGATAGCTAATGAAAAACCCAATAAACTGTACAAAAGATACTTGGATCTGGACAAACCTATGGAAGTCCAATATTCTGAACAGTAACTGACAGACACCTTTTCTAAATGAGAACCAAAGAAACCTAGTTTTCTATTGGTACTGTATTTAAAACAGATCACCTAGTGTCTCTTCTATGCACCTAAACCACATTTCTTGACACACACTCTCAAGAACTTCATTCTAGATTAGCAGAATCCATTTAAAAAAAAATAAATCTGTTACTTAAGATCACTGAAAAATTATACTATTTTAGTTAAGTTACTAGCTAAAAAAAAAAGGGGGTGGGGGCAAATCATGTAGCATCCATGTCTGTCTGATCCTAACAGTGTGATTTTCTTTAATTCCCCCAGTTAGTGGGAGCTGTCTTACTTATTTTACTGCATTTTCTTCATTTGGTGCAACAGTCTTACTTATTTTATATTTTTGGCTTTCACAATTACAGACAACTTTACAAGGGAAAATTAGCTTCCCTAAGGTAAATATTCTCTTGTTACATGAAAGGTGAGATCCAGACACTGTGAATTCCTGGCAGAGATCTATCTTTTCCTGTATTTTCTTCATTTGGTGGAAGGTATTTCAATAATATTTTATATTTGGGACCTGAAAAGATATAAATAAGTTTTAGAAGAGAAAATGTATTTGCTTCCAATCTGAACTGTATTATTCTACTGAATCTAAGATCCAGCCCCATAGGTATATGCATCCTTTATTTTATGATACAGTTCATAAATATTTCAAGACTAACTACAATTTAGACAAAGTCTTATGTCTTAAAATAAGTCTAGTTAGCTCCATAATTCTTTCTGTAGACTTAAATGTTGATTAATAACCACAGTCTTTGTACATTTTCTGTAAATTCTTTAAAGGCACTGTATTTGTTTACTTTCTGTTTATTGAATGTACATGTAAAGAGTAGGCATTTATTTGACAATTATGCCAATTTAAACTTGCATATCAAGCTACTTGGAGAAATGCTACCACAATATTTTACTTAAAAATGTTCTTCATTTCCCCTTCGTGTTTGTTATTATTTTATGCATGTTCAGTCTATCTTTTCAATTAGTTCAATATACAGTTCTTCTGTTGAGTATACAGATAGATGTAATTGTTTACATAGAAAGTGTGATTTTACCTTGAATTAGTTAAGTGAAATATACATCTGAATCATCTGTTGGTTTAAATGGGGTAAGTGGATTAACTTTAGTAAAATCATAATTATAAAAACATATCCACATAACTAGTGGACACAAATATCTATAAGGCAAATAATAAATAGCTGTTTTAAGTTATGCTTTGTACCAGCTTTCTATGAATGTAAGTCTTATTCTCATTTCTGTATATTTTTTTCATGTTTTTCTGCCTTTCTTATTCTTTTATTTCCTTCTTTTTTATTTTTTTTCTGCTTTATTTTTTGCTAGATTTCCCTGCTTTCTCTGAGTTTCCTCACTGTAGTATTTTGTACCTTGTCTCTTCCTAAGCTGTGCTTAGACTTATTCACCCACTTCCACTTTGGGGTACCCTTTTCCATTCTGTTTTCATTTACTTCTCTCCATATTTCTGCCTTCTGTCCCCATACTCCCTTCACCTCTACTTCTTAGTTATTTTCACACTAGCTGGATGTTGTTCAAACTTCAGTGGAACATCTGTTCCGATGGTACCTGGGGTAGAAAGAGCACACTTTGAAAAATGACCCAGCCTAAACCACTATAGGGTAGAATCTACAGGTCAATCTGTTATATTTGGACATATCAGGTTTGAAAAATGCAAACTTGGTTTAGAATGATAGTGAGGAGCAGAAAAAACAGAATATAAGCATTCCGTTATCTCAACTACATTGCATTAAATTTTAATCAATTAACACTTTTACATTAACTTTAGGTTACAAAACAATGCTGCTACAAATGCAGATGTGGAAATAACAATATCTTTAAGGCTGAATAATATTTTTTAAGTTAGGTAAAGGTTTTAGTGAAGAACACACAGAGTTCTGCCAAAGGAAGGGTAGTTCAGTTTCCCATATTAAGAAGGCAACCTTGAAAACCACCTTAATGCCTGAATAAAAATAGGCATGTGAAGCTATTTTTAAATTCCACACACCTTTCTTTCAGTGTTAGTGAGGCTGTTGCACAAGAACAAAAATGATGAGACATCAAGGCAAGATCCCAACAATTTTTAAATAAGACTCAAGATTCTAAAAATGAAGCTTAGGAAAATATGCTTGGATTAATTTTACTAGGCAGTTACTAGATGACCCATATTGGGTCATGAAGAAAGCAAAAGGCTCTGTGTTGGAATTTGGGCCAGTATTCTAATACTTCCTGTTGCTTAAAGATTTCTAGCATATTTTGATAATTCTCATATAAAGTTAGGACAAGAAGGAAGATAGTGGCAAAAGCTAATTAAAGATAAATAACAAAATAAGTAATTTCACCTTTAGAATTGTTATTTCTTCTTTGCTGATGAGATAAGGCATGTGTGAACTCTTGCATTAATTAAACTGTTAATATAACAACTTAGCTTCCTTTACAAGACTGTTCACTAAGTCTTGGTTTCCTTCCTTATTTATTTTCACTCTGCAGTGGGCTGTACTTTTTTTTCTCGCATTAGCTGCTACCCACCACTGCAGAACCATGAATTCTTCATTAATGAAGAAAGTCTTATTACCAATTCAGAACTTTTTTTCTAATTTGTGCATGACAGTGGAAGAAACAGTAACAAAAAGGACAATCTTATTTTACTGTCAGAATGGGTATTTGATAACATTTGTGACCTTGTGGTTGCTTTTATTTCTGTGCTTACTCTAGCTTTTATTGCTATGTAGCTATCTGTGATCCTCGCATGAAATATAAGTCCTTTCAGGATGTTTGTACGGCAAAGAGTACAACAAGGACACTAAAAATGCAACAGCCTCTAGGTACTACTTGAGGTTTTTTTCCTCCTTCCACAGCTGAGGTGGACAACAAGAAGATCATGAGCTGGGGTGAGAAGAGAGGGAAATTCTGGACTGTGGGAGAAAAAGGGATCTACATTAAGGAATCACAAAGGTTAACTGAAGAAACATTCCTTTCTATTCAAGGGCTGGGGAAGCTGCCCAATATAGTTAACAATCATACTGCCTGGAAATTACATTAGAACTTTTGGGCAAAGATTCCTTAAAATATGGCTGGTTTCAGGACCAGATTTTTGGAACTATACACATGTATGGTATATCTGAATACTGTGCAAATATTTACATGAGAGTAGTATATCAGTTATTTTTGTCATTCGTGCTGAAGTGTTTGCTGCATAGATGTTTTGTTGCTCAGGAAATCTGGCACTTAAAGAGTGGTAAAATAATTTTGCAGACCAGAATAGAACACTTTGACTCAACTCTCAGTTCTAGGGAGCATAATGCTGAAAGTAAAGACCATGTGGTGCAGATGGACAAATTTTCTTCATGTCACCCTTGTGCTTTCCAAAACTTAGATGAGAACATATGACGGTCTGCTGGTGCAAAGAGGTTCTTCGGGGCCTTTGGCTGAAGCACCACACTCACTCCTTTCTAGATGTCTTCTGTGAGGAGAGGAATAAAGTGGGGTCACAATTGTACTGCTCTGCATATAGTTAATCAATCACAATTAGTTGCATATTTCTTTGTTCTTTCTTCACTCACACTGCTGCAAAACATAAGAAAGGACTTTGGCCGTCAGGAACATGAGTCATTCACTGCCTCGCTGGTCCAATGGTAGTGAGTTAACAGAAATTATTACTGTTAGGTTAAACTAACCTTTCCATATTTCACCCCATTGCTAACCTTGATTGGTCTTTTAAAAGTTGGATATGTTTAGGGTTAGGGTTGGACTCACCACCACCCAGTGATAGATACTCTCCACTACTCCCCTCTTTCCCCCTCCCTGCTAAGGGGAAGTGAAAGGGAAAAGAGAGAGAGAAAGAGTCTTGGGGATTGGGAAAAAAAACAACTACAACTACTTTAATGAAAACAATAACAGTAGATTAAACAAATATATGTTGAACCAGCACCAAACCCAAACCCCCTTGATGGTAACTATGGTAACTGTGTCACCATCCCCACCGATGCTGCGACAGGTGGCCTTCAGCAGCAGATGGGAATCAGGTTCAGGGGGCTGGATACTGGAGCTGGATTCAGGAGAGAAGGGGAGAGAGAAGCAGCAAAGATGGGTCTTTGAAAAGCAGAAGAGCAAGAATCAAGAGAGAGGGAGAGAGAAAGAAGAGGGAACTCTCCCTCAGCTTTATATCGAGGATGATGTGTATGGAATGGAATACTTACTTAGTCAGATTAGGGTCACCTGTCCTGTCTGCTCCTTCCTGTAGGTGCAGACTTTTACTCTGCGCCCTCCAGTATGAGACACACACAGAAAAATTCAGCAGTGGTCCTTAAACCCAAAGATTAGGCTTAATCACTGCTGGAAGAAGGCAGTGTTTGTAGAAAACATACTGCCAGCTTCAGAAATGCAGTTGCTTAGAGGAGCTTCAGCTGGAAACCAAAATCATCGAACAGACTCAGTTCTGTTCTAACCCAAACCAGGATACTTGTGTACAGCTCTAGGAGGAAGAAGGAAGGCTAAGCACCTCTTCACACTCTCTGTAAGCTAGCTCAACAGTTGTTGGGGCCAAGTAAGCCAAGACACATGAGAAGTTTCTGTTACAATATTCAAAGGAATTTATTATACAGTGAAATGTTATGTCTGTTTTTTGACTAAGGCATGGAATTCTGTTTCCTAAGGGCAGATGAGCCATCAGAAGCAGCGATTCAGAAAGGCCAGCTCAGAGCCTGAAAAATATTTTCTAAGTCAGAGCAGAAAATATTGACTCTGATATTAGTTTCACTTTTTGAGTCTAAACTTCCTCACTATTTATTCCTGATTATATATTTTCAAAGATTTTATTTTACCACTAGTGTTTTGGGTGGTAGCAAACTCCTTCTATGGGTCTAGGATGGAGATCTCCTTATATTAGAAAAAGACTGGTAGAAACTCCTAACTAAATGGAAATGGGAAAAGATGTGATGAGTATACCCATAATTTGCTTTGTGACTCCTTCTTTATCTCCCTGAAGATGTTTTTTGTATTGATCAGGTAGAAACTTGGACTGCTCCACTTCTGCATGAATCTGATGGCAGAGGAGATCCCTCCCTCTGTCTCACCAGTGGCTGCTTATTCTACCCCTCATTCGTATGTTGATGCTAGTGTGTGCACAGCTGTATCAGGAATTGTGACTTTAGCAGACCTAAAAAGAATCATGAGGTCTTCCAAATCTACCCTATTTGTCAGCAGTTTACCAACAAGTACAGTTTTAAGTTAATTTCTATAAGGGATAGTTAAAAATTCAGGTTCAAATAACACTTGAATTTTCCTACCTATATTTCAAAATTCCTCATCCTTCATCTAGGGTTAAAAGCATTCTTTAACAGTGCCAATTTATCTCATTTCAGCTACAATATGCCACTAAAAAGAACAATCTAATGTCAAAACCAGACTTTGCATTGGAAAAAAAAATCCCTTTGGCTTTATTTGTAGAAATAACATGATAACTATCAGCTGTTCTACCTCCTTTAAAGAAAAATGTGTTGTAATGTGACCAGCAAATTGTTTACTGTCAGCTATTTAACTTGTTCAGCCATACTTCACAATGACTATGATTTGATGATAAAATAGCAGCTGATTTCAAATTTCATGATTTTGAGTCCATTTTTAAAGTGGATTCTTTTTAAGTGGAGAGGGGTCTTTTGTTAAAAAAGTGATTACTGTAGGAAAAAGAGCTTGACTGACATGAGGAAAGCCCCCTACATACACTACAAAATGAATATGTTTTTCTGAGCTGCCTTTCTCAACTGGTTTCCTTCCAACCTGATGCAAAGGAAAAAGTCCCTCACAGGCAGGGTAGGCTTCCACTCCTTTCAGAATGTGCCTCACTACATAGTGATGGTACTAAATAACGATACCTTCTAATGAATTAGTAAAAGAGCTTGACACAACCTAGAAAATATCCATGAGTAGAAAACTTCAGTCAGATTGTTTGTCATTGTGTGGTAACAACTTCAACAGAGAAATACCAGTTAGTGAATATAGATGCATCTGTTACTGTGGTGGGCTTTGTTGCTGACCTCCTCTGCCTGCCACAAGCACTGTGGGGTCACAAATCACTGCCATATAGCTTAGTGTGACTGAATCCTCTGAGTACCAAAACTCCCTTTGTTTAAAATAATCTTCTAGTAAGCTAGGAAAATAAGTGGCTTCTAATTTTCCCAAGAGGCTCTGAAAACTAGCTGCCAAGTGAGGTGCAGAGTATTGTGTGACCCTCCATCACTGGGATCAATACCTCTCAAGTCCTGGGTCTGAAGTGTTAAATGTATGACTGACATTTTGGTCAGAAGGCTGTTCTGGCTGAAATGTTGGTGATGTTTACTGTTCAAGGAAAATAAAAATGTCAGTTGAAAACTGGAAGAGTCCTGACATGTGAACAATTGAATTACGCTGTGTTGGTGAGGTGCAGCGGGAAAACAATAATCAAATACCAGGCTTTTTAAAGAATAGGATGTATTTTAACAAGCTATCTAAGACCTATGAAATACTGCAGCTGTGCAATACAGATTGTTTTCTGTAGTGAAATCCAGAACAACTGCACAAGTCAGAAACATTATCAAATATTTCAAAAGAGGAACTACATATTTTATTCATACAGTGTGTCATTGTCTTAGCAGATTAGGTACAATTTTTGCTAAAAAAAGAATATATTTAAATATTTATATAATCCACTAATCAGAGAAAGAAAGAATATCTCCCTCAGCAATAAAGATTTGTGAATGCCTAATTACCAGAGTATATTAATTTTTAACAGATTAGTTTTTTACCATACATATCTAATATTTGGCATTCATCCTTGTGTCCATGGAAATTTCTGGATGCTTGCAATACTTAGAAAGGGAATTAATCAAGGCAACTACTCATTTTCAAAGAGGTAATTTACAGAAAAGAATTATATGTCTCTTACAGTTCTGACAAACAACACAGTGGGCTTTGCATTTTCTTCGTAGCTTACAAAATGATTTTTTTGAACCCATCAGTTCCACAGTCCAGGTAAAAGAGCTTTGCCTTCCAAACTACTTGATTTTGAGCTTGACTGCTTGTCAATTATTGTTTTTCTCAAAAAAAATCAAAAGATTCAAACTTGATGTTGATGGAGATGCAGAGATGTGGTAGACTTTTCCATCACAAGCATCTTGGAAATTGAGACCTGATGATTTTTTCTAAAACATACTTTGTTATTTAAACACAAATGAATTTAATAGCAATTATTGGACAGCATTATGCAGTAGATTCATTCAGTGGATGCAGTGGTGTTTTCTGGCTCTGTAACCTAGTAACCTAAGTCATAGAAAAGCAACTTCTTTTCCTGAAATTTGATTTTTGCTTCCCAGGAATCCCTACCCAATGTGTCTGCATCTTATAGTCAAGCTGACAGTATATACAAAATTTAATTGAACTGTAGTAGCTTTGCCTGTAGCATTAGTGATATATAACCTTCTGGCAGTGTATTCCCTTGAGCAATTTGCAATGTGACTCTTCGCATTTCCCTGATTTTTTCCTTGTCAGGGCCAGCCTCCTGAACCTCTCCAGTTACTTCATGGAAATCCTTATAAAGGAAGATGTAAGGGCAGACAGGGATGCTAAAAGGGAAAAGGGCATGTTTTAAACATTCCTATGAGCAGGCCATGATAAATAAAGTAGACATGATCCAGTATTAACTCTAGCCACTCGTATTTTTAAAACTCTCTTCACCTCAGTGTTTATTTAGTACAGCCCTAATTCCCTATCTGTGCAGGGACCCAGAGAGTCCTCCAAGCTTTCCTGGATAGGTTCTTCACTATCTGCTTTAGATATCCTAACTGCAAAATATTTAAAATACTTGTGCTCACTGCCCTGACCCTGCTGACTGTAGTGCCTTTTACAATTCTATGTCTCTATTCCCCTTGCAAGAAGTGAATTTTTCTAAAGGCTGTGCTCTCTGCCTGTGCTTAAATGCCAAGGTCAGACAGCACAAGTTATGAGATAGAGACAGAAATGGCTCTTTGTAAGAGTCATTTCAATAACTTGTTCTGTGTAAATATAAGAAAAAAATATTTCCCAGTTCAGGTTCCAGAGCACTGGAACAGACTGCCCATAGAGGTTGTGGAATCTCCTTCTCTGGAGAGATTCAGGACTCATCTGGACGTGCTTCTGTGTGACCTGGTCTAGGGAATCCTGCTGTGGCAGGGGATTGGACTAGATGATCTTTCGAGGTCCCTTCCAGCTCCTAACATTCTGTGATTCTGTGTGACTTCTTTAAGACACCCTCATTCAAAGATCATAAGAAGAAGGGGAAGACAAAGGCATGCTCACCATTTACTGTGAACTGTTAAGACAAGATTATAAAGTCACTGGAATGCACATACTGCACCTAGTTACTTGGTCCCTTACAATGTTGCATTGATTTAGTAAAGAATGTACACAAACATGCTCTGATACTCTGCTACAAAAGTTCTAACTCATCTTCTCCTTTGCTGCTTTCCTTTTTTTATTTTAATTTTCAGAATTAAGTAGTGATGGCCTTAATGGATGTTATGCTGTTGTATGAACAGATTTTTTGTATAAAGAGGTTAAATTCATCTGGGTACTCAAATCACATTACTTGTTTAAGTTCAGATTATTCTTCCAAAAAATAGTTTTGCATCCTGCATAAGGCTTAGTGTGCTGTAAGGTGTCTGTCTGGATTTCAAATACTGACTGTTGGAAACAAATTATCTGATAAATAAATGCTCTGGGTAAATGATAAGCATATAAGTAGTATTAAACGGCACAATTTTGTGAGATAATCAAGAAGTATAAATAATAAAGTTTTGCTTTTGTACAGTTCCATTTAATAGCAAAATTACTGATAACAAATTCACACAAGTTGTTGCATGTAAATGTGATTTGATCCCCCCCCTCCAAATGCAGCATTAAGTAACAGTGACATAGCTCTATATACTCTTTCTCATTCTTTCCAGTTGCTCTTTGGCAAACTGATTTATCAACAAAATCAAGGCAAGATAGGAAAATCTCTGTCCTGTGGTTACCTTTACATGTAGAGGAATTGCTAAATTGTTCAAAGCTGTTATGATTACCCATTTCACTATATATCCTCAAAAGTCTACCTGGGACATTTTTCAGTTTTGTACCAGTTAAAGCACATTACTTCAGGTAAAATACTGCAAAATTTCAAGGCTTGAAATGAGTTTTTGTAATTCAAATGTTTGAATTTTCCAAATTTCCAAAGTCTTCCAAAGTTCTGGTTATAAGGGTTACATTAAAGTTATTTTCCTGGTTTAGATTATGTCTCCAAAGTTTAGAGCTTTACTAAAAACTGCAAATAATCATTCAGATGTCTTTAAGCATAGCCGCATCAAAACCAAATATAGTGAAAGACTGATGAAAAAACAGAGTACTATAAAAAACCCCCAAACATTTCAATGAGTGATACATAAAAAAAGAGAAAAGGCTGCCATAATCAAAATCAATATGATGACATGCTATATAACCTCTGCTTAAATATTCTGAAGCCTCAATCGCCTTATTTGATTGAACCTGCTCTTCTTAAGATCTGTGCTGGTTTGAGTCATTACTACTTTAAAACCATGATTTTAAAGGCTTAAGAGACGTACAAGGAAAGCGCAAAGCTGGTCCCCCCCCAGATGTACAGCAAGTAACACAGAGCTTAATGCAAAGTTCTTACTGTGGAAGTGAGGATGAAGAGATTCCTCACATTCTCAGATGTTAGATATTTGGAGGTATCCAACCAATATTCAGATGTCCTTATAACACCTATGCTAATTGTTTTATCCATATTTTCATTTCCCCTGTCCAGATGATTGCAGTCTTTCATGTCATCCACAAAAATATCTTTATTTCTCAGTTCCAGTAATTGTTCATCTATTCAAACTTAATTGGTGCTTTGATCTTAAAAATTCTACATCATTTCACTTTTCCCTGTGTAAGGACACTCTTCTTACCATGAAATCAACTCTTTTCTGCTGTCAGATTCACAAAGTGGTAAACACCTCAGAGATATTTCTCTAAGTTTTCCACACAACCAAAAGCTGAGTGTGTTCTTCTGGTGTTTTACTGAGCATGCTTAAGCCAGGGCTCTTTTGCATCCAGCTCCCACGTTAATTCTTTCATTAATTCATTCCAGTGCATCTGAAGGAACCACTGTTCAGACCTTGTGGGTTTGTTGTTTGTTTTTTTTTTTTCTGAGACTGGAGTCCACAGACCCCAAACAACACTTCTTCATACTGACTGCATCCCATTGCCCAAATCCTCTTTTTCCATTGCCTGAAAACTTCACCTATGTCACCTAATGTGACAGACTCCCTCAGCCTTTGTATTGTCTGCTCTGCTGATCATGAATAAGAGAATTGTTAGTATAATTTTAGCAGATATTTGGCACCAATCTGCAGAGATTAATGAAATCCATATAAAAATAGGAGGGAGTACAAACTACAAACTTTCTATCCAGATATGTGACACTGTTGGACCAGGCTTACTTAATTTTTCATTTTCCACAAAAATGGAAGGAAAACCACCGTGACTGTTGAATGTCTTAAGACATTCATAGTGGATATACATATGAAAGACAAACTTTGCCTTGCAAAGCAATCAGTCTCTTGCAGGATAAAGCTGGCTTTTAAAATTCCAGACAAGGAGTTAAGGAAAATCAGTGTAAATATAAAACCCCATCAGCTATTTTTAGATATATACACATAACACATTCATGTCAGCTAGCAGTGGCAGATAAAAAGCACACCAGTGTAACTGCTAGGTGATCTCAACATGGAATAATGGCAAGCAACTGCTCTCTCTTTTTTTTCTTTTTTATTATTCAAGACAATATTTAGAGATAGATAATTTACTGCTGATCCCAAGAGAAAACTTCTTGTCATCTAGAGATTATTTGCTGAATTTACCTGAATGCAGCTGAGTTTTGGAAACTCATAAAGCCAGTGAACTTTACCCTCCCTCGTTCTTTGCTACCACCCTCTGTCTCAAAATGTCACGTTACCCTCACCCTCTGTGGAGGAGAAGTCAAGACTCTTGCTTGTGGCATAAACATAATCTTTGAGATTTGCTGCAGAGAACTAGCTAGGGCCATGGCCAAAATTCTGCAGTTCAGTAACTTTCAACTTGCAAACTCATAGTGATTTTTGCTTCCTATTTGAATGGAAAGGCAAAGTTCAGGCATTAGGAGAATGCCTTCTAACGACACAGCTTCTTTCCCTCATGTTTCAATGTAGTCCTCAGTCTAAACAATATTAGGTAGCTATTGGCAATGTTGTTATCAGTCTTTGTGGTACTACACTACTTCTATCTACATATTGGATTATTTTATCCTCTATACTAAAATGGAGATTGGCATAGTAAAGTATGTAAATCTAAATAAAACACATCTTTCCTTGAAAATAAATATACCACTAAGTGAAGTTTCTAAGTAATCCAGTTTTTAACACTAAAAGTTCTCTAACATATACCTGTAGAACCATAATCACCCAATGAAAATATCTGAAAGCTGTTTTTCTCCTTATCATTATCCACACTTAGTACTTTCTCAGCATCCACATGGAGAAATATATTAATGTGTCAACCTTATCTGACTGAGCATCATAGCTAATACCCATAACACCCACCTCTGAATATCAGCTCAGTTTGTTCCACTGATAAAGTCTGATCTTTATCCTTCAGTACATTAACTACTTTATTTACTGGATGTGTTTAATCTAGCGCCAAATGTTAGCGCCAACACTGAAATCAAGACTGATCTGTGGGATCACTTTGTGATGTCCAAAGCCTTGATCTTGAGCTCAGCATTATTGTTAATTGTTTAGCTTTGTGTGTATTTGTTTGTTTGTTTGGAGTCTTTTGGTTTTGTTTTCTTCTGAGGAGAAGGGGTTAATAAAAGAAAAAGAGATGATAAATTACTAAGCACCAGAAATCATGAATTATTCTGGATTTTCCTTTTTTCCTTTTTATCTGAACACATGACAAAATAATCTGTTCATAAACCAGATATTTTTATTCTTGTTCATTCAAGGCTCATCTCCGTTTTCCTCAGAACCGTATTAGTCCTTGGGGTCGTCAGTGAACAAGTAGAAAGTCTTACCACATCTGCACTGGTAACTTCCTTAAAGGCAATTATACCTAAATACCAAACTTCATTTTCACTTGGCAAAACTATTCTTTAGAAGAGTTTCCATTCACTTAGCCCCATTAAAGGAGTTAAAAACTCCTTGTATTGCTCTGGAGATGCTCAAACTCAGAGCAGTCTTTTGAATGCCTTGTACAGTGGTCGAAAAACACAGATTTCTCATCTGAGTCAATTTTCTGGATGCATTTACTTGAGAGTCCCTGCTGAGCAAACTACTCTTGCTGGGCTTAAAGTCTTTTTTCAAGCTGAATTCTTCAAAATAGTGTGAATAATGGTATCTCTGAATAGTCTGATGGAAAGCAAGTACCATGTGTTTTCTGCAGAGCACTCCCTGAAGTCAGGTAGCTTTTGAATACACAGATGGAGAGGAAGGCATCCATATAAGTTTCTTTAGCAGCATGTGTTGCACATTCAAAAGCAAAGCAAAACAAACAAACAAAAAAGCATTTTATAACTTTCTGAACAAACATAATACCTCATTAGTAATGATTTTCAACCTATTGAATCAAATAATTTTAGTTTCAAATAGTTAATAAATGTATTTCCCAGAGAAACATGTTTACATGGAAAATTATAATTTTCTGTAGTAGTCTGTACCTGCTGTGGCATTTTCAAAATAAGACTGTAAGAAAAGGAAAAATATAAAATAACTCTTCATTCTTCTCATGCTCATAAATAGGGAATACACTTAAAAAAATAGAAAAGAAAATCCAAGCTAGAAATATGTGAACTCCAGAAAGAACATTCTAGGTAACAGAGAAATAAAACACATAAAATTACTGTTTTCTATGGAAGCACTTACACAACTGCAAAAATAATGTCCAAAGAGACATTATAATATTATACTAAATGACAAAGAATTGTGGTAACCTTAAATATTCAAAATCCAAGCAAGACTGAATATTTTGGTTTCTTTCATTTTATATTAAAAAGAACAAATTTTAAAAAATCTTATTTCTTATTCTAGTCTAAATTTTGGCTTTAGATTTAGAATCTGAGGCTAGTTTTACTTAAGGCTGATACAGAACTGCAGAACCTGTGAAAACTATGTAAAAAAAGAAATAAATAATTTTATTCTCCAGACCCAAGTTGTATTTTGAAGACTTTTAAAGAAAGAAACATATGTTGATCTAAATCTAAATATACTTGCAGATATGTACAAATGCAAACATACACACTATTTATATAATGTGACTATAATTTATACATATATTTGCAAACACAGTAATCATGACATATAAATACAGAGAAACCAAGTATGTGCATCACCGGGCTTTGTGTCATGTAATTACACCATATAGAATAGAGCTACAGCTATTACATTTACTATGATTGTTGTTCCACTTCATTATACCAACATACTCAGTGACAATCTTCAGCAAAAATTATTCCTCATTCACCTTCCCACCTGTGCATGCTCTACAACATTTTACACTTAATGGCATAACAATTAAAATAATGGTGTTGCAGATGTACTGCTTTAATTGTATCCTATGTTGCTGTCATTACACAAATTATAATGATGTTTCCCCAAACTGGCAGTGGCAGGATTATAGTTGGTGTTACTAATCTGAGCAAGTAGTCTGTTTTGTTTCAGCTAAGCTTTTGTTTGGCTCAGCTTTATTATGTGACAACTAATGTACACTACATCCCTATTATGGCTCAGCTCAACAGGTTACAGAGCTATATGGGATACACTCCTTTCTGCACTGGCATTTGTGCCCACCAGAGCACAGTCAGGCAGTCATGAATCTGAGCCTTTATACAAAACCAAGGGTGGATCAGGAACCAAAAGGGAGAAGAACTAGATTAGAAAGAAAAGGTACAGCTTCAAACTTAGTGGCTTTCAATTTTATATACTTGAAGAGGTAGAGTATTACTTAAATAAAACTATCAGAAAACAAAAAGCATTAATGTTGCAATCTCAGCAATTTAGTTGAAATCAGGCTAGGAGAGCTCAATCCACACAGCAATTTCTGGGCTGGAAACTCCAAGACTCAACTTGGCTCAAACTCCAAGACTCAACAAAAAATCCCACCACCACCTGAAAAATCCCTGAAGATTTTGGTATGGCTTAACCTGCTCTTGGAAACTGCAGAGGTAGCTGCAGTTCTGCAAAGGAGGATCCCTTTGCAGTGGACAGTCAGTTCTTCCCTATAAGGAAGAAGGAAGCAGTGTACTCTTCCTTGTGTGCTCCATCCAGCCTTGATGGGTGCTCCTGTTGTCCCTGCTCCACCCTATAATGCTTCCAGATGCCCCACCTTGGCAAGCTGATGTCCACACTAACTGATGGCACCTCACAGTGCTTCAGCAGGTATCAGTGCTTCCTCAATTGTCTTTAATTCACCATCTCAGTAAAATTCCATGAGTGAGGCAGAGAACACACCCTCATTGCCAATATCTACATACTCCTTGCATGCTTCATTCAAGAAGAGGATTGCTGAGACACTGGAAGAAACGTGATCTTTAAATTAAAGCAAAGCATTTTACATCTATGCACATAGAAATAATAATGTGCAGCTGATGATTTTAAACAAATATTAAAACTGACCAAGCTATTCACTGCCAATTAATAAAGCTGAAAAAAAGTTTTACAGAGGAAATAAACCCAATCTCATATTGTTTGCCTGTGCTGGGTTTCATTCGAAACCTACTCTAATGAATTGAAATATTTCCTCTCTAAAATTATTTCCCAACCTTAATGTGCAATCTTCTTGTTAAAGTATGAGATTTGATTTATCCCTACTTATTTAAATGCACATGTGACAAGCTAGCATGATACAAGTAGTCCTTCACAGTATTTAACTCAACGTTTGACCTTCCAAAGAAATTGTGCACAGATGTTCTATCCAGTGGGTAGGATAATATTCCCATTATTTTGTGTAAAATTTGCTGCTTGCTTATTTCTAGCATGCTACTATATTTTATAAGAACATGCTATGTGATTATTGTGAGAACAGCTAAAAAAAGATTAAAACCAAAGCAATGATTAGTTATCCCTATATGTATCATCATAAAAAAATATCATATCTAGGAAGAAGAGGAATTCTTCAATTAGGTAATTTTTTTTAGAGGTTGCTCATTGAACAAAGCAATAGGCTTTAGAAAAGCAGAAGAGGCTAGATGTACTGCCATTGTCAAAACAGTCAGAAATGATGTTTCAGTAAAAGAAATAGAACCAAATCCCCAACTCTGGATTAAAGGTGAGCCACAAATTAGCTCCTGGTTTAATTATCAGGGATTCAAAATTTTGGTTGATGGCTGTGTCTGCACATCTTTCTATGAATATATTGCTCAAATTGGGAAATTGTGCTCTTTTAATCTGGAGCTACCACTGTTGGATCTAGTAGAAATCACGGTCTGGCTGAGCAGATCTGACTGTATGAAAGCCTGCTTTCTCTATCAGGTTTTCACAGAATGAATGAATTTTTCAAAGCAGAGAGAAAGGATGCTATGAGCTTTATGCAGAAAAGCAGACAAGCAGGCTACAGGGATGCTTTTAGTAGGGAAACCTGATACAGCATACTGTATTTGGTCCTTTGACTTCTTTCCAATGTAAAGTAAAATATTATATTACTTTTATAGTTCTAAAAGACACTATTCAGCATTATCCCTTATCTATATCTGCATATCCTAACAGACCATCAAACAGATTCTTTCGTGGACTTTCTGAACTGGCATGAGATACAAGGAACCTAGGAATAAAGACTTGAGGAGCACACCACTGAGGCCTTCCAAGGAATGCTGTCAGGCAGCCACCCCTTTTTTTCATAGTTGTACTGAAGACATAGTCAGTGTTTTCACTGACACCATCAAAATTATCAATTTCTTTTAATGTTTTTTGTTCCTTTAAACCTTCTGTCCATTTTTGCTCTTCCACTCTCCACCAAGGATTTTGTGTAGTTTGGCAAGTTGGGGGTTTTTGCCATGTGCTTTCTCAGCCAGCTGGTTCTCTCTCTAGAGTTGTGGAGATGGTCATTTGTGATTGCAACAACATGGAGTAGTCCACTGTGGAAATACCACTCAGCAAAACTTTTAGGGGCAATATGCTTTTTAATTAGTCTGCATTTTATACACAGGTTGTATTAGTCTGCATGCCAAAATGGCTCAGTTATGGACAATAATTTTAATGTAGTACAATGGATTCTTACAGGGACTAGGGAGGAAAGAGTGTTGGAGAAATATCAGCTATTATGAAACAAAAAAAATTACAGTCACTCTGAGCTCCTGCTCACTAGTTATTTTGTCAGCCTTTATAATACTACATTAGAATTGTACTAACACTGTGAAGCTCTTGCCCATTGGAATTATACTGTATTGCATATGAGCTATCCAAGGCAGTCTATAACATGCCATATTTACAGTATAATGCATTTAAATGAAAGGCTGTTTTACAGTTTGGGGTTTGGGGGTTTTTTTTACAGCTTCAATATGGCAACAATTTTATCTGAAATATCTGTTCCAAGGTCACTCAAGAAATACATCTTTGTGCTAAAAAACAGGATCCAGATGTCACCTGAATATAATAAGCAGAAACATTTCTCTAGACACTGCTGCTGTCAATATAGCTCTGGGTAAGTGTTTAGTATCCCTCACTCGTGTTTTGAGCCCAAGCTTTCCCTTCCCCACTGTGACCCTGTGACTTCTTTATGGCACCAGTCATGGGATCTGCACTTCCAAAACCTGTCAAAGTCTCTCCCTCACATGTTGTCAGATAAGGGACATGTTAAAAAGCCCTGAGCATCTGACTCGACTGAGCATGCTCTGGGAGCAGGGCTGGCATTCACCACAAAGTTCTAATGAAGCAGAGCATATTCACTCTGTACAGAGTGTGCTCACTGTCTGTATATCAATGTCAGACACCAAACCACACTAATCTGAAAATAAACAGTGTGAATGGATATTAAATGTGAGTAGCAATCTCTGGAAATCACTAAAGAGTATTTGTGGCAAAATGCAAGGGATTTACCATTCCCATTAGACTTAAAATCAGACCTATAGCTAAAAATCCAGGCTTTAATGCTCCTAAAACTAAACCACTCTCCCACTTTCAATACTATTCTAATAAAATCCAAATGAAGGGATTTAAATGAAAGCCATCCACAGTGTCAATGACATGCTGCTTTTAGTTATCCCAGGGTGTGCAGTATCAACAACTGGGCAACAGTGCTGATTGCATGGACAAAATCCAAACCCCTTTTTTCAGTGCATAACCACAGAGGAAATACAGATTTCTCCCTTGTACTGAGCTATAAGTTTTGGAAAATGGCTTCTGTGGAAGCCCTGTTTTTCCAGAAGATAAAAACACTGAACTAATTGTTTGTATTAGGGCCTCTGGGCCCTGTGGCATTCTATAATCAAATACACCTGAGCTTACATGTGTATTAAGTCCAGCCAATGAAATTACCACTGTAGAATGAGCTGAAATGATAGAACATTCTTTTTAATTTTAAAAGGATTTTCAATTCAGCACTTCCATTGAAAGCTAATTGAAATGCATTTTTGCTGCTGAAAAGCAGTGATAAATTCATGAAATGCAGACAACAATTTTTAGCTGTCAAAATACTTAAAATCAAAAGCTGTAGATGGATAATTAACCAGCTAGTATGATTGAAGATGTGATTTAATTTCAAAGATGAGTCCAAAAAAATGTCTTCTTGAAATACAAAACAGAGGAGACTGCAGAAATAAAGATATGACAATTATATGTGCCTCTTGAGCAAAGTATGAATGTATATACCTAATTCTAAGCATATGACTGTCCCTGAAAATTCACCATACAAGTAACTTGCAACATCAATTGCAATTGCTGTTGAGAACCTGGCCTGTGAATCAATGTAATGTTTATTTTCAGGAGAGTTTTGGCATTTTTTATGACAGGTTGATTACAGCATGAAAAGAAAGGTTATGAAAGGAAACTGAATGCCTTTGACTTAATTTCCAGAACATTATTTGTTGGGCAAATATTTAATATTATAATTGAAAATGTTTAAAATCATATAGAGTACTAAAGAGGCCAAAGTGTCAGTCATGAAGTAAACATTCCCTGAAGCAAAATACCAGATACTCTGGAAATGAGAAACATTCAGTAAACCAGTCTATGTATTATTTAGCATTTCCCATGCAAAAAGCAAATACCACTTGAATTGGAAACTTCAGTATTCTGTCATTCACATGTATGGCTTTGCTTAAAGCTAGTCTTGACCATGGGAACTAGTGGTATCAGAAATTGTACTATTCACTCAGAAGAAAATTGCACACCTTTTAAGATGTCTACAGGGAACAGCAGCCTATGCAAAGACTGAAACATTGCTTAAACACTCCAAGGGGGAATTACATACATTTGAAGCAGTAGAGAGCTGCTCTGGGACTACTCATGGAAAAGGGTGTCTCAAGCTGCTTTCAGGGATTGTATAAGTGTTCATACAAATTTGGATTTGTATTTGGAATCTTTATCTGATACCTACAGTGTATGTGATGAAATCCAAAGAAAGAAAGTTTAAAATAAAATTTCTTGCTTCCCTCATGGAAAGCATTTCAACAGCACTGCATATTATCCAGCATTCCACCTTGGCTCTTTTTTGTCAGTGTTGAAAGTAAAAAACCAAGTTATACACATTCACTCATATACTACCTGCTATGAAAGATATGAATACAACTGATTGAACTGCATTTGGCTTTTATGCTGAACCTAAGTGAGCACAGAATACTAATGCAATCATGAAGGCACTACAACTACAGCCATTTGTCAGTTTTGAAGCTCTATTTACAGTCATATTGGAAGAGCAGTAATAGAAGGGTTGTCCAAACCCTGACCACTTCTCTTTTTCTCTTACTGTAATTTTGTGCCTAAAACTTATAGCTCTGATTTAAAATTTTACTTAATTTAATATTCATACATTGTTTAATTTTATATTCTGTTGAGCTAAAGGAAAAGACCACATTTGTGCACTTAAGTCATTAATTGCCAAAGTGAAACAAGGTTAACTTTATCACTTTCAGACTGAGCATTAGACCTTCTAGTCTTGCTACCCTGTTGACTTTCACCCACAGGTAATAGGAAACCTATATTGCTACATTATCTCTTGCCAAAAGCTTGCAAACTTCCTCTTCCCATAAAGCTGACTGAGATATTAAAGATTAGCTCATTTTAATCAGAAGAAAAATATTTCATAGATTTTCAAGTTATTAAAAAAGTACATACTAAGTGTAGCTCTGAGATATCTAGAAGAGGAAGGGAAGGGGGAAACAATCAGCAATATAAATAAATTGATTAGCTTTCTAATGTCTGCTTTGAATAGTCTAGTGGACTAATTGCTCACCCCTGTTTTTTTTTCTACCTTTCATCTTAGAAATATCTCCCAGTGAAAAATAGCAGGCTTTATTGCATAGCCATAAGGATATTTGACTAAAACCCAAAACCAAATGATCCTAAACTTTAAAGGGGTTTAATCTCTTTTTTCACCTTTTGTGATAGAAGAAAGCATACTCATAATACAGCTTTAGAAGTCTTCATTCTTAAAATGGAGAATAATTTGAAATACTGTCACAGATGAAGTGTTTATGCTCTTCAATTTATTTTTAATCTAATAACAATCTACAGAAGACTGATCTCATTTACATCTAATTTTGGTCAACAGTATATCTGCTTATTATTCCATGTTCTTTACAACATTGTTATTAGGGAAGAATCTGAATATTTTCCTCTTCTTATTTACACTGACTCTCTTCCCTTTAGAATGTCTCCTATTTTCCTTACTTTGATAATTCCGTCATGCTCATTGGTAGGCTCTAAATTAACTCAAGTAGAAAAAAAACAAAAAAAAAGTGACAAGTGGTATCAGGGAGAGCTCAGTGAAAATCTATGCTTCAAATGCAGTGGTAGTCAAAACAAACAGAATGATAGCACGAATAAAGAATGGTTTCATGATAATAAAGAAATAATCACCATGACATTTTATAAATAGATTGTCAACTTTCACCCACCACACTGTTTTCAGCATGACCCTAGTGAAAACACTCCAACATATCTTCTGATTCCAACAAGGGAAGGAGTTCATTCAGAGAGGGCAGGACAGAGCCTTTCCTCCATGCCCCGGTCAGTGGAGCATCAATGTTGGGATACAATACTGGTCAGACCCAAGGAAGGTGAACAAAAACATACAGAGAGGTGACTGGTGTATTTCTGCAGTACTATACTACCTTTTCACAATCTTAATATTCAATAAAACTATGTAAAATAATAAATAAATAAATATGTGGTGGTAGTACATGGTCTTGCAGATTGGTTTTCTTCTGTGTGACCTATATGTCTTTTCTGAACAATCTTCCTTTATTTTAAATCTGTTCATTCTAACCCTGATTATTGTCTTGTACCAAAATCTACAGAAGAGGTTTATCACCCTCTAGAATCCATTTGGTTTGACTTCACATTTTGGGGGGGAAGCTATGCAAATCAAAACAAAAGCAATGACCCTTCTGTTTTCCATGTTGCCGTGTGATGAGTATTTTGAAACATAGCTTATGGAACAGATGCAAAAAAGTAGCTTAAACAAATTGTGCTGGCATTCAGTGTAGTAAAACCATCTGAAACTGTCACATTAATTGTTCCAGCTTATCCAGCAAAAGCAAAATGTGATAAAAATAGCCAGAACAAGCAAACACTTACTGGAACAGTAATTCACTGTATGGAAATGACTGTTTAAATGCTTCACTTTCACAACATTTCAGTTAGTATTGGCATTAAAATAGATAGAAAACACTTAAAGTTAATTAAGAATCATTCCATAATTTCTTCAAAATAATGTCTGTTCCTCAGAAGCTACAGTCATTTGTCTAACAGGTACCAGCACAGATTTTCTGTCAAAATCAGTTACCCACCAAAATCACTGTATCTCCCTCAATTTTTATATATATATATCTACTTGTAAAACAATTCTTATAGAAAATAATCAACTTACAATTGATTGCTGTCACATTATCATATATAATTTCTGAGGAATCTTTTTCACCTTTTGTATTGTTCAGCTTGGATTACATATTTTCAAATGAAACAAACTCAGGCTTATTTTTAGTGATGTTAAACTGGACCAACACTATTTTAAGGAGGGCAACTGAAAGAAATGCAGTTCAGGGCTATGTTTCTTCCTTGCCTCCAGAATTACAAATTCTCTACCTCCTAAACAGATTGAAGAACTTTATGAAGATAATTTACTATTGAGCATGGCAATAAATGGAAAGAATAATTTACTGACCATAACACATTTCCAATTTTGGAAAGATAAACAAAGGGGAAAAGAATCTTATTGGCTGTGTTACTAATTATTTTCATGTCTCATTAAAAGTTCAGTGTTTTACTCACTGCAACTGTATGATTCACCACTTTTATCTTCAAATACCACCCTTTGGTTTGGCCTTCCTTCACTTTAGATGTTGCAAAAGATGATTTCATAAAGACAACTCATTGTATATATATTTATTCCAAACCAGCTACTTAAACTGTAGTGGATGTTATCATCATCACAAACCCTATTTCTGCTTCTTTTCCTCTTCATGTTACAGAACATGCATGGGTAAGATTCCACCACCTTTTCTCCATAGCTAATAACAGTGAGTATTTGGGAGGAAAAATAATATTTAAATTGCTCATTTTGAGATAAATTGGGGGGTGTGTTTTTTATTTTATACAGGAAAATAAGTTCCTAGTTAAACTACATGCTGTTAAACTGAAGGCAAAAAAGTATTAGAAATATTGGTATGATAATATGTGTTATGGCATTATTTTGTCAGAAGTTTAAAGATAAAGCATGCCATAGAGAAATTTGAATTAGGAAAGTAGTCAGAACATTGCACCAGTTGCAAAAGAAATGTCATGGAGTAGGAGTTCATAAATCCACATTCAGCTGATGTGTTAGAGTGAATTCAAATAACAACAGTTGCAAAGACCGCATTATCACATAATCCACTTCTACCTGTTTAAACAGTATTAGGGAAAAGTAATACCTGCTACTATTTACAAAGCAGCAAATGAAAGGGCAAAAGATTCTTATTTCTTGTGGAACTGACTGACCCTTGTTCTCCAAGAGAACAGTTTGCTGCTAATAGGAAAAATAAACAACAGATGGCCTGGAGGGATTTTTTTTTTTCTTTTAATGGGTTTTTTCTTAACAGAAATCCATAGCTTAAAGTAGGTCATTGTTAGCTAGGGATAGAGAACTACAATAGTTCTTAGCAGTTTAGATTAACTGGTGAGAAAAAAACCCTGCCTGCCGGGATTGCTTGGTTGCCTAAGGAAAAATTATGTTTTTAAGGAAAATATTGGTGTTTATGTTCTTTATTTTAGCAGAAATTTACCCATTCTATTCAGCATGTTTTAGTTTCTAATAAGTAGAACACAAATTCAAGAGATTTGTATTTTCATTATGGGGTTTTTTGCTTGCTTTCTTGCTTTTTTCCTGAGCTTTAGGATAGAATTTAGCAATCATCTAATACCAAAATGCAGAAAATCAGTGCAGCTTGTTATCGTAACAGTTTTCCATCCCTTGTCTGGATACTTTAATACATTTCTTGATATATCTTGGGGCATGCATTTTTGAAAGAATATGTTTTTGCTTTTAAGGGATAAAAACAAAATATGAAGATGTGGGGCAGGGTTAGGTGGCATAACTTGAAAACTGCAGTGAAATACTATGTATTTAATTCATACAACACAGCAAACCATTCCAGATAGCTTCAAATCCTTTTCTTTGTGTGGATGGACCAAGAATCAATTAAAATCTGTAAAATATTTTCCAGTACATAATTTCATATCTCAAACCCACTAAAGGTTTATGATGCTGAGAGAAGACAGTAAGTAAATTAATATTTTTTTTTCTTTCCATTTTTTACCACCAGCAATCTCTTCCCTAAACTTTTAAGAATCTTCTTTTTGTGTGATATTGAAAGCTAAAAGAAGAACAGCTTCTGGCTGTAGTCAGAAAATACAGCTTCCCATAACATGGGTATTTAACTTCTGTACTGGCTTTTATGCCATCACTGAACCTTAATGCAGACATTTATCTTGGACTTGGAAGGTTCAAAGCTTAAGAGAGAAGAGAAATGGCAATAAAGTAATAAGAAATATTGAAAAGAAAAAGGGCTTGCTTTCTATTGAGAAGCCTTCTGATAAGTTGCAATATAGCAAATAAGGGAGCCAACAGAGAGCACCTAAAAAAGGATAGTCCAGTAGTGAACAGGAAGCAAAGTAACAAGTGGGTTTAGGTGCAAAAGTACTTTGTTCAGGAAAGAATCCAGAGGAAAATGTGAAAAGAGGAGCCAAAGCATTCTGGTCTGTATCAGGTACACTGTTCCAGATCATAGAATCATAGAATGTTAGGGGTTGGAAATGACCTAGAAAGATCATCAAGTCCAACCCCCCTGCCAAAGCAGGACACCTTAGATAAGGTTGGTAAAAGCATTGAGTGGTGGATGGAAACAGACTGACTTCTAATAAATTAGTGAACACAGAGAAAGATAAAGGACAACAACATGTATGGAGTGAAATCTTACAACTAGCCAAGACTCTCCAGTGAAAGGAAATGATTCTTAGGGGGGATACTTTATTTTGAAACCACTTCTTCATCACAGAGATTCATAATTGAGCAGGACTCTTTAGTGAAAAACCAAGCTGAAATGTGCACAATAAGGAAAAAAATGAATGTTTAACTGACAAAAGAGATGTGATTCAGAGGCTTGTGGGCTGTGCATGTGTTTTAATTATCTACCCACATATGAAATTGGTGCCTTGATAGAATGAAAAGAAACTGCTAAAAGGATTTTTATTTTGTTAATATATAGCAGTTAGAGTGAAGCAAGAACTGATAAAGAATTGACCTGTAGATTTTACTTTCCTAGTGTAATTCAAAACAAGATTATAAACTTAAAATGAACTTCAACATTAAAAAACAGTACCTGTATACAAGACTTGTGTAGTATTTGTTTCACATCACAAACTGATCAATCAAGTGCAAAATCTTCTGTTACTTAACAATGCCATTGATAAAGGATCAACACTTAAAACAATGATTAATGGTTTCTCTTCTGACATTTCAGTATTGAACATAAAATGAAATTTAAGTTTCTAAAGCTTTCTTTTAGAAAGATATTTAGGATCATTATTTTTTAAGATGTTTGTCCAAAATTAAACAGGAATTGAGTATTTAGATATTTTTGAAGAGGTGATGTCAAGAGTCCTGAAATATTAACTGATGTAATTCAGCTCTCACTGACAGGAACATCTGGGTTGATGTGGCAATATGTAGATTGCATTATTCAAGAATGTATCAAGATAGCTATTCAACTTTTTGAGAAGGAACTCAGGTCTAAAACATACCTCCATACACAGATTCATGTAGGAAGGAAATCATACAAGTAGACCAAAAGGGGGTGATACACCCTCTTTGGTCAGATATGATCTCAATAGTTGGAAAATTAAGACATCTGGATAGTTTTGAGAATGGAAATGAAGTGTAGCTGCAGACAGTATTTATCAGCTGGTTCCATATTTCACAAGGTTTTACAATTGAATAACTTCAATTTTTAGTTTCCACTAGAACATATTCTGTGACATTCCCATTAAAATATTTGCAGGTTGTGGAAATAATTTTTAGAGGACTTTACAGAGATATATGAACACCTAAAGAGAGGAGCTCAGAGTTTTTGAAACAGCATCTAACCACATCATTCAATTGAAGTGGGAACTTGGCATATAGGGAGTGATACGGTGTCCTTAAAATAGGGCATAAAATGGGATATAGTGAGAAATTAAATATTTAACTGCAAGAACAAAGACAGAAATTTCATGTGACAAGAGTTACCAGGCAGTGAATGTCCTTACACTCACTTTATTTGTTTTAGATTCTAGAGCTCTTTAAGCAACAGAGTTTTCTCTCTAGAGAAGTTTAGTTCCTATGTGACTTCATTTGCAGCCCAAAAACATGCTGGGAGAGCTGCCTAAACTCCATCCAGATTACTAAGAGTCACAATTTAGTAGAAGTTTTGAACTTAAAAATGTGTTTTGTTATTGCCACTTATATAAAATTTACCAAAAATTTTGACAACTTCAAGAGGCACATTGCAGTCAATCAGATTTCAAATAGAAACATTTCTGGTAGGAACATTTATACAGCCATCAGCTTAAAACTATTTTAGGAAATTTCATAGCATTCAGATTTTCTCTAGTAAAACTGAATTCAATTGTTAACATTTATTACTATTTTCCCTGACTACTTAAAATGACCTAAAAATCCCATATAAAACATTAAATGGAGACCAGAGGCATTCTAACAAATTATCCTATTACCTATGTTTTTTCTAACTCTCTAAATATTCTGGGTTACTTGATTTTTCTTTTGTGTACTTTTGTGTATGTTTTGAGTCTATGCATTGTAGAACAACTAGATATTACTTAACACTGTATAGAAAAGGTGTAAGATCTTACAGTTCTGTTTTGGCTACCTGTATATAAATAGCTTTCTAAACTACCTGACTAAGTTAGAACACTCCAACTTTAGCCTGTGATGTAAAGAAATGCTGCTAGAGTTCCTGTGTTATTACCTATTCAAATACTGTGTGCTTGGAGGTTTCCAGGCACACTACATATTAGATACTGTTCAAAACATTGTGCACTGCTGAACAAAGAGGCATAAATTACCCTCTATCAGAAATCCATGGAAGGTGGTGATCAACTTTAGTGAAGACACTATACACTTTGGCCTTATTTTGTCTTACATTTTACTACATTTTGTAAATATATGGACTTTGTTGTTCCTTAGAGCCTTTGATGATGGGTTGCATACTTATCATCTGTTATTTCAGCTCATAAAGCCAAAACAATGGAATAGTCACCAGGAAAAAGAGGAATACCAGGGACACACTGGGTAGAAAAGAAAGATGTGAGCAGAGGAAAGAAACCATGAGCACAAGAAAAACTAAATGGGCAAAGGGAAAGAAAAGCTTCCAGGCTTGAGACCTAAACCCTTACTAGAAAGCATCAAAAAAGTGGTATGTCCTTCCTGCAGCATTAAACAACAGCCATACAAACTCCATAGTTAACAAGACAGACTTGTTGCTTTATCCTGAAAATGTTCCAGATTAAACTAGTCAGTTCTGCATAGCTTAAAAAATAATATGCACCACAGTGACATTCTCACTAGGATCCACTTAAAAAATAACAGTTTGTAATAAACTTAGTAAAATGGTTCTCTAATTAAAGGTCATCTGTCAAAAAGACAAAAATGTTCCTAGAAAAGGAACTGAGCACAAAACAAAAGTCTGTGTCAATGGTAGGATTGTTTTCAATAATCTCAAATAAGTTATGAAGTTATTGGGGCAGGGCATTTTGAAGATGAAAAAGGATATATTGAGCCAAAAAAATTGAATTCATGGAGAAAAAATAGAATGCAGATACCTTATGGAGATCAAATAATGAGAGTGACGGTAGACTACATTTTGTACCTTGTACCTCTAAACACATTCCTACTTCAGGCATCTTGGAAGACAGTCTCTGCACTGGATTTGTCTAATATCAAAAAAGGTAGAAGAGTAATAGTGCTAGTGATCATCTAATACAGCTTGAGTTATACATAGAACATGTCTTCTTGTGCCCCACAGCTTACCTGTGTTTTTTCCATCTAGCAGTATTATAAAAGGTCTTAGTGTTACCTAAAGTAAGTGATTATATATGGCAAGATCAGCACCTAAAAATGTATTTTCTTCTATTAGTTTTGACATAGAAAACTATCATTTGTAGCTCAAAATGTACATGGTATTTTCATTTAGTGAATCATCTGTTTAGATCTAAATATTTTAACAGATTCACATTTTATAATATGACATTCAAAGTAGCTATATAAAGTGTACTTTAACAATTGTTAACCAACATTTATTAAAGTTGATGGAAAGTATAAATATTTGCTTTCTCAGTCAAAAATGTCATAGCATAAGATATCATGATGATGTCACACCAGCAGTTCAGAAAAGTCTGCATTAGAATATAGCTGGTTTGGTTTTTTTTTTATACTGGTCTGTATTTAGACAGAGATACAAAGATTACCCAAAGTGTGGACTGAATTCTTTTAGGTATTAAATGAAATCCAAGAATAAAATGTGCCTGTCTTTTGGTTCTTCCTGAATCTCCTAAAAGTTGTCTGAAAGTTGGAGCTGTTTTTTTTTAAAACTTTGGACTTCCTACACAACATGTATCCAGTCTAATAAGCATCTAAATAGAATCTAACTGTTTAGCAGTGTGAGGAAAATTGAAGAAATGGACAAATAATGGCCAATCAAAAGAGGTAAACCTTAAAGTTATTTGATAAGAAAAATGGGGTAAACTTCCTCATACTCAAATTGAATTGGTCACTAGAACTGTGATAATTTAAATTTGCTAGACCTGTTTTGTATCTCAGCCTGGAACACTGAGTCATTTTTATCACTGAACACTTTGTTTGGTCTGTAGTAAACTTTTAAATTATTTTCTTTGGCATAATAAAAAATGATATAGCAACTTCTAGATATAACATGTTGGTCAGTTAGGTTATTTTTTCAGGATGTGAAACATTATGTTGCTCAGGGAAATTCTATAAGCAGTGCATTTTACCCTTAATATATATGTACAATCCCCCAAAAGAATAGCTAGGAATATTTTTTCTAAACTGGCTGTCAGTATTATCCCCAGCTAAAGATAAGTTTCTGACTATTTTTACTATGAATGTGAAATGTGTTATCTTTTTTTTTTCCTTCTCTTTCCTCAAGGTCTAATTAGAGTATTAAATTGTGGTCTCCAAAGGAATTGATAAATAGTTTCTGATTTTGCACCATTTACCTTGTTTGTTTCATAAGAACAGAACTCTAATGATAATACATCTAGCAGGGAAAAAATGTATTTTTTTTCATAATGCCTCTAATTTATACTCCACATACATCTAGAGCATTTTTACTGACCCCTAGAAAACTACTCATGAATAAATATGAGCTACTTCCTGTTCAGAAGTGAACAAACAGGCAAAAGACAGATAAATAAAGACATTGTCAACATGCAAGAACAAGACTATACTAGTAGCAGTGACCACAGGTAACTTTTTTTTCAGTTTTACTTTTAACTGCTTTCAAGAGGTTTTTTAATAAATTTTAAACAGATTAATTGAATTATTGAAATACCTTGCTTAAAAGAAGCATTAACCCTATTAATGTGTGGCAAGCAGAAGCAGAGACTAAAGGAAAGTAGCTCATTCATTTATTTCTTCTTCAAATATGTTCGAATCAGTAAAGATTTTAAAAAATATTATTTTTATGTATATAATTTCTTAATATATCTAATTTCTTGGGCCTGCCTAATGTCATTTACTCATGTGTTTGTTGCATTTGTTCAGTTAGAGATACCAGGAATAAATGGAGATGCACCATTTACATGACACAGGTGTTCTGCATCATGAGATATGACACCAAGATCTGCACAAACAGGTGCATTGGAGTACACCAAGTCAACCTAAGGAAACTATAGCTCTGTATATCTATCTCTTAGCCATTGTTAACAGTTTCTGCCTAGCATTGTATGCCAGATAGAAATGACTGAATGAAACAATAAAGACTTTTCTTCTGCCTTTTCTGTATTCATATTATTCTTTTTATCCCTTAAGAAGGAGGTTTCACCTGTTCTCACACCAAATGGATGTACTTGTTTGTTACAATAATTTCCCCAAATCACCAGCATTTTAATGTAGTATTTATTCATAACTTTCTCAGCCCTGAAACACACATGTGTAAGATCATTTCCAACTACATCATCTTATTGGCTCTCACTGCTGTCTATGGGCAGGCTCAAAAGACAGCTTTTAAAACCTGCAGATCAGAAGGCTCCAGGCATCAGTCTGCAAAGATGTGGGAAAGTACCACAGGTCAGCTTGGTTTCAATCCTCATCTTGGAAAAAAATGTCTGTACTGTGGTACTGGCAACTTGTGCACTGCAGGCATAGAAGCAAGGTGAAGTATCCTATAAAGATGTCAAACCTGGGTCTCATTCAGCCAGGCTCAGCTTTTAAAAACAGCCCAGCTACAGCAGCAGAGAAATTACTTATCCAACAAGATAAAAGTATGACTTTAGAATAGATAAATCCTTTCTCTAAATCTATCAAAGCATGCCTTACTAATATCTTTATTGTTCAAGTAAAGCTAGCCCAAGAAATTTTATAATTATTCTTAAGAAACAGTAGTGACAAAAATAGCAACAGATTGCTCTGCCTTTTTGTGAATTTTCTTTTTGCTGGAAATTGCCAGCTCTTCAAGTTTTACTTAGGGTTTCTTTTGTAGAAAAGAACTGGCAATGTACAAAATTTTTATTGTTCTTTACCTAATCTTGTTGGGTCTTTTTTATTTCAATTAAAATTTTTATAAAGAGCTAAAACTTTCTATTGTCCTTTCCATAATTACTCTAGGAAAATATTCTGACAGTCTGACTGTTATAAAATTGACTACTAGAAAACAAACATTGCAGGAAAAGAGAACAGATATTACTTTACCTAATGCTTATGTTCATGAGTCTTGTAGAGATGGACATTTGCAAAAGCACATTCCAAAAGGCATTTCCAAACAGAATTACTTGGACTCCATATGTAAATGAGATGCTATAAGTAAGCAAACACAGAAAGTTCTTATTCAAAATTTAGCTCACCAAAACAATGTTTCCCATGAAATTCTCCTGTGTTGTCTTTTTACCAGATTTGTTTACAATTTTAATTTGACAGAGTTTGTGGGCAGTGTTTGAATTGTACTTAAATTTTCTAGTTCATTTATAGTTGAGATACCATAGTCTAAAACAGAAACAATTCAATGAAACTGCTGAATTTCATTAAGCTCTGTGTGTCATCATACTACAAGAAAGATACGGACATGCCAGAATGTGTCCAGAGAAGGGCCACAAGGATGATTAGAGGGTTGGAGCACCTCTCCTATGAAGACAGTCTGAAAGAGTTGGGCCTATTCAGTCTGCAGAGGAGAAGGCTCTGAGGGGACCTTATTATGACCTTCCAGTATCTCAAGGAGGCCTACAAGAAAGATGGTGAGGGACTTTTTAGGATGTTGGGCAGTGACAGAACTAGGGGGAATGGTTACAAACTAGAGGAGAGTAGATTTAGATTAGACATTAAGAAGAAGTTCTTCACTGTTAGGGTGGTGAGACACTGGAACAGGTTGTCCAGAGAGGTGGTGGAAGCCCCACCCCTGGACGCCTTTAAGGCCAGGCTGGATGGGGCTCTGGGAAACCTGATCTAGTGTTAGGTGTCCCGACCCATGGCAGGGGGGTTGGACCTAAATGATCTTTAAGGTCCCTTCCAGCCCTGACAGTTCTATGATTCTATATAATGATTTGCTGAGGTTCACTCTGAACTGGGAGTGGACTTACTGGAAACTGAATAACATGGCTTTTGTGATTCTTTCAGTTAGGGAAATTTGCCCTGAAAAATACTAATGCTCTCTGGAATATAAACAGACCACTCTTTGATTCTTTAGTGAAAGTACCAAAGCAGCATAAGTTCCTTGTATCTGCTTCTTCCCTACTTAAATTATATTTTTCTTTCAAAGATAATCATTCCACCAAAAATTATAAGAGACAGAGACACACTCCCTGCTTACCTTGAGTTTTGATATTTTAGTTTTAGCATCACTTTTTTTCAACTGAGTAACTATCCATCTGTATATAGATATATCTCAGGAGGAAAGTAATTCACAAATAAATGTAATTGAAAAATTCTCAAAGTTGGGAGTAGACACTTGTTATTTTACCTGGCATGCAATTTGCATTTCTGGTTCTAAAGTTCTCTTAAACTCCCTTATCTCTGTGCTCTGTTGTTTGGCACTACATGTCTTTCTCATTCTGCTCACCCATTTTCTTTAGCAAAGATTAAATCTCACCACAGATTATTACTGCTTTATCACATTGAGCCATGTTTTATGGACAGGGCAAGATTTGGCCTATAATGTCAATTAGCACATAACGCAAATGGGATGTCATTTGTAGGTTTATCTCAAAGATTTGTAGGGATATTTTCAAATTGCTATGGGCAGCATAGATTTCTCATTTGCCTTCTATTAAGGAAACTGCTCACTATTTCTAAAGAAATTGTTAATACTTCCTGATTTTCAAAACCTATGTGAATCTCAAGCATTTTCCCTTTAAAATCAACGTAATGGTAAAGAAGCAATAGGGAATTATGACATGTCAATGTCTAAATATTTAATGTGGGTTTAAGCTTCATAGAATATTTTCTGTCAATAGAAGACATCTCACCAAGATCCCTTGACAATATAATTTTCTTTTCTGATATGGCTAAGTACTATCATTGTTGTATTTCTAGGAAAAGTATCCAGAAACCACAGTAACAATTGAAGCCACATTATCATAGGGATTACACAAACATGTAGCACAGTATGACTCAAAAACTTATGAGCAGGCAATTAGAAATAAATTATAGCCAATTTTATTTCATGAAACTTACTACCATCTCAAAAATCAGTAAATCAGTTTCATTAAGTTACAGCCTCTCTAACCATAGAGTTAACAGTGATTGCATATCATTTTTACTGGATTCCAGATATTAACTTTAGCAGGACAGAATTTAGTTGCTCTGCCTGATTTATCACAATTTACCAATAGCTCTTATGGCATGGGGAAGTCATTATTCTTCCTGCCCAGTATAAATTCATGATATGTGAGAACAATAGATTCTGAAAAACTTAAATTTAGTACCACACAGATTGTTTTGTTTTTTATAATTGCTAGAATAGGCATGTCATATGATATTAAAAGCAACTTTCCTTTTCCTTTTGACAAAGCACCAAAGATATGTTTTTTCAGTACATTAGACTTTCATTTCTGTATCTCAATTTAAGTAATTGATCTTATTTCACAAAAGGACTTCAAACATGCTCATTGATATAGGGACTTTTCTCTCAAATTCATTACACATTTCCTTGGGGAAGGGTTTATTATTTGCAAGCAAACATTTGCTACAGGCAAGATCCCACCTAGTATATTCCTACCATGTATGTATGTCTCTTTTTTACCATAGCAAATGTATTTATTTTTCTGAAGTTTCACTTTTGCACTTTTGCAGTCAAAATAAATTACTTTTTCTTTTCTTTTTTTAAAGATATCACTGAGTAATCAAAAAATTATTGAAACTTTTTTTTTCAGCAGAGGCCACAATTTTGGCATGAACTCTGTGCAGTAGGCTAAGATAGTCTCCTTTTGACTTATAATAGCAATCATAACTGTAGTCTAGTAAAGGCCAGAGTAATCAGTTCAGATCACGTGCCAGTGCATAGCTGATGGGTGTAGGGGGAGGGGATGTAGCCAGCAGTTTTAGTACATTAACACAGCCTATCACAATAGCAGAGGGTTCTGCAGTGCTTTTGCTTCTGAGAAAAGGCTTCCTGATCTTGCATGAAGAAGGATTTCATTAATGAGTTATTCCATAAAGAGCAGACAGTATGAAGAGTGTAAACACATGAAGATAAAGAAGAAACTGAGAGAGAAGGTCAAGGATCCCAATGGAGTAATGCAAAGGCTAATAGAGCTAAAAGACAGGTAACCATCACCCAGCTGATGCAGAGTTGATAATAGCCACGTTTTCATGATTTATATACTCTGGGGATCCATCCCTAACTACCTACCCCTGAGTGTCAGCCCTGTCTCTGCATCCTCTTTTTGGATATTTTGGATATTATCAGTTATGTTTTAGTAATTCATCAGCATAAGGTGTGCATTATGATCCACAGAGAAATATGCTGTAAAACTGAAATAGCTTCTGCAGGGCTGGTTGCTTGAGAGTAAAACAAAAGAGCTAAGGACATGGAAAATATTAGGCTCATAAGGGTCAGGGAAAAAAAAGTGACAACATCTCAGAAATTGCACAGTAACTCTAAAATACCCAATATAGCTGTAAATTACTCTCCTTTTCTACAGGTGGCTGTTAAGCCATGAAATTCACTGCAGGTTAATTTACCTTGCCATGATTATCCTGCGGACTTGCTGGTAAATGATTTTTTGCAGTAATAAGCTTTAAGCAGAAAGGTAGAAAATATGATGCTGACAGTCATTCCACACATTGGAAATGTATGGAATGAAAAGTGTGTTCATGAACAAAAAAAAAAACCCCAAAACAAAACCAACAACAGAAAACAATGGAAAAAATCCCCCAAACAACAGATGGAAACTGAAGTAGCTGAGCAGACAGCTGGAGAAGAGCTGCAGTAGTCACGCAATACCAATATGTTAGTCTGTTTGAAGAATTCAAACAATTTTCCATTTCCTTTTGTATTTGGTCAATAACTTCTCTCCTATATTTGATCAGCTGTGTTCAGTAAAATAACGGTAATGTCTTCTGGGTAGTCAAATACATTATTTGCCACTATATCCAATCAGCTCCAGAGAAGAAAGCAGAATAGAAGTGACGAATAAAATATGCATTCAGAGTTGCACAGAGCATGAAGTTGTAGTAAATCATAGACAGGTCCCAGGGGCTTTATGGGGTTGTGGAAAGTTAGAGCTAGCCAGCAAAAATATTTGAACCGGGGAAAAAAGTGGTTAAATGACCAGGAGAGGAAAACATTGAGGGTAATACAGTAAAGTCAAGCAATAGATTGACACAGAGATACATGTTATTACTGTAAAATGTGATTTTTATGTCTAATCTTATTATATTTTACCAGAAAAAAGAACTCACTTAGATGGTGTCCCTGGTTGCCACCCTACCCCTTTTGCTTCTTCCTCCCTGTTGGTTTGTCTCTAATAAGCCAAGATGCCTCTCACACTTTCTGCTGTATGAATTGCTCTGCAGGGATGAAACATGCTCTTCTGCTACTGCTGCTCATAACTGAAATCTGGTAACCCCAGTAGATAAAAAGGACAGAACGTGTTCTAGGCTAAATTTCTGCCTCACCTGCAGTTTGAGGTTGAACTAAGATTTTATTTGGGGCAGTGTTTTGAGTTTATGGGTGGGTGGAGTGCCGCTTTACTGGAGAAAAATACATCAGCAGCAATCCAGAAATCTGGTCCATCCTTAGGGAGACTTGCCTTCTTGCAGTTTTAAGAAAGAAAGAAATAGGAAAGTGATGGAACAACATGAAAGAATTCATCCTCAAGATTTCATAACTTTCTGAACTGATAGCACAACAGGGTGAATTAACATTAAGCTGCTCTGTAAAAAAATAAATCTACTAAAGTAAAATTTCAGTCATCTACCACAATTTAGTGGACTGCACTTCACTAAATCTGTGCAGTTCTGCCTAATAGGGTGCATAGGAAAAGGGTATTTAAAAGGCCACTCTTCACTATTTCGTGGTTGTAAAAATCAGAGATGAACCAAAGATAAGGGCACTTGAATTGAGCAGTCTCATTATGAGTTTGATTTGGCATTTTTAATGTTCATGAAACACCACTGACTGAATTGTAATTGGTGTTCCAGCTTTTTTTAAATGTCTGAGAGTATGTAATGACATAACTTCCAGGAAAGACATGACAGTAGAAAGCAACCTCTTTACAGCAAGTGTTGTTGAAATGCAGAATTTGAAAGAAAGGGCATGATTATGTTTCTTTGCTAAGACAGCACCTTCCTTGCACACAGAGAAGTAGCCCCTAAGGTAATATGTCTTTTCTGTACAACTTTATATCATTTTGCAACATTGCAACTGAATCATATAACAATATCAATTTTAGCATTTAAAAGCCTGTGTATTAAAAGCTTCCTACTAGTATTTACAATCCTTGAATAGATGAGAAAATCATGAGGAGAGGTTTAAAAGGAGTATGAAAGGGTTACTTTCACAATGATGGAATTGCTATAGGCCTGTCCTAGGTTAAGGACATGTTTAAATGTTGAACTGTAGAGTATTTTATAAATGTACCCTCCCTTATTTCTCCCTTTACAATTCATTCAGTAGAGGTGCTTGAGGTAAAGATGCCTGGATTAGCACATTTAAGAAGTAAGAACCAAGTGTGTTTAGTTGAGAGATTCTGAAACTGAATTTCCCCTTAGGCATATAGGACAATGTTCCTCTGTTTAAAGATGTTTTTGATTGATGTGACTGTACATTATTTAATTGTAGATGTTGTTTTATGCTAAACAAATGATATAAAGATGTTAATGCATTGTTTTCATATGTGCATTCTTCTTATTTTTCTATGCACTTTCATGTGTGTGCATTAACATAAATGGTTTTTGAGACAGCTTTCCTTTTTTTCCCCTGTAGAGTATATATTCAAGTGCCAAACAGACATGGAGAAGTAAGTTCCTGCTGGAATTTCTCAAGCACCCCTTCTGCCCTCATAACACCAGTTTGCTAGTGGAAATTGGAAGAGAGAGAAAAGGTAAAATTTCAAGCTTGTCAATAAACCCAGTTAACAGACCTCCAAATTAGGCCCTAAGGCCTAAATGTTCAGACAGCTACACTGTACAGAGGAACTGAAAAGCTTTTATGTGCCCTAAATACATATATATGTATTTATACTCACTCATATTATATAAGTCCTTTCTAAGGCTTTTATTTTATTCCCTAAAGGATTTGGTAATCTTTTTTTCTTCACATGCATTTCTTCTTCATTATAAAGATTTGATTAATTGGTCAGGCACCAGAACACTGCAAGGTGACTTAGGCAGCTGTTCATGCAGCTTGACTTTTGACTATTCAGTGGATGTTCACACTGCTAGTAATTTGCATAAGAAACCTGTGGATATGAGTATGTCTATAAAATTGTTCATTCAGACAGTATGAATAATGGTTTCCAACAATGTACAAATGTGAGAATCAGTTCTGCATTAAGCTTAAACTTTAAGAAAAGGCTTAGGTCAGATTCAAGGAGTTCATAAGCCTCATACATAGCAAACCTCATCCAGATAAAAATACCCCAGTTAAATCTGAGTAATAATATTGTCAAGTTCAGTAATCTGAAATATTGAGTTTAGTCCTTCAGACTGGAGTTGTTCTTGAAGATTTACAGTTTCATGGATGTTAGAAAGAACAGGAGGGTCAAGGAACAACTTATTTCTCTCTTGTAAACTATATAGTCTTCAGTTAGATCACACTTTAACAAATAATGATTTGCCAACCATGATAAAAAAACCTGTCTTTGTGTCCAGAAGAAAGGATTTGTTAATAATACACCTATATAACATACTGTGTGCCTTCTACAGAGAAAGTTTTCTCTGAAGTCGACTTGTAACTGGAGTTTGAAACTGAAAAAACTATTTTTTCATGTTATTTACTTCATAAGTAAGTAATTAGTTCATCAAAATGCTTTTAAGCCCTGTGGCTCACAATTATAGGAGGCTGACACTTTTTGAACACCTGTCTCATCAATTCTCTTGGTCACAGTCATACATTAAAAAAAAAAAAAAAGATAATAGAACAGCTAAGTTACAGTGTTATCATCCCTCATGCACCCAAGGGCCTTTCTAAGGCAAGATTTCAGAATGAGGTTTGGTAGGGGGGGTTGTTTGTTTGTGTTTGTATTGTTTTGTTTGGGGTTTTTGTTGTTTTTTTTTCTTTTAATAGGTGTTTTTATTTGTTCTTCTATTAATTCTTCTTATTCTTCCATTTGTGGAAACAAAAAGACATATACTTGACATAGTGGTGAATTGTGGGCATAAAATAGTGTTATTTTAAAAAGGAAAAATAAAACCTTTTGATTAAAGGTTTTAAAGTACTTTGTGGTTGCTGAACATAAACTGGTACAAGCAGGTACTTAGAAGATTTCTATGTTGAATCAGTGTTTCTTCTCTTGTCCTTGTGGGATATATGAGTGATATTTCACAGCCCAGAACATGCAAATACAAGCTATTCCCTTGTCAGAGACTCTCAACATGACATCATTTATCAGCAATCATTATTTTTGTTACACATATTTGATTTTAAGTTCTCCATATCTCTATTGAAACAATAGAAATATGCTTGTCAGACAAGACTGTAAACATGCATACTCTAATTTGAGATCTAAAATTTTTCATTTGATATTATTGGGGTTTTACCAAACACATCTAAAAACCATGATTTCACTCCCAAGAAGATATTTAAGAAACAACAGCTACAACATCTATGGCATTCCTTAACATTCTTTACACCAAGACATAACAAAGTATTTACCTCAACAATTTCAATTCAGTGAAGAAATTAGCAGAATATTTGATTTTTTAAATTAATCTTTAAAGGATGAGTATATTTTTTTAAGGATACACAACTACAGATACAGTCACCAGCTGAAATATGAACTTTACCATTTTACTTTTTAAAACTTTGTACAGTGGTGGTCGTATTTTACTTCTTTCAAAGAACTCACAAATTTAAAGGAACCTACCAGGAAAATAATAATAATTCAGTAGTACCATGTGGAGCATTGGGCACAGATCCTGTGGATCAAGTACTAAAATACTAAACAATCACATCAAATGATTTCATTCTTTTGCTCCATGCTAACACTATGTGTGCTAGTATGTTAATATGTATGCAGAGTTGCAGTATATTATAACTGCAAAATGCATTTTTAATCAGACAAAGCATGAAGTGACCTTGCATTTTAGTCCAGACCTTTCATTTCAAATGCTGGTTCACTTAGTGAGTTTTGTGATCTCTCTCCCTGGACCCTGATGTAAAAATTGCCCAGACCAAGAATTCTTCAGCTGAGAAATGTGATAACGAACTCTTAGCTGAATTCCTCCACTAAATTCCAAATTTTCAGCTGATAACCTTGCTTAGCCCACATATTTGTACAGGGAAAGAATAAGATACCACACAGTGAACAAAGGAATTATGTCCTACAACCATTACTGCCTTGATGTTACTTCATCACCCATTCAGTGTCTTCAGCCTGGCAGAAGCTACATCCAATCATCCTGAATAATGATATTTTGGCTAGCATGAACTGTCCATTCAAAGACTACTTCTAATAATATACCCCTACTTGTAGAGCTTCAGGTAATGCTTCTAGTCTGAATAGTTATTTCATAAGGGTCATTAAACTTTGTATTTCTGACTTCTGTCATGGAAAAGGAGCTGACATCTGTTTTTGCAGGCTTTATTTTAAATGTATCACTAAACTCTTTTGTTCACTCCATAGGGAAAAAAAAAGTAATACATGTGATTTTAAAAGGTGGTTTAAAATAACAATAATAATAAAATAAGGATGTTGTTTTAATCTAATTATATACCAGAACTTCACTGGATATGTCACAAAGTGCCTGCGGGTGACTTCACATCCATTATTCTTCAGTGATTTACCTGCCAGGAAAAAGATGATAAGTTCACACAGAGAAGGTGACAAGTAAAAGTTGTAAAGTCTAAACTAAAACTTTGTAAGGTATAAAAAAAGATACTTTTTAAATCTTTGAGCCTGTCTCATGAAGGTTGACTTTTATATGATGGATGAACATGGACCACTACCCTTTACTTTAGTATACCCATGTCAGACTACCTCATACATAGCAGTTTTCTTGATTAGCCCAGCTCATGGAGATAGATATCTCCCCTTCTGCCTAGCAGCCTATAGTTTGGTGCCAAACTGTGCAAGTTCTAATCCTAATATGTGAAATAAGAAGTTGCCTGGTGATTGAAGTGTGAAATAAATTACCACAGACATCTCATATTGGTAAACATTTTTCTTTTATTGAATGTTCTCTGGTTTATGTTTTGACTTTGGGACTGGGGGTAAAAATTGAGATCAATAATTTTCAGTGCTGGAAATTTTTAGAAAAATACTTTGCTGTAATCCAGCATCCAGAAAACAACTTTTTTTTCTTTTTTTTTTTAAGTAGAGAAAACTGGAAATTGTGAGTGAAAACACTGATAAGAATTTGGATTGGGAAGATAGGGATGGTCCTGTATATCTCAATCCATTGGGTCTATCCATTGCCCAGGTTTTCATCACCAAATGGAATAGATAGTGCTGTTGTATCTGTGCTGCATCCTCTTTACAATAACTTAACTCTGGAACATGCTTAGTTTATACAAATTATCTGGAAACTTTTAGCAGCCAAATTCTGACAAGTTATAACAACTACAGGGGAAAAAGAAGGGATTATGAGGACAGAGAGTTTGCTAAACTCAGAGACGTTATAGTTATCATGCTGAATACTTTTGTTTTAAAGCCTAGGGGCATCATTCCTCCCAAATCAGTTTGGATTATGGATTCTGCCTGCAGCCAAATGTAAGCTTACCTTTAAGCTTGCAAACCTTGTGTGGTCACAGACTTTACAGATAATATATTTCAGTTTAAAAAAAAAGTCTGATGTCATTAAGCTGAGTTACTATAGTTTTTTTCTCATCTCAACTACAATATCAGAACTATAATTTACTTCCAAAAATAAAATTGCAACTTTTTCCCCAAAAACATATGCTTCTGAAGAGTTGCAGCATTTAAACAAATGAAGAATGTAGATAATGTTGAGAAGGAAAAAAATAAACCAAACCAACAAACAACCCCCCCTCAAAAAAACAAACAAAAACCACAACAAAAACACCCAAACTAGCCCTGTTTCTATTGGTAATGAATTTTCTGCTCTAATGTCTCTGAGATCTTTGTTAGGCTGTTGAAGTGGATTGGCTGACTACTTGGAAATTTCTGTTACATAATGCATCCAACACAACAGATTGCTGAGAGTCATTGTGAAAATACTTCTCATTTTTTAAATGGTTGGTTTAATCAAATACTCTCAAGGAAGAATCTGCTAGAAACTTCACTAGTTACTGAACCCTGTTTCTACTTGATAACACCCTTAAAAAGGGTCAAAAAGAAGGTCGAATACACAGCAATTACAGGTCACTGCAATTTTTGTGAGACTGGTGCACTAAGAGGAAATAAAGGAAAAAGAAAGTCTGGAGCAGAGCAGAAAATATTTGTGTCTATCCTAGGGGCATTTTTGAAATACCAATTTTTTTCCTGTCATGGATTGGAGGAAGAAGTCAATAGACTCAGGTAAGTTGATGAGGGTAAAACACAGTGTATACATTAAAGTGTATTTGTGTGTGAGAGTGGGTGTGTATACATATATATATATTACATTATTTTCCTCTCATTGAAACAAGACCATGCCACCCCTGTAGGCTCCCAAACACAGAGCCATGTATCAAACACAGGAAAGAAAGGAGCAGCATGAAGAGACAGAGATGCTGACAGAGGAAGCAGGACACTTTAGGGCCATGAAGGTGGTCTCAGATGCTATCTATAGCTAGTGGATGTATGGGTCCTTTCAAGAACAGCTCAGTGTAGAAACCTTGACCTGATTTTGGGTACATGACCTAAAAATAGATCCCTTCTGATCCCCTCTTCTACCAGAAGGATAGTTGTCTTTCAATATTATCTTAAAAAAGAATTATTTGCTGAGAGAAATGTTTAATTCCTCAGCTTTCTTTAATACTATGGCAACATTAAAAAAATAGCCTGGCAAAAGGAAATTTAAGTGTATGTGGCAGAATTAGTAAGAACAGTTGATTTGATACAAAACAATATCAAAAAGATATGGGGTTGTTTTCATATGACCTTGCTATTGCTGCTTTATCTATCATAACTTATTAGAGGCACTTTGATGATTATCAACTGAAGAAGAATCAAGGTATACCAAATAAGGCAAGCAAGTTCCATGTTCAACACAGAAGAAGTGGTATAGTTGGGAAAAGCTGAGGCATGGAGGGAAATAGTAAAACAATAACAAGTCAGCATGAAGATTTGTTACAGTATGAAGTCAAAACATTCCTAGAGATCCAATATTAAAGGAGTTCTGAAAATGAAGTGTTGAATTTTTTGAATTAGTTTGCAATGTTTATTGCTCTTGGAGTATGAAGCATGAAGCCCGCTACTATGATCCAACTAAAGAACCAAATGAGGAAAATATTTTCAAGGAGGAAGACTGCTTGATAAAATTCAGGTCTTTACTAAATAGAAGAGGAAAACATCAACAGCCACAGTGAAATTCCAAAGGTTCAGTGGATCCTGTGAAACAAATGGTTCTTTCTTTAAGCCTAGAGGAAGAAAAGATCTATCATCTTGATAGCTATGCCTATGGTTTGTGGCATTTCCAGGAAATGACACAGCTTGAAGAGAAACTAATTTAGAACTTATCCATCATTTTGTTAAAAGCCAAAATTTCCATATGCTTTTTTTTTTCATTTTCTCCTTTCTCCCTCCCATTGTTTTCCTTTTTTATGTTAACTCTGTATTTTTGTCCTAATTTGAGTTAGAACAGAACTAATTCTGTCCAGTGTTTCTACTTTTCAGTATTTGCAGTTTCTGAAATTAACATATTTTGTCAGACAGTATCTGCTTCTAGAAGTGATAGCACTCAGTGTTTGGAGTTACTACCAAGGATTGGTAGGCAGACCAAGGTCACTGCCAAATCTTGTGTACCATGTTAGGGGTGTAGGTGACCCTAAACTGATCAGCAAGGTATTCCATTCTATATACATCATATACAGTATAAAGCTGAGGGATGATGAGAGTCAAACTCTCTTCTTCAATGGCCAGTGTCTGAAGAATACACTGTTAAGAATCACAAGGAGGAAGTGAGTAGTTTTCCTTCTTCGCACCAATTTTAATAACCCATCAACAGAGGATAGGCTTTAAAATTACCTAATATTACTACTTCCAGAAATATTTACTTTAATTTGAATCAAATCTCAAAATCTGCAATGTTTTCTTTATTATTATGAATTCTTACATGTGTGTTTCCATGTGAAAAAGAGGGTTGCAGGCAAAGGGAAGATATTTAATAAAATGTGGTCTAAATATTACAAGGCTGAAAGACCAACCCCATGTATGAGTATAGGTTGGGGACTGAGCTGTTGGAGAGCAGTGAAGGGGAAAGGGACCTGGGGGTCCTGGTGGATGGAAGGATGACCATGAGCCAGCAGTGTGCTCTTGTGGCCAGGAGGGCCAACGGGATTCTGGGGTGGATTAGAAGGGCTGTGGCTAGTAGGTCAAGAGAGGTTCCTCTCCCCCTTTAC